>CM049580.1:32675174-33098885 GCA_027123335.1 Amphiprion clarkii | reverse complement strand
TTTTTTGTCTTTTTTTCCAACAAAAATGTGGCCCCTGAACTAGAATAAGTTTGACACCACTGATTTAAGCTGTTTCTTGTGTTTATGCTAAGCTAAGCTAATCTCTGCTTCTCCTGCAGCTCAGCAGAAAATTCATTTTTGTGGAAGAAGCTGAAGATGTTTTTGTTCATCTGACACACAGAAACACTCACCTCTCAGCCTAAGAATGAAAAAACACCACAGCTGCTTTCTATAAACTCATCAGATCCAGTTCAGGACAAATTACACATGACCACAGGCAATATTTCAGCCTTCTCCTTGATGTTAATCTCTTAAGAATGGGGCTGGACTGTGACCAATGAAGTGACTAATCATCATTGTTTGGGAAATATTCTGACACATACAAACTCCACCTGTTCCAGCTGCAAATTTTAAAATGCTGCAAAGCTTACATAGTCATTGCATCACTAATAGTCATAGCGGAACGCTACAAAGACGTCTTTTCAAAGTACAGTGTTGATGTATATACGTATTGCTTAAGCATTTTCATGTTAGATTTACTATTCAAACATGATTTTTAGAGTTTTATACATGTAAATATGGTTTTATACTTGTATCTGAACATTTATGTACAAACTGCCATAAAAGGCACAAAATGACTTCAAAAAGCTTTAAAACTACCAGAAAAAGGCATAGAATAACTACAAAAGTCACAAAACTGCCATTAAAAATGCACAGAATGGCTACTAAATGGGGTAAAACTGCCATAAAATGGCACAAAATGGCTACAACAAGGGGCTCTGACATTTATCTCGTGACATTTGGAGTGTCCTACCTGTAGTTTGAGAACCTGTGGATTGAACTAGAACTGTGTCACAGTTGTGGCATCTTCTTATACTGTATTAAGTAAATGCTGGTCGGTATAAACACTTTAAATGTGTTTTACTGATAATAAAAGTGTTTTTTCTTGCCTCTCCTTCAGCCTTCAACATGACTTCTTTGATGGACCTGGATACTGAAGGCTGCCTGCCTTTATCTCTTTGCAACTCAACAGAAGCAGGAAGTTTTCTGCTCGCCAGCTATACCATCACCAGGACCTGCTGCAGCACCGTTAGCTGCAACGGAGCCACATCTGTCCAGCTGCCTCTCACAGCTGCTTCCATCGCCGCCTTAACAGCTGTTTGGAGTCTGCAGACGTTTTAACAACAAGAAAGATGCTGCTAAGTTGTAAAGAAGTATATACAGCTGGTTTTTCTTTTGCTTTCTTTGTCACACTTAATGAACCCTAGATATTATCCTACGTGAACACAGATAATATAAACCCCAATTGTGATTATAACCCTGATTATTGACGACCGAGGGATGGATGGATTATCGAACGGGCCAACGAGGTGCAGACTCAGGGGCCCATGAGCTTCACCTGAAAAATAGAACAGAAAAATACACATGGAGACTCTAAGAGCCTTAAAAATGTGCAAATAGCTACAAGAAGGAGCAAAACAACCATAAACAGGCACAGAATGGCTGCAAAAAGGGCCCAAACAACCCTAAAATGGCACAAAATTACTACATAAAGAGGCCAAACAACCATAAAATTGTGCAAAATGTCTACAAAAAGGAGCAAACAACCATAAGGCACGAAAGGACTACTAAAATGGGCAAAACAAGCATAAAAAGGCACAAAATGGCGACTAAAAGGGGCAAAACAACCACAAAAAGGTGCAAAATGGCTACAAAAAGCAGCAAAACAACTATAAAAAGGCATAAAATGACTACAAAAATGGGCAAAACAGGCTCAAAAACACTACTAAAATGAGTAAAACAACCATTAAAGGCACAATATGGTTACAAAAAGGGGCAAAACTACCAGTAAAAGGCATAAAATTAGTGCATAAAGGGGCAAAACGGCCATAAAAAGGTGCAAATAGCTACAAAAAGGGGCAAAATTACCTTAAAATGGCGCAAAATTGCTACAAAAAGGCGCAAAACAGCCACAAAAACACATAAACCAACCACTAACGTCTCGTTCCATCTGGTGTCTTGGTTCTCTTCAGGATGAGTCGGAGCCTCTACATGTCTGTCACCAGGGACCACAATCTAATAATCTGTTCATGCACTGAGGTGACTTTAAACTGTAATTTGGTGAACAAATAATAAAAGTTGTTCGTGCTCAGGATGAGAGTTTGACTTCCTTCAAGCTGAGAATATTTGGGCAGTCGAGGGTTTTTTTTCCTTCAGACTTCCTGTTGAAGTTACTGGAACAAAAAACCTGATGGACCTCATTCTTGCACGTCACTGCTGCCTTTAAGATCATGTCATTGTTTCTTCAGAAGCTCATTAGACTGAAGCAGGTATTCAGACGTCAAATAAACAGTTTGTTTAACGAGGATTAAGCTGACCCTATTCACCCCGAGAACCATGGAGAACTTGTGGAAGGCGGCGATCGTCCTGAGCGCCTTCATCGCAGCGGGTGAGTTCAATATATTTCATTTATCTGGTGAAAGCAGAAAGTGAATGGACTTTATTTATTCCCTCTGACGTCTGCATCATCAAAGTGTGATTTTCATTGTAACGGAGGACAATAACTGCTCTGATCATTCGCCAGAATGTCTCATGATGACCAAAGACAAAGGCTGGCTGTGAAATAAGTGGAGGTTTGTGATTAACTCTGGTGGTTTTAATCACATTCAGTTTGGAGCAGCATTGATCAGAAGAAGTTCAGTTAAATCCATTTTCTAGCAGACGTGGAGTGTTTAGAGCAGGGGTGTCAAACTCATCTTGGTTCAGGGGCCACATTTAACCTAATTTGATGTCCAGTGACCAGTAAAATCACAGCATCATAACCTATAAATAATGTAAACTCCAAATGTTTCCTTTGTTTTAGTGCAAAAAAGCACATTCTGAAAATGTTCACATTTAAGGAATTATCTTTCTACTAAACATTATGAACAACCTGAAATTTCTGAAAAAAATAAGTTAAATTTCAACAACATTCAGCCTCAGTTCATCATTTCCACATTACAACTTCCAGATCACAGCGTGTCTACAAAGGAACACAACATTTAGTCACAGCTATCTGGAACTGAACGATATAGAATCTTTATGGTAAAAATGACAAAAGACAAAAAACAAGACAAAATATTTCAAAAGTCAGACGCAAAACGACAAAGGAACAATCTAGTATTTTACTTTATAATCAAAACAACTTGTCATGGTCTAAATATTATTTTAAATTTAAAGATTTACTAATTTACAATCTGCAGTTAATGTCTTCTCTGGAATTTTTACACTTTGAGGGCCGGATTGGACCCTCTGGGCGACCGCTTTTGGCCCACGGGCCTCATGTTTGACACCCCTGGTTTAGAGACCCTGTTTAGGAAGATGTTGTGGCAGTAAAGAAAGAAAAATAAATGTTCACACTTTGGATAGAAGGTAATTAAATACTGACTTCACAAAGTGAAGCCACTGTAACTGAGTGTTTCCACCTTTTACAGCCGCAGGGCGACGATGACTTCAGAAAAATTTCCACAGACGAGTGCAGCTGCTTCAGAAACTTTCCTGCTATGCTGTTGAGTGAGTTTCTGTGAATCTGATCCTGTTTTTTTTCCCCTCTGTGGAGCAGCTCAGTGTCTGACCTGTCGTCAGTGTCCTCTCGGAGTGTTCGGGACGTGTCTGTTTGGAAGTGACGTAACCTGCAATAACGCCACCGAGCGCTGCTACACTGGAGAAGCTCGTAAGTCAACATCTGCAACACTGATAAAGTCGATCTGTAACTGAGGGACTTCTGAAGTCCATGGGATATATCCTACATACATTTTTAATACGTCTGAATTTAATACCATCCACCTTCTAATTAGCTAAACAATAATGAAATGAGCTGATTCAGAAATAGTTTGGATTGTGTTCTTTTTATTAGGTTGAGATAATCATGACAGATATTTCTTTTTTGGCGATATACTTTAAATTAGTTGAAGTTGCTCTATATTAGCTAAAGTTGCTCTATATTAGTTGAAGTTGCTCTATATTAGTTGAAGTTGCTCTATATTAGTTGAAGTGTTTATTAAAAAATGACATCTGGCAACATGAACAAGGCAGAAGTATGACCAAGCACTGCAGTCAACTACCCCAAAAGCCTCCATTATGTTTTATGTAAATAACCCTTAAATTAATTTGTTTAGTCAAACTGTGACACATCTGACCTCAGGTTGTATTCCTGCTTTAAAACCTGCTCTTGTTGCTTAGAGGTGGTCAGAGTTGCTGGTTTAACAGCAGCTTGTTTTTCCCCTGCTGCCACCCAGCAGGTTAATCCGGTTCTGGGGGAACCAGCGACTCTGACGTGGATTTTCCACTGAAAAGCTTGAAACTAGAATGGAACAGTGCATAAAAAGACACCTTGAAAACCAGCATCACTGCCCTTTTGACCTGAAAGTTCTCTTATTGTCATCATCTGGAGCATGAACAGAGATTACAAGGTCAAAACATTCAGTGCTTTGATTCTAATCCACCCATGAAGCTTTATTTGCAAGCAGCCTATTAACCTGTCATGACCGTATTTCACAGCTAATTCCATCGGAGTGCTTACAGTTTCATAAAGGATTAGATAGCAAGCTGAGCTGAGTCATGCAGACCTGACCCAAAGTCACCTGTGCAGTTGTTATGAACAGAGAAATTCACTACAGAGGCCAGAACTATTCATCACACCAGGCTGTAAATGTGTTTATTTCTGCTGTAAAGTTGGACGTTTTAACATTAAAACTCTCTACGGGGATTGACTCGCTTTGGGAGCCTCAAGTGGACATCTGAGGAACTGCAGTTTCTGTGCATTGGCTTCACTTTTCAGCCCCAAATGTTGCTGCTTAATCAAACAGTAACTAAATAAAAGCAGTTAGGGTAGCATTATTTGATCACCAAAAAACCTGAAAATGCCGCAATAAATTAGTGCAAAAATACAGCCTAATTCTAAAAACGACAAAAATGAGACACAAAACGATCAAAATGAGACACAAAACGATCAAAATGAGATACAAAATGACCAAAATAAGACACAAAACGACAAAAACAAGACACAAAACAACAAAAAACGAGACACAAAATGTCAAAAATGAGACACAAAATGACAAAAACGAGACACAAAATGACAATGAGACACAAAATCACAAAAACCTGACAAAACAAAAAGGGGACACAAAACGACAAAAACGAGACACAAAATGACAAAAACCTGACAAAACAAACAAAAAGGGGACACAAAACGACAAAAACGAGACACAAAATTACAAAAATGTCCCAATTTCCCTGAGTGCTTTTCCAGTTACGTGTGTGAATATAATCATAACTTCTCTAAACTGTTGCAGCTTCTTGCTGAGTGTTGACCTGAAACCAAAGCTTCCTTCTCATTTCCATGTGTTTCCTGTTTCCCTCCTCCCAGAGTTCAACGCCACCGGCCCTCTCAGCCTTCACACTCGCGGCTGCCTGGACTCGGACCTCTGTGGGGTGACTCTGACCGGGACGATCCTGGGAGCCGGATACACCAGCAGCTTCATGTGCTGTAACACAACTCTGTGTAACGGAGCCACGACCGTCCAGCTTCCTCTGACGGTGGCGCTCTGCACCGCCATCTTGTCCTCTATGTGGGGATTCTGGGAGATGTAGTCCTACAAGATCTCCAAGTTGATTATTTACATTTGCACCGATTTAAGTATTTACCACGACTAATTTTATGAAATGATCGTTTTAATGAAACTCAATCAATAAAATCATCGCAATGACCTGTTTTTACATCTTTTGTCATCACACACACAGACACAAGTTAGTATGCGACATTTATTTGATTTTAATGGTTGAATTTAAGCAGCCTTGGTGAACTTTACATTCAGCAGTTGTATTTTTAGTTATATCAGTGCTTCCATGTGGCTAATTTAAAGTCAACAACATAATTTGAATTCCCTTTGAATTTCCTTTGGGATTAATAAAGTACCCACCAACCAACCACCCAACCAACCAAGCAACCACCACTCAACCACTCAACCAACCAACCAACCAACCAACCAACCAACCAACCAACCAACCAACCAACCAATCACCGAACCACTCAACCACCCACCCACCCAACCATCCAACCATCCAACCAACCACCCAACCAACCAACCAACCAACCACCAACCAACCACCCAACCAACCAACCAACCACCAACCGACCACTCAACCAACCAATCAATAACCAAACCACTCAACCACCCACCCACCCAACCATCCAACCATCCTACCAACCAACCAACCAACCAATCACCGAACCACTCAACCACCCACCCACCCACCCAACCATCCAACCATCCAACCAACCACCCAACCAACCAACCAACCATCAACCAACCACCCAACCAACCAACCACCAACCAACCACTCAACCAACCAACCAATCACCGAACCACTCAACCACCCAACCATCCAACCATCCTACCAACCAACCAAACAACCAAACAACAACCAACCAACCAACCAACCAAACAACCAACCCGGAGTGGCCGATCGACCCTGACAGTGATGAGGACCTTGAAACCACGGAAGCAGAGTCCAGAGACAGACCCGAGCTAGAGCCCAGAGACGAACCTGAGCCGGAGTCCACAGACGGACCTGAGGTGGAGTCCGAAGACGGACCCAAGCCTGGGCCTGTAGCCGAAGAGACTCTGTCTGCCAAACAGCAAATTGTACATTTGAAACATTTGCTAGAGATTGGAGAAGCAGAGTCCTTGAGAAAGATCGGCGATCTGTCTGTGGATCTCTAAAAAGAAAAAAAAATAGAGATGCTTCAGTCAAAATTGAAAAAATGGAAGCATCTTTAGCAGACGTGACAAGACAAAAAGAGGAGGCCGAAACCTGTTTGGCCAAATGGGTGGAGGAAAACTCAAAGATAAAAGATCAGCTGCAAAAACTTCAGCTGGACTTTGAAGAAAGACAGTGCCGGTGGGAGACAGAAAAAGTGTCTCCTGAAATTCCAACTAGAGACGGCACTTGCAGAAAAGAGCCAAGAAGAAGACTGTGTCGAGGAGGTTGAGGTCAAAAAAGAAGAAATCCTGGTGGAAGAGGGTAGTTCGTTTCTTCAGGAGACCTGGTGGGACCAAAGCTCAGCCTGAGTCCTGATCCAGGTCGACCCTCTTCCTATAATAAAAACACTAGTTTTCATGTATGTGTGAACATTTTATCCAAACATATTTATCAGAGTCGGTGGTTTGCTGCTGAGTTTGAAGCTGTTTGAATGAATGAGCAGAGGCAGTTAAATAAATGTCAGAGCTGCACACATTATTGTCAGGTTATTCCTGTTATTCCTTTCAATCAAGCACACTTTAAGGTTTTCTCTCAATTGTTTTCTCCTGATAGAAATATTTAGAATATGCACAGTTATTTATAAATCTAGTGATTCAATAGTCTGTTTGTTTCTGGACATTTCCAGTGAAATTTAACTCGAACCAGCAGCTCTATGACACTTAAAAACAAAAATGTAGAGGTTCAACACTGCATGGATGTCGTACCTAAATGTTTCTACTTCACAGGTGAACTACAGATCAGATTCGTGCCACCAGGTAATCTACGGTTCAAAGACGAGAGCCATTTACCCACCAAATCAGGTCAGATTCCTTTTATTGTCATTTCTCACAAGGGATTTACAAAAATACACAGAATGAAACGAAATGCTGCTTCTCACTAGTACCTGACAGTCCCTCAGTTATTGAACTGATTGACACAAAACGACAAAGACGAGACACAAAATGACAAAAATGAAAAATCTTCAACAAAACAAAAAGCACAAATTCAGGATGTGACAGACAAAAACACAGCAGAGAAATCTCCGTTTAGCCTCAGTGTCAGTGGTTAACCCAGAAAAACCTTAAGAAAAGTCGTACTATGTATTGTAGGAGAGCTGTAAAGGTATAAATAACACTTATATTACATTATTTAACAGTTCATTGATTGTTTAATGTATAAGTTATAACGAACATGTTTCATTTTATCTGACAACAGTCAAAAAAAAAGCCAAAAAATTTGACTTTGCTATCATAGAAACTGAGAAATTATCAAATATTCACTTTTGAGAAGCTGCTTCGAGTGAATTCTTGACATTTCTGTTTAAAATGACTCCAAATATATCTGTAAATTCTCACCATTCCTGTTCTGTCAAACTAAATATGTCAAAATACTGGAGCTTGAACATGCTGATGATCCTCTATTTTAGGGAGGATCAGAGCTGTGACATGTTGAGCTGTTGGTCTACAGCAAAGTATTTTCTCTCTAGATTGTATAATTATACTGTCTCACCAGTTTCAAAGCCAAGGACGCCCTCTAGTGAATCACAAGCAGGAACACAACAAATACAGCCACAACACAACCAGAATATTATTATTAAGTCGCCTTACACTCTTCTTCTGTAGTTTATTAGCAGAAATCGTGCAAATAAAGTTAAATATTCATTTCAAATTCTAAGGCGTTCCAGTACATGTTTCATCAGTAATTTATATGTTTTGTTACAGATTAAATTCTTTTTTTTCTGTCTCTACGTGAAAGCAGGTTGGAAGTGAAACCTCCTGCCGAGTTAAACAGATTAAACTGAGGAATCCTGGAGGCACTGAGATCCCAGAACAAACTGTATCTGGATTAAAGCTTCGACTGTCGCTGCCATGATCAGTGGATGGAAAACCAGGACCTGTCTTGTCACAAAACGAGACACAAAACGACAGAAACGAGACACAAAACGACAGAAACGAGACACGAAACGACAGAAACGAGACACAAAATGACAAAAACGGGACACAAACTGAAAGCAAACCTAATTTTTACACGTCGGCAGAAATTAAAATGTCAGTTTAAATCCACAAAATAACAGTTAGTTATACAGTAAGATAAGATAAACTTAGTTGGTCCCACAGAGGGGAAAGTTCACCGTTACAGCAGCTCCAAAGGAGAAAAAATATATAAAGGCAGTACAAGAATAAATTAGAAACACACAGTGCAAAAATGCAAAGAACATTATATACACAGAAGATGAATTTTTAACTTTTTTTATAAGAAGACTATATACATGAGGATGAGGTTGAAACAGTCATTGCACATAAGTGGTTTGCATATGTGAGGGAATAAAGTGCAGCAGTAACAGAGGTAGACCAATTTTTAAAGTCTGACAGATGTTGGACTTTACAGTGCCGCCTTATAAACTGTTAACAAGAACACTCGGTATTCTACATGTTAAAGGTGAATACTGTTAAAATGCAACATCATGTAAACAAACTGGCATTCAAAAGGATAAAGGCCTGAAACTGCAAAGGAGCAGTTTGAAGTCAAGGAATCTTCCCCAGAAACTGGAAGTCCCTCTTATACTGAAGCCATGAGTTGGTGATTTCCAGGAAAACTGCACACACTGTCCATTTCCGAGTGCCAGAAGCCATCCTGTAGAGACTCAACATTCGCTCAACCAAGTCCCCGCCACTCATGCTGGTGTTGTACTATGCAACTGCCATTGGCCTTGACACCTGGACAAATCTTCTGTCTTTCTAGGACCATCTTCTGCGTAGTTTCAACACCACAGTTCCAGTCTCTGGTCGCACTTTTGTCATCAGGGTGTCGAGGAGGTTGATCGTTGTAAAGAACCTGTCAGAGAACAGGTGGGTTCCTTGGGGAACAGACTCGGCCAAATGAAGAACAGCTTGTTCTCCAGTGCCTTCCTCAGAGCTCTCTGAGTCATCTTCCTCTGCTTCATCTCCATCTTCTTCATCAGACAACTCAATATCTGAGTTTCCATCAATAATTTGCAGTAAAATCCTCTCTGCTTCTGAGAACAACTCCCTTTCTTGTCATCTGAAAAAACACAGAACAAAATGGAGGAAATAAGTACAAATACGCTTAAATACTATGCCAAAATACGGTTAAAATAATTCAGACAATGCTTTAATGTGTTGTTAAGAGACCTATAAAATGTGCCAAAAGCATTTCAAGCCAAAATTTGCTCAATAAAAAGTATTATGCACTGATGGAGCCATGTTCCTTAATGAGAAAGAGAAAGGTACCAAAGCCCCACCCCTTCACATTTGGCATCATTGAAAAGCCCTAAATGTCTTCTGTAGATGCCAAAAGGAGTTAACTCAGCAGAATGCAGTGAGCAGGAGATATTCAGGTCTACAAATGTCCTCCACAGACGACAAATTTCTACTTCTAGTAGGCAAGAAATTCTTCGAGTAAACAAATTCTGATCAAAGTGTCCCATTTTTAAACTATTCACCTTCTTTGGTAACTTCCAGTGACTTCAGTGTGAGTTTGAGAAGTTTAGAGATGAATAAAACGACCACACCTTCATCTCCTCCTCCTGCCTCTTCCTCCTCCTGCCGCTGCCTCCTGATTGGCTGAGAGCTGGTGTCGTCACTGAGCACCAGGAAATGATGATGATGATGGTGATGATGATGATGATGAGTGTGTAGCTCACAGAACTGGGAGGAGAAACCAGCAGAAACAGCAGAAGCGACAACTTTAGTGAGTTTTAAGCCTCTAAATCACCTAAAATACGACTTTAAGGGCGTTAAAGTGGCGCAGGTTTACTTTTAGCGCCGCTTCGACGTCTCACTTTGCGCTTCAGTCTGAAATCTGCGGGTTTTTTAGCGGAAGATGAAGACTGGCCGTCCGCCCTGCGACTAGTTTGGAAAATAGTTTTTTCTTTAAAGAGTTCAGTATATTTTTTCAAACCGTAATTTGCTTTTTGTGTGTTTGTTTTGTGCAACAGGTGAAGATGAGCGACGCGAACCAGCCTCGAGTGGAACTTTTCGTGAAGGTAAAAGAAAAATCCAGAACATAGTGTGACAGGAGCTTATTTTACTCTTATATATCATCATTATTATGTCTTTTATCTTCACACACGAGCTGATAATCATATCTAGCTCGGTGTGTAGTTTTCCTGCCCACCTCTGCTGACTCACAGGCTTAGAAACCACTCTAATCCAATTAAATGCACATTAAGATAATAGGCAGCCGACTTTCATCTATATTTAGTTTGTCGTCCAGGCAGGTTAATCCCATTTTCTTTGAGCCAAAAACATTCTCTAATAGAAGCAGATTCCTCTGTATGAACATGTGTTGCACTTCTGTTTTTTTGAGCTTCTGCAGACCTGAAAGATGCTGTTGTAACTTCCTCCAAACTGCTTTCTCCTCACACTCTTCAGTTAAACTTGTAGTTTAATAGTTTTGTATAGATTGTGTTGTGTGATTTAGTGCCTTCGAGGCCCACATTTGCAGATCCTAAAGGAAACACTCACATGTAAGTTAACTAGAAATGTGGCTTCCTGCACGTTTTAAAGCTGCCATCATTTCCTGAGCAGCTCCGCCTGAATGCAGAAATGAAATAAGCTGCACCTATAGCTGCGATTATTATCACTGTAAGTTCATCTGCTGGTTATTTCCTCCGTTATTTAACAATTTGGTCCATTAACCATGCAAAAATGTGTAAAAAAAAATTAATTTTTGCTGTATATTTAGGAAGAAGTTTTGTGGTTGGTGGAATATCGTTTTTGTTTTGTTTTTTACCAAATTTCCACCATCCTATAACCGGTTTGTATTATTTTAAAGCAGGGTCGTACCACTGGAGACCATGTGTTCATATCTATGGTTCTACCAAATTTCAGGACTCTAGCTTCATTATTTCTCAAGTTATGGCTCTTGAAACATTCGTCCACAGATTGGGGTGAAGAAAACTGAGCAAAATCAACATTAACACTTATTATCATTGTGGGTTCATCTGCTGATTATTTCCTCCATTATTTAGTAATTTGGTCCATTAACAATATAAAAATGTGTAAAAAAAAATGGCATTTTTGCTGCATAAATAATAGTTCACACAATTTCAGTAACAAAATAGACTCCAAGGGTAATAATTGTTGGTAGACAGTAACTTTTTTGCAATTTTAATGCACATTTTAATATTTTTAATGTCATTCTTACGCAAATGTATCTGCCAACATCTTGTGTTTATTTTCTCACGTGGCTGCGTTATAAATGAGGCCAAGTCTGAATGAATGAAAGCTGTGAAAATTAGGTTTTAATGCCTCTTTCCTCCTGTATTATTTTCTCTCTGTCGGTTTCCTGCTTTCAGTTTTGCCTGTAAATGAGGTTAGAGCTCTGCAGGAGGTTTCCACTCAGGTTAAGCCTGACGGTTGTTGTGCATCATTGGACTTTTCAGTGACACACATCCTGAGTGCTGACTGTGCACAGACACCGCTTGTTTATTTTCCTCTTTTGGTTGTATTGCTCGCTTTTGTCAATTTTGGTCTCGTTTGTGTCATTTGTGCAATTTGTTTGTTTTGTTTCGTGTCGTTTGTCTCATTTTGTGTTGTTTTGTTTTTGTTGTTTTTTGTCAATATATGTCTGATATTTTACTGTTATATATCTTTGATTTGTTTTCATGCTCGCCTCCTCTCTGATTTATGTACACACTGCCTGCAGTTCAGCCGAAACCCCCCCAAAGTTTTCTCATAAGACCGTTGCTCACAGTTGAGTCTGTCATGGTTTCACAGTTGCACAGTTCTTGTTTTTACAGAATCTATTTAGTGCGGTTGTACATGTGTGAGTGATTTTAGATGAAACATCTGAATTATTAGCTTGGATTTGGTTGAGCTTTTGATGGCAGATGAGAAGTTTAAGAACTGTGGCAAAGTTTTTGCAGTCTCTGGCTAATAAGTGAAGCAATTTTAATATTTATTAAGGATTTTTGTTTTATTTCCTTCAAACCTGTTGCTGAGTTTTGGGGTTCAGAAGCATTTTAGCAACATTTTGGGCAAAAATGCAAAACATTTTCTGTTTTCCGGCTTCGCAAATGTGATGATTCAGTGGTTTTATTTGTCCTGTATGAATGTAAACTGAATATATTTGCATTTTGCACTGTTGGTAGGACAAATGAAGACATCTGAACGGGTTACTTTTATGTTTGGACAATTCTAATTGACATATTTTAAAGAATGATTTGCAGATTAATCAACAATGAAAGTAGCTGTTAGTTGCAGCCCATTTATGCAAGTAAATGGAAAAAAATCTACTATAAAAAATGGTGCATTTAATATTTTTTGTGTTTCTGTGTTTCCCAGGCAGGAAGTGATGGTCAGAGCATCGGTAACTGTCCGTTCTCTCAGCGTCTCTTCATGGTTCTGTGGCTGAAAGGAGTCACCTTCGACGTGACCACAGTGGACATGAAGAGGTGAAAAAGCCGAACATCCTCGTTTGTTTGTGTTTTATTCCCAGGTTTCTACCGGCGCAACAGAGGAACGTCCCAAACGTAGCGTGCAGTCAAAAAAACACGACTCTGCATCAGATACTAGATGTTAACCCTCCTGTTGTCCTCATTACGGGCATCAAAAATATTGTTTCCTTGTCTGAAAAAAATCCCAAAATTCTGCAAAACAATTCCCCAAATTTCCAAAAGTTTGCAAAACCTTCAGGAAGAAAATTCCAATAATTCCTTAAAAGTTTCCCTTAAAAGTTTTATTTTAAAAAAATCCCCCAAATTTGGCAAGAAAATTCTTTTAATATTTTCAAAAAATTTATAAAAAGTTCCAGAAAAATCCTAAAAATATCTAAAGTGATTCCATATATATCAGTAAAACTTCTAACATTTTCACATAAAAATCAACCAAAATCCAGCGAAATTTGCTGGATTTTGGTTGATTTTTTTTCTGAATGTTCCTAAGAAACATTTTAAACGTTTCTTTTTTCCACCAAAAAATGTTCAAAGATTTCCCAAAAATATTTTTCCCACATTTTCAAACTTTAAACCGGGTCAGTTTTGACCCGCAGGAAAACACGAGGGTTAAAAGATACAAACCTGCTGTGGCTGCTTTGATTTCAGCCAAAGGTTAGCAGGTTGCAGCTGCAAACATGAGCAACTTCCTGTGGTTTGACATCTTCTGTTCTCTTTTTCCTTCTTCTGTCCGTCTCTCTGCCCGTCTTGTGGACTTTTTCCCGTCCGTCTTCAGGAAGCCAGACATCTTGAAGGACCTGGCTCCGGGCGCTCAGCCTCCCTTCCTGCTGTACGGCAGCGAGGTGAAAACCGACACCAACAAGATCGAGGAGTTTCTGGAGGAGAATCTCTGCCCTCCGAAGTGAGAATCAGTTTCATGTTGTTGTTATACAGAGCTGCAACGGTTGTCTGTTTTCAGGTCTCTTTTTATTGAAAGAAGCTAGATTTTTACAACATCTGAAAAATTACAGATATACACAAACTATAACCATGCATAGAGTAGATTTACAGCAGCTCATTATTGACTTGGACTACAGGATTTCAGAGTAAAGAATCAATAAATAAATTGATAAATTAAGGACAAAAACATTTCCTTCAGTTAAAACATTTTGAGTCCATATTCATGCCGTCGTCTCGTCAAAATCCGGTCTCAAAGGTGTCTTCCATCCTATAAATTCCCATGTTTATTGTCTGTCCAGTTATTTATTGTTTATTGTTTTTGTGTCGAGCATCGTTTCATTGTTGCTTTTTTCTGTGCAGCTAGTAGTAGACTGAATATCTATTTGTGTTTTTGACTTCCGGAGAAATGTATCCTAAATATACGGTTCTAAAATCTAAAGCTAGATAAGTATTCTGTGGCTTTATGTGTTTCTTTCCAATAACGGTTAATTTTTGGGCATTTTCACAATATGTGGACATATTCCTATTTGTACAGCATGCCTTATGGCTCGGGGTGACAAAAAAACAAGTCACATTTTTACAGCAGAAGTGCACTCTCTATCCGTTGTTGTTCGGCCTCCTTCTTTCTCCCATTTGTCCATTATGTTGGTTGTCGTTTTTCAAGCAGTAATATGGAGCTTTTTCCTGCTTCGATTTCTGAAATTTGTGAATTTGCTGCTTAATTTAGTCTCATGTGACGGTAAATTGAATATCTTTGCACAGTTTATTGAACAAAATGAAGAAGTCTCCGTGGGTTTTGCAGCATTTTGTAGAATTGTGAAAACAGTAACGCCTGCACACCGACTCCAAGCCGCAAAATCTCTATCTGAGTTGCATTTTTGTCAAATTAAAACTGACTCAGATGCAGATTCTGCAGGTGTTTCCATTGATGCTGCTTTACTCTTACACTAGCAGTCAAAAATTTGGACACACCTTCTCATTCAGTGGTTTTTATTTAATTATTTTCTACACTGTAGATTAATACTGAAGACATCAAAACAATAAAAGAACACATATGGAATTATGTGGTAAACAAAAAAGTGATAATCTTCAGTATTCATCTAAAATGTAGAAAATAATACAAACAAATAAAAAGCATTGAATGAGAAGATGTGTCCAAACTTTTGACTAGTTGTGTACAAGCTTGTTTTTCTTTGCTCCTATTTTGACTTTTTGCAGCTTTTATGCCATCCATTATGAGTTCAGGCCTTGTAAAGTTCATTCATGAGTGTTTTTGTGTTCAGATATCCTCGTCTGGCAGCTCGTAACCCAGAATCCAACACAGCCGGCATGGACGTCTTCTCCAAGTTCTCCGCTTACGTCAAGAACTCCAACCCTCAGACGAATGAAAGTGAGTCAGATCAGACGTGAAATGAGGCTCAACCTGGCTTTGTGTTTTCATATTGGCACCTGGTTTGTATTTTTGCTGTTATTTCCTGGTGGTTTATCCTCCTGTCTGTCCTCTGATGGACAGAAAACCATCAGGAAGCGTCAGTTATCCCTCATGTTGTCAAAATTGACCCGTTTTAAAGTTTGAAAATGTGGGAAAAAAGATATATTTTCACAGTGAAACTTCTGATGTCCACATTTTCAACATTTTTGGGAAATCTTTGAACATTTGTTGGTGGGAAAAAAAATGTTAAAAATGCTTCTTTAAGAACATTCACAAAAAAATCAACCAAAATCCAGCGAATTTCGCTGGATTTTGGTTGATTTTTATGTGAATGTTCTTAAAGAAAATGTTAGAAGTTTTACCGATATATATGTAATCACTTTAGATATTTTTAGGAATTTTTTGGAAAATTTTTTGAAAATATTTACAAGAATTTTCTTCCCAAATGTGGGATTTTTTATTTATTTATTTTTTTTAAATAAATAAATAAAACTTTTAAGGAATTATTGGAATTTTTTTCCTGAAGGTTTTGCAAATTTGGGGAATGTTTTTGCTGAATTTTTGGATTTTTTTCAGACAAGGAAACAATATTTTTTTGGTGCCTGTAAATGAGGACAACAGGAGGGTTAATTAGTTACAGTCTGAGCTGGTCGGCCTCGGTAAGAAGGTCATCTGCTGCTGTGTTCAGGTTGGGAAAAAGAAAAACTCTCTGCTCAGCGTTAATGCGTGCTTTCTGTGTGCTCAGATCTAGAGAAAGGCCTGCTGAAGGCTCTGAAGAAGCTGGACGACTACCTCGGCTCCCCACTTCCTGACGAGATCGACGAGAATAGCGCTGATGAGGTCACTTCCTCGTCCCGCCCCTTCCTGGACGGCCAGGAGCTCACTCTGGCTGACTGCAACCTGCTGCCGAAGCTGCACATTGTGAAGGTATTATGGGTTTCTAATGGGGCGCAACCGATACGGATTTTTCTTTAGGCCGATGCCGATTCTGATATTTGGCAGAAAAAAAATGAATATGAATTACAGGCAGAACATTTTACTGTTTACTCTGTCCTTTAGTATTTGTTTAACTTGACAACAGAGAGGAATTTTCATGTACAAAAACATGCAACAAAGCATTAAACCTCTGGTAAATTATATCACATTAAAAAAGAGTCCATCTGTGAATGAGTTATGAATGAGTTGTACTACTTGTTGTTGCAAATTAGAGGTAGGTTTTAGTACAGGTAGAAAAACTTCTTTAAAAAGTTGTAAACAAAAGGAAAGCAACAGAAACACTAACATTCTTTTCACAAGCCTCCTTTATTTTTCTACTCTATGACTTTCATGGAACAAAATATCGTGCAAAACCGCCGTAAATTTCTGCAAAATAGCATAAATCACCTTCTTTAAAATGTAAATATATGGAATTATGAACTCTTATCTGATTACATCTGCCTTTCAGTTCCAGAGTGCTTCTAATTCGTGCAATCAGAAGTAGTGCAGGTAGAACAACTTTTTCTTTTTTTTTTTTTAGAAAATTGTAAAACGGGTCAGTTTTGACACGCAGCACGACACGAGGGTTCAGATGAGTTAATTACCAATACAGTGTATGCTTTTATGCCTCTCAAACTCTATTTTTGTCTCTTTCTGCAGGTGGTGTCTTTGAAATACAGAAACTTCAGCGTCCCTCAGTCCCTGACGAACCTGTGGAGGTACCTGAACGCTGCGTACGCCAGGGAAGAGTTCGCCTCCACCTGCCCGATCGACGACGAGATCCACATGGCCTACTCCTCTGTAGCTAAAGCGCTAAAGTAGGCGGAGAACGGTGGAACACACCAGCAGAGCAGCATGCAAGAAGCACAGAAACACACACATCCTCACGAGCTGTGCAAGCAACGTGGTCGACGAGTCTCTGTTGGCTTAGACGCTTTCTGTAGCGTCGTCAGGCTGCTCTCACGGGTTTATTTTTAAACTGGATGACATGAAAACAAACACAAAACTGTTCAGCCCGGGTTTCATTTATTTAGCTGACGATGGTCATTCCAACCATCTTCAGTTTGGCTGTTTTTACTTTATAATGGTCAAAAATGACAAATGCTCGTCAAAATCTGTTCAAAACCACATAATAGTCGTCCAAGGCTGTCAAAAATTGCTCCCGTTGGGTTCACAGTGACTCAGAATGTGTCCAAAATAACTCCTTCTGAAATGACTGAAATTCTGTGGAAAATTACAAAGAAATTGTCCAGAATAACACAAAACTAGTCAATGCAACTCAAAAATGTTGAAAATGACGAAAACTCAAACTTTTAAAATGACTAAAACTCTAAAATGTTCTCAGGATTTTTCCAGATTTGTCCAAAATAACAAAAAAGTCCAAATCACGTCAAAACTGACTTGGAATGTTTTGGAAATTAGCCAGATTGAGTTGACCATGTGAAAAATCGGGGCTCATTGGTAACATTAGTTTATGAGTTAAAAAGTCTCAAAGAGCGGTGGTGTCTTTTGTTTTTTCGTCATTTTCTTTCCGCCAATCTGTGGATCAATGTTTGAAGAGCCATAACTTGAGATTTCATGTGGCTAGAGTCTTGAAATTTGGTAGAATCATTGATATGAACACATGGTCTCCAATGGTGCAACCCTGCTTTGATAGAATAATACAAACTGGTTACATGATGGTGGAAATTTGGTTAAAAAAAAATTGCCTTGTTTTGCTTTTTTTGCCCAATATTCCACCAGCCATACAGCTTTTATTTTTCACCTGAAGAGGCAGATTTTTCCCCTGTTATTGGCACCAATAGGAGCTTTAAAAATCTACAATTTTAAAGATCCTATTGTTGCTAGTCATAGGTAAAAATAATTCTGGCTCTTGTGGGGAATAATAGAAGTTTTGTGGTTGGTGGAATATGTGAATAGAAAAACCATGCACTTTTTTTTTTTTTTTAAAATCAACTTTCCACCATCGCATAACCAGTTTGTATTATTCTATTAAAGCAGGGTCGTGCCATTGGAGACTTTACCTAATAACGTAAGTATGCACAGAAAATCAGACAAATATGAGATGGTCAGGTGGGAACTTTTAAAATATTTGGTGAATTGAGGTGGGTTGACTCGTCGATCACGTTGCTTGCAGATACACGAACATCTCACACACCTTTTTAACTACAGCCTTGCTTGTGTACAGTTTAACCATCAGTAGAGACACTGATGCTCATTGTTCCATTGTTATCGATGCCACCGTTTGTCCTTGATGTTTTTTTGTGGGGTTAAATTTCAACAGACACAACGCTGCCTACCGGATCTAACCTTCACTAGTACCTTGCAAGCCTCACGCAGGCTGATTCTTATTCTTCTGGTTGAGGAAGTGAAGTTTGAATACCAGCGCCAGCTCACCTGCCAAAGAGTCTCTGCTTCACGTTGACTTTTATTTCATTACTGAGGGACTAAGGCCTTTCACAGCTAAGGATTACAGCATTTTTTTATATTTCCATTAAAGCCAATTTCCATTCGCGACATTTATTCGTTGTCGTTGCGCCTCAGAAGGGAAGGAGGTGCAGATTGAGTCTCGCTGTAGGGAGCTGAAAACAGTTACAGAGACAGGAAATGGTTTCAATAGAGTCGGGCTTCCCCTTTCTGCACTCCCACAGCAGGCGCGAAGGATTATTTAAGATTACCGAGCTTGTTTGTGATCCGCTGCGTAGGGCTTCTCGCCAGCAATTTATTTAGTTCTGCCTGTCATGTATGGAAATGAGAGAGGTTTAGTCGCTGTGGATGAAGAAGTGAAGCTCTGCCTCCTGTAGCGTGTTAGTCATGAAAGGAAAAAGTAGGAGGGAATAATGTGTGTAAAGTTTAAAAAAAAAAACAGTTTTGATGGCTTTAGCTTGTAGGTTGTTGTTAATGATTAAAGGATAAGGCTGGAGTCGATTAATATTTCTCTAATTGTGAGTAAATCCCATGAAAACAATCTAGTAGTCAGGGAGAAGTTCATTCATACAAAATAAACAGCTGGACACTGTAGTTTGTAGTAAACAGGAGTAAAGAGTGTATTTGTTGGGGACTATATTAAGTTGCGGATTAATACACATTTAGTGCTTCTCTTTAGCAGAAACTACACTGCCTGTGTTCATCATAATAAAAGACCAGAGTGCTTCGACGTTGCTCATTTTTAAGTATTTTAGTACCACAGCAGCGTTAATCAGTTTGGTCTGAACCATCGATAAATACATTCATGTTTCCCGGTTATGAATCCTGCTGACTTCTGTTGATCATCCTCGCTTTTACTGGAGCTGCCGTAAAGTTAACTTATGAGGATTTTAGTTAAATGTGTCAAGAGCTACTGGATGCCATCCATCCATCCATCCATCCATCCATCCATCCATCCATCCATCCATCCATCCATCCATCCATCCATCCATCCATCCATCCATCTTCTTCCATTTATGCTAATCTGTAAATTTTTAGTCTGCTTAGTCTTTGAGATAAGCTGAGGAACTCGGAGTAGAGTTACATCACCTTCAAGTCGAAAGGAGTCAGCTGAGCTGGTCTGAGGATCTGGTCAGGATTCCTCCTGGGCGACTAGGAGGAGATCTGGAGGTAGAATCAGAACTCTCTGGAGGGATTACATTTACCTGCTACAAATCAGCGTGTTGATGTTCGCATGTTAGCTTGTTGACGTTAGCATTTAGCTCAAGCACAGCCTTGCAGAGCCCCACGTTGCACACAGCTTATTAGGGAGATACCGTTGAAATTTCTAATTTATTTTTTTATGCTAAATTTGATGTAAAAACTTAAACTATCAGAAGCAATAACATTTCAGGATGTGATGATTTTAACTAAGAATCACAAAGTTTAAGTTTTCTGTATAGATTCAGAGCTGCGTAGTTCAGTTTGAGGAGTTTCCATTTAGAATTTTGATCATCCATAACTTCAAATGCTGAACGTCTCCATGTACGATTCTTCGTGTTAAAAGTCCATTTTGTTATCATTGTCCAGACTCAACTTGGTACCAAAATCAGTTAATAGTCGCTAGTAGGATCAGTGCATTGTTGGTTTTTCTGTTTTCATGGGATTCATTGATACCAGCCTTGTCCTTAAACCCTCCTGTTGTCTTCATTTATGGGCACCAAAAAATATTGTTTCCTTGTCTGAAAAAAATCCAAAAATTCAGCAAAAATCTGCAAAACCTTCAGGAAGAAAATTCAAATAATTCCTTAAAAGTTTCCCTTAAAAAAATGTATTTAAAAAAAAATCCCCCAAATTTGGCAAGAAAATTCTTGTAAAATTTTTCAAAAAAATGAGTAAAAATCTTCTAAAAAATCCTAAAAATATTTAGTGATTCCATATATATCAGTAAAACTTCTAATATTTTCTGTAAGAACACTCAGAAAAAAAAAATCTACCAAAATCCAGCAAATTTCGCTAGTTTTTGTTTGTTTTTTTGTGAATGTTCTGAAAGAAACATTTTTTTTTCCACCAAAAAATTTCCCAAAAATGCTGAAAATGCAGCCATCAGAAGTTCCACTGTGAAAATATTTTTTTTTCCCCCACATTTTCAAACTTTAAAACGGGTCAGTTTTGACCCACAGGACGACAGGAGGGTTAAAGCCTTGTTGTAACCTCTGAGATGTCAGATTTAGCGTTGGATTAACTGGCTTCTAGAAGACTGCTGTTGTGAAACTCCTGTTGAAGTGACTTGAAATGAACTCGCTGGGAGGAACTGGAACTAAAAACGCCTCGTCCGACTGTAGCAGCAGCAGCTTGTGTGGAGGATTTATCAACTGGAAGTCAAATTAACATTTCCAGAAGCTGTTTGTGATTATAAACAGTGTTGTGAGCTCCGGGCAGCCTCGTCGTGCGTCGTTAAAAAATAAAGAACCTAAGTGCAATTTAAACTGATTAGAAATACAGTGTGAGCAAATTTGGTTATTTTTCTACAGAAGTTTAATCACAGAAGTTCACAGAGAGGATGTATTTACTTGGCTGAATTATTGTGGAGTTTTTTTTAAAGGGATCTAGTCTGAGTGACTTCATGCTGATGTGTTTTAGTATTTCTTGTTCACGTCTAAATGTAGGATTTGATGCAATTTCAAGCACGATGTCAAATTCTTAAAGTTTCATTTGCATAGTTTGTTTTTCACGTCACTCTTTTAACTCTTATTTTTTATTTTGTATTTTATGTCATGCATGTGCTTCGTTACACATATTGTGCTTTTCACGTTTCCCTACGAATGTTTTAGCCTTTTTTTTTGTCATTTTTATGCTGTTTGCCGTCATGTAGTTAGAAGCAGCTGCACTTCAAACGTCCACAGGATGAAACCAGTAGATTAAACCAGCAATGAAGACAATCAAACTAATGGCACTGCTGAAATGTAAATGTTAAAGCTCTTAAAAAGACACATTTATTAATGTCCCAATAAAATACCTTGATATTCAATCCATGTTTCTTTATTTTTTTTAACCTTCTTTAAGGGAAATGTTGCTGAAATGGCTGCAATTAAGACGAACAAAAAGGATGTAGAGGTTTTTCTAGTAGAAGCAGGAAATTTTAATCAGTAAAAATGTTGTCAAATACAGAAAGTTTTAGAAATAAGTGTAAAAAGCAAATACATAAACTGACATCATGATATAAGAAGGCATCTCATTAAGACAGAAAAAAAAAATTCCTTTCACTTGAAGTTTTTTTTAGTACTTTTCATTCAAAATACACTCTGGGGGTTAAATAAAACTTCATATTCTGGTCTGCTCTAAGAATCTAATCAGGTAATGGTGTTTAAATACACATGGGTTGATATATAATTGAGGTTTTTGTAATGTTCCCCATTACAGAAACAGCTCTTAAAGAAGTGTGTTAATTCCACATCACATGACCTGCTCATTTTGTTGCTTTTTTTGGTCATTTTCAGGCTGTTTTGTGGGCATTTTAAATCTGTTTGTGATCATTTTTGTTTTTTTGGGTTTTTTCTATTTATTTTGTGTGTCGTTCATCATGTGTGTCTTTTTGTGTGTGATTGTGCTCATTTTGTTTCTTTTTTGGTCACTTTCATACTGTGTTGTCATCATTTTAGGTCTTTTTATGGTCACTTTGTGCCCCTTTGTGGCTGTTTTCAGTCTGTAGAGTAGTGTGTGAGTCAGGTGTGGATTTATGGCATGTCAACAGGTTTACTACAATATCTTTATAGATAGCTTTCAGTTTCAATTGTACTCAATTGTATATATAATATTTAGAAGAATCTTTCTCTAAAATGCCATGTGGTGTTTGGTTATAGGCGGCCATGTTGATTTTAGGCCTGAAAACAACAAAAATGTCGACTATGATACAAAAAGTCCCACAATTATATATCGACCCACATATTTTTGTACCATATGTTAGTTTTAGATGCAGGAAAATGTTGATTTCCACTTCTGTTATTTGCTGAGTGGCCACTTGATCATGTTCTCTGTTAAAAATGCATAAAAACAGGCATTTTCCAACCTTCTTGGTGCACCACTCCCTGCCTTCTGACGGTACATTTTAATGTAGCTCTTCCTGATATTTGTGTGCTGCTCAGGCCAGCAGGAGGCCGAGTGTCGGCAGCATCCAGAGCATCAATCCTCTCCAGCTGAGGGCAGCAACAGCCGTGGCTTCGTTACACAGATCCGTGTCGCAGCAGACGTTGGTGTAGTTGAAGAAGACGCCTGATGTGTATTTCTGTCCACTCAGACCACACTGGGAGCTGACAGCACAACTCTTCTCATACATCGTCATCTGGAGGGCACCTGTAGGAGAAACACCTATAGATCAGTCTGGATGGATGGATGGATGATGGATGGATGGATGGATGATGGATGGCTGGGTGGATGATAGATGGATGGATGGATGGATAGATGGATGGATGGATGGATGGAGGGAGGGATGGATGGATGGATGATGGATGGATAGATGGATGGATGGATGGATAGATGATGGATGGATGGATGATGGATAGATGATGGATGGATGGATAGATGATGGATGGATGGATGATGGATAGATGATGGATGGATGGATAGATGATGGATGGATGGATAGATGATGGATGGATGATGGATGGATGGATGGATGGATGGAGGGATGGATGGATGGATAGATGGACTGGATGGACTAGATAGATCGATAGACTATAGATAGATAGATAGATAGATAGATACTTTATTGATAGATACTTTATTGATAGAGTATCTAACTATCTATATTCTGGTCAAAGATTGGATCATTAAGTAACAAAGTCAGCTCTAGTGTGTGTTTCTTCTGCACGTTCAGGTTGTGTTTACCAGTTTGTGACCATCGTGAGCAGAAATACAGCCTCACCTCGTCTTCCCGTCGCTACGCTGGAGAGGCAGCGCTGACCGGCCGGACACTCCAGAGGAAACTTCAGACAGTCCAGAGGAGAGATGGCCGGAAATACACAGGTGTAGCACTTCAGACAGGCTGCAAAGCACAATTACATGTTATTAAATCACTCAAGGTAGCACCAGTCTTTAAACTGTGAGACTAATGACAAGAAGAAGAGCTTAAAATCTGATATTGCATCAAATTAAGGAGATAAAAACTCAAAACAAGCAGAGTAGTTCTCATAATTCAGCTCTAAAAGAAGATTTATGCACAAAAAAAACTTGTTGGTGCCCCCTGGTGGACAAACTTTGTAACAGAAACACTGTGAATGATCTGAGAGTTTAATTTGTCCTTTCTGTGTTTCAGCTTCTTACTTACCAGCGTACCAACGTTAGATAAGTCCATTTATTTGTGGGAAAAGTTAAAATTTCACAGTTATTCTCCATTAGTTTGATTCAGACTTAATTTATCCAAACACAGTTCTGTATTAGATTTACCATCACCATGAAAAGGCCATTATGTAGAATCAATACATTTATTTACATTATTCCACCCAAAGTTATCAATAATCAGAATAATTACAGGTTGATTTTCTGTCAATAAACAAATTAAAAATCAGCTTTTTACATTTCATCTTATGTTTAGTATGAAAAACTTTTATTTTGTAAAGTAACTAAAGCTACATTTAAAGATGTAAAAAGTTCATTATTTCTGTCTGAAATGTATAGAATCATGAATATAAAGTTGGATGGAAAGAAAAAACTCAAGTAAAGTAGAAATATCTAAGATTTGTTGATTTCACCACTGAAATATGCTGAATTTATACACTGCCTGTCCAAAAAAAAGTCACCACCTGGATTTAAAACACACTTTCTTTACAATTTAGTGCATAAAAGTCACCTTTAACACATATTTTACTTTTTACATACCTGCCAAAGGAAGACAACACAGGAAGACAAATAGAAGTTGTGATCGAGGCATGATGCTTCCTCTGAAGTCCTTAAAAATCCCTCAAACACGTTTTCAGGAACAGAAGTCTCTTCCCAGGACGTTGAAACTCTCACTCATTCTCAGATGAGACTGATGATGAAAGGTGATGTCTGCTCTCAGCACCGGTGGAGGTTTTCTCCTGTGGTGATGTTCCTGTGGTCAGCGTCTCCTCCCTGAGGCTTCTAATTGAATTCAGAGCTAATTGCAGACAGCTGACCTGGTTAAAGCCGGTCCAGAAACCAAGATTTGTTTGCTTATTGGAAGAAGTGAGACTCGATGATGATCTCTACTGATAGCGAGGACAAGAAGTGATGATATGTGACAGAGCTGACCTTACTGTGAAGGCTGCAAATCAATAAGATCGTCTGTAATATTTCTGGGGATTAATAACTTGGTTAAGAATGTGTGCGTACCTAGTCATGAAATTGCACCATATTTAGACAAAAGCATAGAAAATGTTGCACTTTCTGAATATGCTGAACATACTTTAGTAATGTGGGTCTTTACACGTCTTATTTAAGTCTGTAAAACATAAAAAAGAATTCTTTAAAGTGACTAAATGCACTGGCTTTCAATGAAAAAGCCCCAAAACAAGTCGGTCCACAATCATTTTACGGATAAACAGGCTGGATTATTGCTGTACTTGTGCTTTTGTGTATCTTTGAGCTGTTTAAAATCAGAAATGTGTCGATTCTGTGTTAATTTTCACATATTTTACTCTTCTAGCGGTGTGGTACTGTATGAGATAAATGCACCTGGACTCCTTTCAACGTTTCTTGAAAAAAGTTATGAACATTACGGCAACATTCCTCTGAGGATGGTGTGTTTTGAACCACAGTGCTATGGCGGTTTTTTAGATGAAATGCAACACTTTTTGAACCACATATTATGGTGCTTTTCAGATGAAATACTATAATGTATTTTAGACCTCATGCTATGCTGTTGTTCCGTTACATTTCACAAATTTTTCTTTTCTAACAGTGTGACACTTTGTGAGATAAATGGACTCCTTCAGGTACTGTTTAGGCGTGATGATGGCTCGCACGTTAAAACTTTAAATGAATAATTAAAGGGTAAAATGTGTTAATTTTTGTGTTTTAAATACTCCAAAAACTTGCAGAGCTGGGTTAGTGCTGGATGAATCTGTACCCATGACCTTACAGTTGCACTGTAAGACATTTATGTGAGTGATTGTTTGCAGAGTGAGGCTCAGAGTGAAGTCAGACCGTTAAAGTCAGCAGAGAAAGTCAGCATGTCAGGGACGAGTCGATTTAACAGAATTATCCTTCAGGCTGTAATAGGAGACGTGAGGCAGCAGGACGGTCTGCTGACTGCAGTCTTGTGATGGACAGTTTTAGGCTGAATCACAGGTCTGAGGTGAGGGAGGAACGTCAGGAAGGTTGGAGGTAGTTGGTGAGGAATTCCCTCCACCTGCTGGTTGAAGGTTATGTAGTGGTGTTTGAGCCAACAGGTGAGCTCTGAGGTCAGACGGATGGACAGGAGGGTTTCAGGTATGACGGAGTTTAGTGTCACTCGCTGCTCGCTTCTCATTGGCTGAAGCCGACAGCAGGATGAAGAAGAGGATCATGGGAAGGCAGCCGATGGCGTCCAGCAGAAGCTGGAGCTGTAGACGTTTCTCTGAGAACGTTACAGCAACGTTTCCCTAAGAACATTCCTGTAAGGTCTCTTTTCAGAGCGTTCCAGAAACGTTCCTCTGAAAACATGATGTCAATGTTTCCCTGAGAGCATTCCAGGCATGTTTTTTAATAAAACTTTTTGGAAATTTTCCTCCCAAAATGTTACAGCACCATTTCCCGAAGAACGTTACGGCAACGTTTCCCGAGGAGCATTATGGGAATGTTCCTCTGAGAGCATTGCGTCAATATTTCCCTGAGAACATTTCAGAAATGTTTCTTACAAGACATTCTGCAAAAGTTCCTCTCAACTGTTATGGAAACGTTCCTGTGAGAACATTCTGGCAATGTTCCTCTGAGGATGGTGTTTTTTGAACCACTATACTATGGTGGGTTTTTCGTGTTTTTTTTTTGTTTGTTTTTTTTTTTATATTAACATACTATACTATGACATTTTTTTTAAACCTCATCCTATAATGTGGTGTGTTTTTCCTTTTTAACTATATATATATATATATATGTATATATATATATATATATATATACAAACTTATCCTGTACTCTGGTGTTTCATTGGACTTTAGGCTTCATAGCCAGTAGTTTGCCAGCTCATTAACTGTGCAGCCAAAAGCTCTCCAAAGAAACTCACTGCAAACACAATACAGCTTTTCTACAAACTGTCTTGCAAATTTGCGGCATTATTACTCAGATTAAACTCTGAATAAAAAATGATTGATTGATGAGTCATAAATGTCATCAAGAATTTATGACTTGTGATGCTCGTTCCAGTTGTGTTTGTTAGCTGTTAAAGATGTTGTAGATGTTTGAATGGAGTTTGTTGTGAGAGCTATAGTTGCCCTGCTGTGGGTTTTTCTGTCCTTTTATCCTCACATGCTTTATTTTGGAAAAACTTTTTAAAGATTTTGCACATGTCCTGCAGAAGGAAACACTAAAACTAGTGTTGAAAGAAAGCATTTTGCTGCATGACACAGTTTTTAGTTTAATGGAAGCATTTTTTTCAAACACTTTAAGAATTGTTGCTTTAAAAACACAAAAAGGCAGAGCTAAAATTAGGTTTCCCTGCCTTTGTCTCTCTATTTTTGAGTGTAAAAACTGTATTTTAAGGACAGGATTGTGTCTGTTTTTCTATTTTTATCTGCAGACGGCGCTGCTGCTGGGTTTGACGGGGATGTTTTGTGAGCTGGCTGAAGCATCTCAGTGGACAGATGGTGTTCTTTAATCCTGTCTGTGGCCTCTACCTCCCATCCTCCATGTCTGCTGCTACATCCACCTCACATTTCCTGCCTCTGCTTCACATCGGAGGACTGTTTCGTCTGCAGTAACTCAGTCCAGTCACTAGAAGGGAATATTATGCCGCCTCATGAGTTGACAAGTGGCCTCTGGAGGCATTTATTAGACGTAAACAAGCGTATGCATGTTTACATCGCTGCCCTTCAGACCTACAAACGTCCCTTTGGTTAGAAACACGACCGGCCTCCTCTCTGGTGTCAGCTGAGGCAACCTGTTTATCCAACAATCACAGCGCCATTTGACCCACTTTTCAGGAAAAGCCAGATTATTATTATTTTTTCTGCCATGTCACGCAGACAAACCAGACAAAGATGGCTTCAGCACACATCCTTTAATCTGTGGTGACTTTGAACGCTGCGCACAGGTTTATATTCATATATAAGACACAGTTCATAAACAATTCATCAGGATTACATGAGGAGTAAAAGAGGAGTCCTTAATCCGAGGAAAACCCAAATCTGCCCCTAATTCAGTGTCTTAATACAAAGGAGGGGTGTCAGGGTGACAAAAGAAGAGAGAGGCCGGACTTAGTCAATGTTAAATTAAACCACTCTTCATTAGTCATGGAAGTAGATTTTATCAGAACATTGGAAACATAAAGCAATGGTCTGACTGGAAACTCTGAACATCATAAACTTTGTGTGCACTAATTCCTACTTTTTCTGCATTAATTTATGATGGAAATGCGTTTTTTTATGTAAAAGAAAACAAAATTCAGATACAATAAATAAAGTAAATGGTATTTTTTCAAAATAAAAGTATTTTGTCTATCTCATTTTGTATGAGTGCGTAAGTGTTCTAAATAATGCAATGCGAGGAACGTTTCCCCTGCATCCCCCCTGAAATCTGCACTTGTGTCGATTTTGTTTTATACATTTTCAAATAGTATTTTTTCTGATCTCTTATCATTTTTCTATGCAGAAAAGATTGTCATATAGATTTAAATAAGAGCTCTCATACACTATCAGTTGATTAAAGTCAGATTTTTTTCTTTTTTCAACTGTAAACTGCTTCCATATAGCTGTTGGCTTTGCATTTTTGATATCGTGTCAACAGATCCTGGGTCAGTTTTGCATTTTCCAGCAGTTTATACCGCTTGTTTCCAGAACTCTTTAATGAAGGTTTACAGGCTGTAAGTGTCTGTACAAGAAAAACTGGTCAATATAGTATAGCAATTATGATTTCAGAGGAATTGTTACTGTAAAAACACTCAAAATTCCATTGAAGATGGCATTTTTTAAATACTTCTTGGGCAACTTTGTGTCATTTGGAGGCAAATTTGAATCACTTTGACAATGGTCATTTAAACTTTTTATCAGTTTTTGGTAATTTTTGACTAATTTTCAATAGGTTTGGGCAAGTTTTTGTCACAAATTGAGTCATTTTGGATACATTTTTCAATAAGTTTGGACATGTTTTTGTCATTTTAGACAATATTTCAGTCATTCAATCATGGACATTTCCATGTTTCCAGCCTCTCCAGACCTTTTCTCTCTAATCTGCTCATCATAGTAATTTCTGGAGATCATTATGTGATTTTTTGAATGGTTTAGGTCGTTTGGGGTAACTTTTCAATAACTTTTGGGCACATTTATGTCATTTTTCGAAAATTTGGTCATTTTGGACATTTTCGTCAATAATTTTAGACAAGTTTGTCTTGTTTTGGACAAATGTTGAGTCACTTTCAACACGGATATCTCCATATTTCTACTCTCCTCATCAGCTGTAGAAAGATGTTTCACCATGCTGAATGTATCTCCAACAACTTCCTCCTCTGTTCATTGTTTCTGAGCCATGCCACATTTAATAAAAAATACTCCAAATGCATTTGAAGATGGCATTTCATTCAGTAGTTAATTAAGTCATCAAAATAGTGTGTGATTGTATTGTCATAGGTATAATGTAGATTAAATTACAAAAATGTTACATGACGATTCAGGAAAAAAGCACGTTATAAACCTGGAGTATCACATTTGATACAGACATTTTAACACGAGTTAATTGAAATATAAACAATGAATTGCTTAGTAAATACTTATTTTCAAAAACGAGTAACAATTTTGATGTTTTTGCGTTACTTCTTCAAAATTAGCAATGATTTTCCTGAAAGTTTACGAGAGCAGACACTTTGAAAAGGGGCAAAATTCGACTACAGCTGCCAGTAGTGAATGATATATAAACATATATCAGCTTATTTACAGCAAGTTTTAAAGGAAACTATTGATGATGTTGATGAGATAGTAGTCTCAGAAGCTCATGGATCAAATGTGATACAGATAGTTATATAGTAGTTATATGGTGTTAACTTATACGAGCTGGATTTTGGACAAAAATGGCGTCTGATTAGCTCGGAGTTTACTGCAGTTTAACGCCTAATTAGCCGTCTTTGTTGATGAACTTTGGCGTGGCTAAACTCCACAGTAAGCCAGTAATTTTTTCCTCGCCATTAGTCCGGACTGTGCAGCATCACTGAGCAGGACTGGACGCTCAAACAACAGCGGCTGATCGGTTCAATCAGGGCTGATTGAGTCCGGCCGGAAGGGACGTGGGAGTGGGGGAGGAGGACGGATGTCAAGGCGCCGGAAACACACCAAGAAGAACACCGGTTTGGTGGCGGGGTTTTAAAAAACAAGAGCATAACGATCGCGAACTTTAAATATTTCAACCACTATGTAGAAGTAATTTGTAGTTTATATTGCCCCGTTATTCTTTTAATCACTTATTAAATTTGAAAACGCGACATGTGCTGCAATGTGACGCATTTTATGTCAGATAACGGCTTTCGTCTTATTTTGAAATGAGTAACCGGATCCGTGCGTATTCACAGCCGCTATTTTGACACTCGGCGTAAAGAAGGGACCCGGAGAGTAACGGGACCTGGGCTGCTGTGGAAATTAAATTATAACGGAGGGAAACGCGGCCAGAGGCGGACACACGGCACTGAAAACAGGTAAGTCGACCTAAATGGACGCCTGTGGTTGTTGTTTGTGCTTTTGTGTGAGTGCTGGCGGCGGTTAGAAAGATGTGGAACCTCCTCAGAAAGTATTTGGGAAGAGCGTTGAACTGCGGGGCGGTTCACTCCTGCAGAAACACACTCAGGATGTTTTGTTGTGCGTATGGCGGAGGTTTACTCTTATTTATACAGCTGGAAGCACTCAAAACAACACTATCCAGGCTTGAAACCTTAAAATGATCCGTATTACTGACAATGCTGGTGTAAATGAAGCCCAAACACTCCATTTAAGCAGAGCCTAAACTTGCATGTGAGCATCCTAAATCTGCTTTATGTGCTTCCTAATGGCACAGTAAGTTGAATATAAAAGCCCAGCACTTGTTGCATAAGTTATGAGGCAGATTTTTGAGACATCCTGTGTGGAGGGAAACCCAAGTCCCTTTCTGCAGCCTCACAGTGGACGACTTCTGAAGATGATAAAAAGCCAGTTGTGCCAAATGTGAACCCACTGTCCAGATATGAACAAGCTTCACAGCATATTGCAGGACTTCTGAACAATGTTTCCTTATGATCTGACCTCGGACAATGCTCCTTTGTCTGCTTCCAGCTCTGTCTCTGTTATTTCAGCTGCCTTTTGGATGTTTTGTGGGGGATAATTTTGTTTTTCTTACAAGCTTACACCACAATCAAGTGTAGTTTTTTTAAGTGTTTTGTTTCATTTTCATCTCTCCAACCAGCCTGGGACGTGACCCTGAGATGTCTCACGATGATGCTGGAGGTGTAAATCAATATTTTTAGTTTGTTTGCTCTGGTCTTCCTCTGTTTTAGGCTGGAATCATCTTCTTCCAGTCTTTAGATGGGAGACTACACTGTAAAACATGCTTTTAAATTATACAGTGAAAAACTGTCAAAGTGTGACAGTAAAAATCTGTAAACTCTAAAACAGTTTGACAATTTATTTAACCCTCGTGTCGTCCTGCGGGTCAAAATTGACCCCTTTTAAAGTTTGAAAATGTGGGGAAAAAAATGTATTTTCACAGTGAAACTTCTGATGTCCACATTTTCATCATTTTTGGGAAATCTTTGAATATTTTTTGGTAGAAAAAAAGAAATCTTAGAAATGTTTGTTAAGAACATTCACAAAAAAAATCAACCAAAATTCAGCGAAATTCGCTGGATTTTGGTAGATATTTTTGTGAATGTTCTTAAAGAAAATAGAAGTTTTACTGATATATATGGAATCACTTTAGATATTTTTACTCATTTTTTGGAAGATTTTTACTCATTTTTTGAAAATATTTACAATTTTCTTGCCAGATTTGTTGAATTTTTTTTTTAAGTAAAACTTTTAAGGAATATTGGCATTTTCTTCCTGAAGGTTTTGCAAATTTTCAGAAATTTCAGGAATTTTTTTGCTGAATTTTTGCACTTTTTTCAGACAAGGAAACAATATTTTTTGGTGCCATAAATGAGGACAACAGGAGGGTTAAAGGTTGAAACTTTACAGCAAAATATGGAATGAAGCATGTTTTTGTTTAACCATAAAATCAACAATATTACATTTCTTTACCGTAAATGAAGAAAATGTTTTACCATAATTTTACGATAGTGTTCTGGCAACCACAGCTGCCGGAATTTTACTGTAAAAACAACTTTTTCCCCCCTTTTTTTATAGTGTAGCTGCTGGATGGAAGAAGATGCTCTCCATTCTCCTCCTGGATCTCCTAACTCACATCATTAGCTTTGTGTAGAGCCTTCTCAGACAAACTCTTCTCCAGCCAGAACAAACTTATTGACACACTAATATTTACTGCTAGCATTACTGAAATCATGGCAAACGTGTGCCCTTACGGCCGCTTCACCCACGCCGTGGTGCGGGGCGTCCCAGAGACCTTTGGGAAGCCGGCGGCGGACGGACGCGACAACGGGGAGGCCACGGTGGACCTGGCCAAAGCTCAGCGTCAGTTCGGCTGCCTGACCGGAGCGCTGAGGCAGAAGGTGGGCCTCCAGCTGATCGAGATCCCCCCCGACCCCGAGCTGCCGGAGAGCTGGAGGATAGAGGACGTGGCCGTGATCCAGGGGGACACGGCGCTCATCACCAGACCCTTCAAACAGCAGAGACGCAGCGAGGTAAGAGCTACAAGAAGCCGCCTTTAGGAACTCATTTCTGCAGCCCTAATCCTTTTGATTATGCACTCAGTCTTGCTCTTAAGCTCTGGTCTCAGTTCATGTGAGTATAAAAATGAACTTTGTTTACGCTGGTCACTTGTGGTGTTTTCATAAATGGTTCTGCAGAAAACAACCTTTTTAGGACAAGAAACAGCTCAACTTACTTTGACCTTCTCCATGTTTTCCTCATATTTATCTAAGTTTATTTTTCAAAGCAGCGACTTTGAGCTTTTTGGCAGCTGAATGGTGGATGTTTGTTGTGCTTAAAATGTGGATGTCAGATGTTCAGTCACACTTTGGCTCTTGGAAAGAATTTTAGGGAAACACATGAGACAATATTAACGAGTCCAATTAGATGGATGGATGGATGGATGGATGGATGGATGGATGGATGGATGGATGGATGGATGGATGGATGGATGGATAGATAGATAGATAGATAGATAGATAGATAGATAGATAGATAGATAGATAGATAGATAGATAGATAGATAGATAGATAGATAGATAGATAGATAGATAGATAGATAGATAGATAGATAGATACTTTATTTATCCCAAGGGAAATTCAAAGTATTCAGCAGCTTACAAACAACAACAAAAATAACAAAAAGACAAAACAGACAGTTTAGTAACATTAAAGGTTAATATATATACTCTCAAATACAAACTTGCTGTACAATACTATAAAAAACACTTCTAACTTTAAAATCTATAGAAATACTAATTGTATTAAAAATCTAACAGTATTTACACCTTTCAAGGCAATAATTAATAATAGTTGACACTATCTTAGCAGCAAAATGTTTCTCATGTATGAAGAAAATTGGTCTTTTAACATGTAATAGAAACAAATTGTAAATTTATTGCCTTATAAAGACTAGCTACAGTGTAGAACTTTATGTGTAGAATAATTAAAATAAAAGTCATCCTTGTGTGCAGTTATATCATTATCATTATGCCCAGAGGTTTAAAGCCACACCAGAGGACAGACTATACTGGTTGTGTGAGCTTGATGAAACTGAAAGTGAGATTTATTAGTTGACCTGTCTACGATGGTATAAGGGATGCACTTACCTGTAGAATATCCTACCTTTTGTGTTGACTTTTTTTGTCTGAATAATTATGAAAAACTTAAGTTGTGCTTCAGAAGTCAGCATTTCTATGTATCAGATTTTATACCCAGGTTTGGTAAAGAAGACACAATTTGTGTAAGACCAAGCTGGAAAATGAACTTTTATTTTGTAAGGAAATCTAATGAATGATTTGACCACTGTGTCTGAGTGTTGGGTACTTTGTGTGCTTCATGCAAGAATACAAGAAAGAAACTAAAGCATTTGCAGGCTATTAATATCCTAATATTTTCCTCTGAGGTTCAATGGAAAGACTTGTAGAGAAAGAAGGTGTTGTCTTCAAAGAACAGCTTGTTAAAACCCAAGAAAATATTAATTCACGGTGTGTTTTTTTATTATTGGAAAGTTAAGTTCATTTTTATATTGATGTTTTTAGAATTTTTATATGTTCGGCTGAGCTTCTCTGCACCAACCAAAGGAAGTGGAAATTATATTCAGACATTTCTGACCTGTAAAATACAGCATCACTGAGGTTTAGTAAGTTCACCAACAAGACAAGTTTAAAAACACGTGACCTCAACAAAACTCCAGCGGGTAAAACAATTATTCACAAGTGTTTCATTCGCCACTGGTTGTCTGGAAGTTGAAGAAAGGACCTAAAATCTGTGGTTTTATTGCGTCCTGATTCAGACTCTAAGCTGAACTTGTCTTCCTGCAGGTGGAGGCGGTGAGGAGGGTGATGTCGGAGCTCAGCCTCACCGTGGTGGAGATGGGGGGTGAGGAGGGGGACTCTGGAGGGGCCACGCTGGAGGGCAGCGACGTCCTCTTCACGGGGAGGGAGTTCTTCGTCGGCATCTCGTCCCACACCAACCGCAGAGGAGCCGAGGTGCTCGCTGACACTTTCAGGGTGAGATTTATCAAACTGCTGCTGTTGGCATGAATCTATGTGGATATCATACTTGGGAAAACATGACGAGTTAACCCCTCTCTGCAGCGCCCCCTGGTGTGTGGGCGCAAACACCTCCAGTTTGTTTGGCACCTTTAAACCAGCTTAGTGCAGTTCAGGGTGTTTCACAGACGACTGATAAGCCGATAAGACAGAACAAGTAGATTAAAAAGGGATAGATTAACAGACAAAACAGCAGCCTAATAGAATAACTGAAAAAGAAACAGAACAAATACCAATTTAACAACATAAATTCAATAGAATAAATGATTACAATGAAGTAAGAAATGCTTGTAAACCATATTTGAATCAAAAGTCAGGCTGAAGAGAGTTTAAGGATTAAAGATTTTAACACTTTCAGCTGAGAATGGCCTCATTAGGGTTTTTTTTTATTTATGAAACAAGTTGTTAATGAGCCACAATGTTAGACAGAATCATACAAATACAGATAATTATTATTAGAAACTTCTGGAAAGCTCTTTAGTGCAATATTGTTTTGTAATTGCTATCATCCAAGCCGTACATTAAAGGCATCTGAAATCATGGAAAAAATACATTTACTATAGCAAAGAGGGCACTTTTGAACCTTAATATAATCCACTAAAATGTGTAATTTAATTGAAAAATGTTTGCCGATACAGACAGTAAAAATCAGTGATTAAAGACACGGTTAACTGATATTAGGACCAGATGTACGTTTGCATTAGAAATTAAAATCATTGTGTAGAAACTTAGAGTAACAAAAACTCCTGCAAAAATCTTTGAAAAGACTGATGTTTAGCCAATCAGACAGTAGGATGTTTTGAAAGTAGCACTTTTTAAAATGAACTTATGTCAGGAATCACATAGATAGATAGATAGATAGATAGATAGATAGATAGATAGATAGATAGATAGATAGATAGATAGATAGATAGATAGATAGATAGATAGACAGATAGACAGACAGACAGACAGACAGACAGACAGACAGACAGACAGACAGACAGACAGACAGATAGATAGATAGATAGATAGATCGACAGACTATAGATCGATAGATAAATCATGGTATTATTTTAGCGGCTTTCATGATAGGTAAAAAAAAAACGATAACAATATTGACCGATACTACATTTTTATGCCAATATCGGGTCGATAATCCCTAATTTTTACTGACTGGTGCAATCAGCATATGCCAGTATGTGTACAATATTATCATTGTTCTTTTTTTTTTTTTAGAAAACAATTTCCCATCAGAAAAATAACTAAATAAAATAAGATAAACAGAAACATGAACATCTTTAAGAACATTAGGCAGTGACCATTACATTGTCTTAAAATGTTCAGACTCAAAATTGAATTGTGCTTTTTAGTTTTTATAAACGTTGCCCATTCTTCTGCTAAAACCAGTCTTGTTTTTGATTTCTAAACGCTGTCATCTCTTCCATTTTTATAAATATTCAATGTTATGTCCCACCATCCTGTGATAACCATTTCTTAGTTATTGATTTCTAACTTGCAACCAACCAAGCACTCAGTAGATATTTATCCTTTGTTCTCCATTCCTGTGGTAAACATCCAAAATTAACAGTTTTTATTACACATTCAATAAAAATGTGTTGCAGTGCTCCATGAACATCATTCCAGTACTGTCTAATAAGTGGGCAGTCCCAGAGGATATGAAATGGTTTGGTCTCCATCAGATAGGAATTCCATCATAGTGTATTTATTGACATGGAGTGATAAAGTATCTTATCCAGGTTTTCCATTCACTTCAGTTTACATCATTTTAACAAACCTGGAGCAGTGCAGATGTCCAGCGCTGTTCCACAGTGATGCTACATTTCTTACTGAGACTCAGGTGGCTGTAATGACATTAGCTACACTTGTTCTTTTCCTGCTATGACTAAACGTCCACCGTGGATAAAAACCTGCTCGGCGACTGCTGCCAAGCTGGATGAGGGAACCTTTATTTGAAACCTGAAGAGACCGAGTGTGAATTAAACCTTTAAACCTCCATCTGTTCAGGACTTTGCCGTGTCCACCGTCCCCGTCTGCGGAGGAGCCCGACTGAAGAACATCTGCTCCATGGGAGGTCCAGACACGATCATCATCAGCAACAGCGATGGAGCCAAGAAGACGCTCCGGGTAAGACTGAGTGGAGTAATATAAAAATATAATACATCATGTTAAAGGAGAACTCTAGCTTATTTCAGCTTTGCATATTTGACATTTACTTTCTGAACCCCAAGTTTCTGGGTGTTTTTTCTGTTCCTGGCACATTTTACTCACTGTGGGCTCATTTTTCTTTTGCCATATTAAGTTCTGCACCTCTATGGAAACAACACAACCATGGCTAGAAGTAGAAACGTCAAGAATGCAGTTTAGTTATAATCCCATAGGTCATAAAAACATCAAAACTAAAAGTTAATTTCTTTGACTGTTTATTTTGCAAAAACAGAAAAAAAACTGGAATCAACATGTGCAACATTTTTCCAAGCGGTGGCACCAGTACTGGAGAAAGCAGTGTCTTTACATACAATAGGTATTTTATTACATTTTTATTTGTTTAAATCTGTTTAAACACAGCCTGCAGTTCAGCCAAAAAGTCCTTAATTTTTTTTTCAAGTGATAGCGCAGTTCCTTCTGCCTTCTCTCTTGAGCCAGGCAGCTCAGTGGGAGGTTTTTTTGTGGGAGTTTTCCTCTAAACAGTTTGTAATTTGTTGTCTTGGCCTGGGCTTGGTGTCATAACTACCAAAAAATCCAAAATTTCACTTTTTTTGTGTAGTTCAGACATTTTTTAAGTTAGTTAGTTTATTTTTGATAAAATTTAAAATAAAAAATGTCAGTTAAAGCTAGTTTGATTGAATATCATAATTTTACGCTTGAATTTGATGGATTTTTCCATCAAAATGCACACCCGACTAATTCAAAATCCAGTGCTTCTTTGTGTTTTTGTAGTTTCTGCCTCCAATAAATGGTGTGATTTTAGCTATTTATACAGAAAAAATGTCTTTCAAACCCACTGACGGGTTTTGGAGTTCATTCGGCTCCTTTTTCATGCAAACTTTACATTGTTTACTTCTGTTGTTGGGACTTTAAGAGACAAGACGTCGCACAAAGCAGTATATATCAATGTGAATAGCTAAAGCTCCCTTCACCTAAGGACTCCACATATTCATCCAAGCATGGTGGTATATGTCAGTGTTTGAGGCTGTAGTTAGCTTTAGATTTTGCATGCATCAATGCTGGAGAGGTCATAGTAACCAAAATCGAGGGTCTGACTGCTTGTAAATGTAAATTAGTCACTTGAAACAGCATGTGTGGCTGAATATGCAGATTGATTAGGTCAGCTGGCAAGTAAATATCCTCAGCTTAAAATGCTTAGTGCACATAATTAACAAGACTGTAGGGTTTTCATCCCTACTATGCAAATTAATCAGGTAAAACCACACTATGAATAATGTTAAACCTATTATTTAAACTTTATAGAGTTCAGTACTCCGCCAAGGCTGCTCAGTCGCATCATTCCCAATGGATGAAATCTTTAATAAAAAAGGACCTTGCACTGAGCACAGACGTGTGTTCTGCATGTGTACGTTATGTACAGATACCGAATCACGTGACCTAAATATGTAGCAGGCGGCGGAAATTGATGGGACTCAGAAAACCCCCACCATTTAATCAGTTGTTCCTTGAATCATTTCTGCCGGATAAGTCCTGATTAGTCCTCAGCAGTGGATTTGTAGTAGGATCACAATCATGATCGTCAGCAGGCAGCTGACAGAGTGTTTACTTGTTGTCATGGTTACAGTGATGCCTTACCGCTATCTTGCAATGATACAGAAATCTTTAACAAATCCGTGGATCCACACTATAAGCTGCTTCACCGAAAAAATCACTTGGTCCTTGTGTCATTTCTGACTTCCCCTGAAAATTTCATCCAAATCCGTTTGTCCGTTTTTGAGTAATGTTGCTAACAGATGGACAGACAGACAAACTAACACTGATCGTCACATAACTCCGGAGTAAAAACAGCCACCTGCACAGTGCAGATGGCCATTCAGGCAGCTGATTTCTGTCTTTGCTTTTGGTCATAACTGAAAAGACAGTTGAGAAATTACTCTCAAAAAAACACATGGTGTGTTTTGTTAGTCCTAGTTTTCTCAAATTGCTCCTAACCAATTTATACGCTTTTTAATAACATGAGCCTGTTTCTAAGTGTTATGGTTCTTGTCCGTGAGGCTCCAGCATCTATTACCAGTCAATACTTTTCATATTACCTTATCAGTCATGAATACATAATCCCTCCCTCTCTAACACGAGCACATCTCCTGACTTCATGTTATTAATGTTAGTGTTGCCTGTGAGTCTGTGTGTGACGCTGGGTGTGTGTGTTTGTCTCCAGATGATGGAACAGCTGACTGATCACCACTATGAAGTGCTCAGTGTCCCGGAGGAATCGGCCGCAAACTGCATCTACATCAAAGGTCCATCTAAGCGGGACTTCCTGCTGCACAGGCCTGCAGAGGAATGTCCTGACAGCGCTTCAGTGAGTATGAATGAGCAGATTCACAAAGAACCTCAGTTTGTAGGATTAAAGGACTCCTGGAGCACTTTTTTATGTTATTGTGTGTCCATGCAAAGAGTTGGGAGAAGTTTGGCTGAATTACAGAAATTGAGAGCAAGTTTTTCCAGATTTTTCAGCTTTTGTAAAGGTCCAAACACCCTGACTTCTACAGTTAGTAATGATAAACAGCACTTTTCTAACTCCAGTTCAAAATGACGCTGATTGAGACATCATGCAGCTGTTTTTGGACAACTTATTAGTTTTATAAACATCTATATCAAAACTTCTCTGCACCTTGCACCAACAATGAGATAAAAATGAAGCAGGCGAGACGTTCACAGGAGTTTTTCTTTGTTTCTAGAGGCTGATAAGTAATGTACATGTATGTCGTCATCATCTTTGACAGCCGTTTGTTTTGTGCCATGATGAGGGCATCACTTCATCCACCTCTCTTCTTACCATGATGCCCTCATCTGCTGGTTTATCTTCAACTCCTCTGAACACTATACCTACCGTCAGGCATGGAGGTGGCAGTGTCATTATACTATCAATTTAACTGACTCAAATCTGAGACAGAAAGATAAATGTAGTGGAACGGCACCAGAATTGGTGCCGTTCCACTACATTTGTCATCTTTCTGACTTGGTTCTTCAGGTTCTTGATGGGTTCCGGTCAGGACTTTGGGGAGACCAGTCTAGAACCATCATTCTAGCCTGATTGGACAATTTCTTTACCACGTCTGATGAGTGTTTGGACCCATTGTCTTGTTGAAACATCCAACTGTGTCTAAGATCAACCTTCTGCTGATGGTTTTAGGTTTTCCTGAAGAACGTGGAGGTGATCCTCCTTCTTCATTATTCCATTTACTTTATGTAAAGCTCCAGTTCCACAGAGCATGATACTGCCACCACCATACTTAGTGGTAGGTTTGGTGTTCTTGTGGTTAAAAAAAGTCCAAGACCTGCCTAAGACAGTTTGAAACCAGTCCTCAAAAAGTCTTAAACCTAAATTACTCCTAAAAAAGTTCAAGACATCGTAAAACCATTCCTAAACCTGCTCTTAAAAGGTCTAAAACCAGGACCAAAGTCAAACCTAAACCAGTCCAAAAGAACATTCAGAACCAGTCAGATTACAGCCTGAAACCAGTCCTAAAAAAGTCAAAAACCCGCACGAAGTCGGGACAAATACCTAAACTACTAAATCAGTGGTTTTCTTCGAGGTTTAGTCACAATCCTTTAAGTTCCCTTCACATTGTTCATGTGGAAATGTTCTTCCTTTTACTATTAAACATAGTCGTGAGTTCTACTGTTAGTTTCCTACGATCATCTAAGAGTTTGTTCCTGGAAGATGATGGTTCTCTACTATTCTTCAGGCTTTAATAATGTGTTGGACGGTTCTTAACCTGATTTTAATAGTTTCAGAAATCTCCTTAGTTGTTTTCTTTGCTCGATTCAGGCCAATAATTTGACCCTTCTGAGACAGATTAACATCCTTTCCATGACCACAGGATAGGTCTTCAAACATGGTTGTTGTAGAATTCAATGGAAGGATCTTACCTATTTGCTTGGTGAAATCCAGGTGGCAATTGTTTTTTTGGCCAGGTAGTGTATATACAACCTCCACTTTTTTGTGCCAGTACAGTATCTTTTCAGAGTGTTGGTGAACTTCCTGTTCATTCTGCTTAGATGTACTTAAAACAGGATAGAAAACTGCGTGTCCATCGGAGTGATGCTGCTTGTCCAGGCTGAGGTGTTCTCCCCGTGATGAGTTAAGGGATCTTCATGCGTTTAATCAGTGGATTGTACCTTTAATGCCCAAAGACAGTCTGAACCTGTTAATGTACTTAAGTGCTCAGTCAGACGCTACTACTGTCTGCTCTCCTTTCATTCACCTCCTGGAAGTCAGAGGCCTCCATCATCTAAAAATAGCCTGAAAACTGCTGTGTGTCTTTAAGAATCACGAAGCTACGTTTATTTCTGAACTTTCTCATTGATCTGGATTAACAGGCCAGCAGATAATTGTCTAAAACTGACGTAAATCTGAGCAGAGATCTAAATATAAACACAGTTTGCACAATAGAAACTCTTTCTGGCTCCAGGAAATGAAATAACTTCTGAAGCTGTTGTCTCTCCCACAGTGTTACCCTTCATAGTTGACCTGTTAAAAATGCAGTAAGGAGGCAGGACAGAAGCTCAGATAACTGGAAAATATTACATCCTCAGGCATTTGTTGTTCCACTATAGTGAGCTTAAAGGTGACTTTTGACTATATTAAAATATTAATGACTATATTTTCTAATTTTGCTGCATTACCGTATTGGCCCGCATATAAGACGGCCCTGATTATAAGATGACCCCCTCTTTTTCAAGACTCAAGTTTGAAAAAAGACTTTTTGAACACCAAATTAATTTTTATACAGAAAATAATTACAGTACATCTGAAACAAATGATTATAACAATATATTTGAGAGAAAAAGCATGTTATTTTGCCTCATTCAAATCTTAATATCTGAACATTTAAATATGTAAACTAAAGTGCAATCACATTCGTAAATGAATGGCTTCTGGTTTCTTCTTCTCTTTTCTTCTCTTTTCTTTCTTACCGCTATTTTTTATTTTTCTTCTTCGTGCTACCGCTATTTTTATTTTTATTCTTCGTGACAGGGGTTCGCTTTGGCCTGGGGAGTCAAGTTCAGCATTCGCTTCAATGATATCTGGCGCCATCTAGCGTCGTGAATGGGTATAATGTTTAGACCCCGAATATAAGACGACCCCCACTTTTTCAGTCTTATTTCAATGCAAAAAACACCGTCTTATATCCGGGCCAATACGGTATGTATCAGGATTAAGGCAGATTTATGTAAAATCACAAGTAAAATAGTCAAACTTGAATTCAATAAAGCCACAGTTCAGCCTTTTTGAAAGTGCAATAAAGTGCAATTTAGTTAATTTTATTACAGTTTGTTTGGAGTCCAGGGTGAAACTATTCATCGGATTAACCTTTAATCACTTTTCACCAAATAAAATGCATCACAAAGTGCTTTACACAGCAAAGAAAAGAATAAAGAAAACCGTTATTCCCTTAGTTCCCCCCATGAAGTGTTGTTGTTCTTCTTTTATAACATAACTAAGACTGAGAAATTGAGTAAACACCATCATAAATAAACCTTAGAAATTTACCACGAGGAGAGGCATGAAAGATCAACTGAACAGTGAAATAAGGCAATATTAGAGGAGTAAACAGATAAAATTGAACTAAATAACAGAATAATCAAACAATAGGATCATATTGTCCTGAAACAAAGTTAATAATCTTGAATTATCTCCAATTCAGACTTTTGACAAGACAAAATCTCTTAAATAATCACGTGCTGGGTTCCAAATCCATGCTGCAGACTGATTCTGTGGAGTAACTGTGTCCTCTATTTAGATTTGTAGTTTATTGTTGTCAAATTTCGTATAAAAAACAAATCCACAACACAACATTTTTCTTTTAAAACTATTTTTTTTTAAACCACACACTCCAAAATGTACATGGATAATGTGTAGTATACATGTTGTTGGTTTGGGTGTACTTGATTAGTCACATCTCCAGGGTGTTTCCAATTTTAGCTGCACATTAGTTTGGATTCATTAGAAATGATCCTGCGTAGAGAAATTTAGTTTCCCCAAAAGGGGTTTTAAGCTGCAATAAAAGAAAATGAGCGCCACTGAAATAATCAGAACTGAGAATAGTTCATTTCTTCGCCAATTTTGGGTTTCATTCACTGAAGCTTAATAGACATTTTGTTTATCGAAAGGTTGGAAAATAACAACAAAATGCATAAATCACGGTCAAATAAGATACTGCAGCCTCGCTGACTGATCATACTTGCCGTCTCTCCACAAAGGCCCATTGTGAGGCAGGAAAAACCCTCGACATGCTGCTCCTTTTTCATTCAAAGAATGAAGTTTAACTCCCTTTAAAATGCGTGCTGTGAATAAGAAATACACTGATCAATATATAATTGAGGGACTTTTGACATCCATGGGATATATCTTGCATACATTTCTATTAAAAGTAAAAAAAAAAAAATAATGTTTTTTATGTTCATTGTGATCATGTCTTTACAAGTTCCATAATTATTTAAGAAGGAAACAATCACTTATTAATAACTAGAAAAAGTGCGGAGTACTGCACTCAGAGAGTGCAGTACTCCGCCAAGGCTGCTCAGTTGACATATCACTTCCGATGGATGAAATCTTTAATAAAGAATGATCTTTTGCGGAGCACAGGTGTTTGTTATGCATGTACATGTTATGTATGGATACCGAATTGTGTGTAAATTACTCTTATAAAGGTCTGTTGATCAATTCATCACTTTTGGGTGACATAATAAACTACAATGTTTTTGCGCCATTTTGGACGACATACTAAACTCTGAGGTTTTTTTCAAATTTTGGACCACATACTAAACTATGACGTTTTAATGACATTTTGGACGACATACTAAACTATGACGTTTTTGTGACATTTTTGACCACATACTAAACTATGAAATTTTTGTAAAATTTTGGATGTCAAACTAAACAATGACTTTCTTGAAATTTTGGATGACATACGAAACGATGACGTTTTTGTGAAATTTTTGACGGCATGCTAAACTATGACATGTTTGTCACATTTTGGACGACATACGGCCTCCTTTGCATTATTTCATCATACGGCACGTTTCTGCAACATGTTCGAAAAATCAGATATTTTTTCGACATAGTATAGTAAGGCGTTTTTTTGGCGCCAAAATTCATGATGATTTTTTTTGCACAGAAAACCTTTCTGGAGTGTTTTTCACGCTCTCCTTTACATTATTTCATCATACGGCACGTTTCTGCAACATGTTCGAAAAATTGCATTTTTTTTCGACATAGTATAGTAAGGCGTTTTTTTGCCGCCAAAATTCATGATGATTTTTTTTGCACAGAAAACCTTTCTGGAGTGTTTTTCACGCTCTCCTTTACATTATTTCATCATACGGCACGTTTCTGCAACATGTTCGAAAAATTGCATTTTTTTTCGACATAGTATAGTAAGGCGTTTTTTTGGCGCCAAAATTCATGATGATTTTTTTTGCACAGAAAACCTTTCTGGAGTGTTTTTCACGCTCTCCTTTACATTATTTCATCATACGGCACGTTTCTGCAACATGTTCGAAAAATCTGCATTTTTTTTCGACATAGTATAGTAAGGCGTTTTTTTGGCGCCAAAATTCATGATGATTTTTTTTGCACAGAAAACCTTTCTGGAGTGTTTTTCACGCTCTCCTTTACATTATTTCATCATACGGCACGTTTCTGCAACATGTTCGAAAAATTGCATTTTTTTTCGACATAGTATAGTAAGGCGTTTTTTTGGCGCCAAAATTCATGATGATTTTTTTTGCACAGAAAACCTTTCTGGAGTGTTTTTCACGCTCTCCTTTACATTATTTCATCATACGGCACGTTTCTGCAACATGTTCGAAAAATTGCATTTTTTTTCGACATAGTATAGTAAGGCGTTTTTTTGGCGCCAAAATTCATGATGATTTTTTTTGCACAGAAAACCTTTCTGGAGTGTTTTTCACGCTCTCCTTTACATTATTTCATCATACGGCACGTTTCTGCAACATGTTCGAAAAATTGCATTTTTTTTCGACATAGTATAGTAAGGCGTTTTTTTGGCGCCAAAATTCATGATGATTTTTTTTGCACAGAAAACCTTTCTGGAGTGTTTTTCACGCTCTCCTTTACATTATTTCATCATACGGCACGTTTCTGCAACATGTTCGAAAAATTGCATTTTTTTTCGACATAGTATAGTAAGGCGTTTTTTTGGCGCCAAAATTCATGATGATTTTTTTTGCACAGAAAACCTTTCTGGAGTGTTTTTCACGCTCTCCTTTACATTATTTCATCATACGGCACGTTTCTGCAACATGTTCGAAAAATTGCATTTTTTTTCGACATAGTATAGTAAGGCGTTTTTTTGGCGCCAAAATTCATGATGATTTTTTTTGCACAGAAAACCTTTCTGGAGTGTTTTTCACGCTCTCCTTTACATTATTTCATCATACGGCACGTTTCTGCAACATGTTCGAAAAATTGCATTTTTTTTCGACATAGTATAGTAAGGCGTTTTTTTGGCGCCAAAATTCATGATGATTTTTTTTGCACAGAAAACCTTTCTGGAGTGTTTTTCACGCTCTCCTTTACATTATTTCATCATACGGCACGTTTCTGCAACATGTTCGAAAAATTGCATTTTTTTTCGACATAGTATAGTAAGGCGTTTTTTTGGCGCCAAAATTCATGATGATTTTTTTTGCACAGAAAACCTTTCTGGAGTGTTTTTCACGCTCTCCTTTACATTATTTCATCATACGGCACGTTTCTGCAACATGTTCGAAAAATTGCATTTTTTTTCGACATAGTATAGTAAGGCGTTTTTTTGGCGCCAAAATTCATGATGATTTTTTTTGCACAGAAAACCTTTCTGGAGTGTTTTTCACGCTCTCCTTTACATTATTTCATCATACGGCACGTTTCTGCAACATGTTCGAAAAATTGCATTTTTTTTCGACATAGTATAGTAAGGCGTTTTTTTGGCGCCAAAATTCATGATGATTTTTTTTGCACAGAAAACCTTTCTGGAGTGTTTTTCACGCTCTCCTTTACATTATTTCATCATACGGCACGTTTCTGCAACATGTTCGAAAAATTGCATTTTTTTTCGACATAGTATAGTAAGGCGTTTTTTTGGCGCCAAAATTCATGATGATTTTTTTTGCACAGAAAACCTTTCTGGAGTGTTTTTCACGCTCTCCTTTACATTATTTCATCATACGGCACGTTTCTGCAACATGTTCGAAAAATTGCATTTTTTTTCGACATAGTATAGTAAGGCGTTTTTTTGGCGCCAAAATTCATGATGATTTTTTTTGCACAGAAAACCTTTCTGGAGTGTTTTTCACGCTCTCCTTTACATTATTTCATCATACGGCACGTTTCTGCAACATGTTCGAAAAATTGCATTTTTTTTCGACATAGTATAGTAAGGCGTTTTTTTGGCGCCAAAATTCATGATGATTTTTTTTGCACAGAAAACCTTTCTGGAGTGTTTTTCACGCTCTCCTTTACATTATTTCATCATACGGCACGTTTCTGCAACATGTTCGAAAAATTGCATTTTTTTTCGACATAGTATAGTAAGGCGTTTTTTTGGCGCCAAAATTCATGATGATTTTTTTTGCACAGAAAACCTTTCTGGAGTGTTTTTCACGCTCTCCTTTACATTATTTCATCATACGGCACGTTTCTGCAACATGTTCGAAAAATTGCATTTTTTTTCGACATAGTATAGTAAGGCGTTTTTTTGGCGCCAAAATTCATGATGATTTTTTTTGCACAGAAAACCTTTCTGGAGTGTTTTTCACGCTCTCCTTTACATTATTTCATCATACGGCACGTTTCTGCAACATGTTCGAAAAATTGCATTTTTTTTCGACATAGTATAGTAAGGCGTTTTTTTGGCGCCAAAATTCATGATGATTTTTTTTGCACAGAAAACCTTTCTGGAGTGTTTTTCACGCTCTCCTTTACATTATTTCATCATACGGCACGTTTCTGCAACATGTTCGAAAAATTGCATTTTTTTTCGACATAGTATAGTAAGGCGTTTTTTTGGCGCCAAAATTCATGATGATTTTTTTTGCACAGAAAACCTTTCTGGAGTGTTTTTCACGCTCTCCTTTACATTATTTCATCATACGGCACGTTTCTGCAACATGTTCGAAAAATTGCATTTTTTTTCGACATAGTATAGTAAGGCGTTTTTTTGGCGCCAAAATTCATGATGATTTTTTTTGCACAGAAAACCTTTCTGGAGTGTTTTTCACGCTCTCCTTTACATTATTTCATCATACGGCACGTTTCTGCAACATGTTCGAAAAATTGCATTTTTTTTCGACATAGTATAGTAAGGCGTTTTTTTGGCGCCAAAATTCATGATGATTTTTTTTGCACAGAAAACCTTTCTGGAGTGTTTTTCACGCTCTCCTTTACATTATTTCATCATACGGCACGTTTCTGCAACATGTTCGAAAAATTGCATTTTTTTTCGACATAGTATAGTAAGGCGTTTTTTTGGCGCCAAAATTCATGATGATTTTTTTTGCACAGAAAACCTTTCTGGAGTGTTTTTCACGCTCTCCTTTACATTATTTCATCATACGGCACGTTTCTGCAACATGTTCGAAAAATTGCATTTTTTTTCGACATAGTATAGTAAGGCGTTTTTTTGGCGCCAAAATTCATGATGATTTTTTTTGCACAGAAAACCTTTCTGGAGTGTTTTTCACGCTCTCCTTTACATTATTTCATCATACGGCACGTTTCTGCAACATGTTCGAAAAATTGCATTTTTTTTCGACATAGTATAGTAAGGCGTTTTTTTGGCGCCAAAATTCATGATGATTTTTTTTGCACAGAAAACCTTTCTGGAGTGTTTTTCACGCTCTCCTTTACATTATTTCATCATACGGCACGTTTCTGCAACATGTTCGAAAAATTGCATTTTTTTTCGACATAGTATAGTAAGGCGTTTTTTTGGCGCCAAAATTCATGATGATTTTTTTTGCACAGAAAACCTTTCTGGAGTGTTTTTCACGCTCTCCTTTACATTATTTCATCATACGGCACGTTTCTGCAACATGTTCGAAAAATTGCATTTTTTTTCGACATAGTATAGTAAGGCGTTTTTTTGGCGCCAAAATTCATGATGATTTTTTTTGCACAGAAAACCTTTCTGGAGTGTTTTTCACGCTCTCCTTTACATTATTTCATCATACGGCACGTTTCTGCAACATGTTCGAAAAATTGCATTTTTTTTCGACATAGTATAGTAAGGCGTTTTTTTGGCGCCAAAATTCATGATGATTTTTTTTGCACAGAAAACCTTTCTGGAGTGTTTTTCACGCTCTCCTTTACATTATTTCATCATACGGCACGTTTCTGCAACATGTTCGAAAAATTGCATTTTTTTTCGACATAGTATAGTAAGGCGTTTTTTTGGCGCCAAAATTCATGATGATTTTTTTTGCACAGAAAACCTTTCTGGAGTGTTTTTCACGCTCTCCTTTACATTATTTCATCATACGGCACGTTTCTGCAACATGTTCGAAAAATTGCATTTTTTTTCGACATAGTATAGTAAGGCGTTTTTTTGGCGCCAAAATTCATGATGATTTTTTTTGCACAGAAAACCTTTCTGGAGTGTTTTTCACGCTCTCCTTTACATTATTTCATCATACGGCACGTTTCTGCAACATGTTCGAAAAATTGCATTTTTTTTCGACATAGTATAGTAAGGCGTTTTTTTGGCGCCAAAATTCATGATGATTTTTTTTGCACAGAAAACCTTTCTGGAGTGTTTTTCACGCTCTCCTTTACATTATTTCATCATACGGCACGTTTCTGCAACATGTTCGAAAAATTGCATTTTTTTTCGACATAGTATAGTAAGGCGTTTTTTTGGCGCCAAAATTCATGATGATTTTTTTTGCACAGAAAACCTTTCTGGAGTGTTTTTCACGCTCTCCTTTACATTATTTCATCATACGGCACGTTTCTGCAACATGTTCGAAAAATTGCATTTTTTTTCGACATAGTATAGTAAGGCGTTTTTTTGGCGCCAAAATTCATGATGATTTTTTTTGCACAGAAAACCTTTCTGGAGTGTTTTTCACGCTCTCCTTTACATTATTTCATCATACGGCACGTTTCTGCAACATGTTCGAAAAATTGCATTTTTTTTCGACATAGTATAGTAAGGCGTTTTTTTGGCGCCAAAATTCATGATGATTTTTTTTGCACAGAAAACCTTTCTGGAGTGTTTTTCACGCTCTCCTTTACATTATTTCATCATACGGCACGTTTCTGCAACATGTTCGAAAAATTGCATTTTTTTTCGACATAGTATAGTAAGGCGTTTTTTTGGCGCCAAAATTCATGATGATTTTTTTTGCACAGAAAACCTTTCTGGAGTGTTTTTCACGCTCTCCTTTACATTATTTCATCATACGGCACGTTTCTGCAACATGTTCGAAAAATTGCATTTTTTTTCGACATAGTATAGTAAGGCGTTTTTTTGGCGCCAAAATTCATGATGATTTTTTTTGCACAGAAAACCTTTCTGGAGTGTTTTTCACGCTCTCCTTTACATTATTTCATCATACGGCACGTTTCTGCAACATGTTCGAAAAATTGCATTTTTTTTCGACATAGTATAGTAAGGCGTTTTTTTGGCGCCAAAATTCATGATGATTTTTTTTGCACAGAAAACCTTTCTGGAGTGTTTTTCACGCTCTCCTTTACATTATTTCATCATACGGCACGTTTCTGCAACATGTTCGAAAAATTGCATTTTTTTTCGACATAGTATAGTAAGGCGTTTTTTTGGCGCCAAAATTCATGATGATTTTTTTTGCACAGAAAACCTTTCTGGAGTGTTTTTCACGCTCTCCTTTACATTATTTCATCATACGGCACGTTTCTGCAACATGTTCGAAAAATTGCATTTTTTTTCGACATAGTATAGTAAGGCGTTTTTTTGGCGCCAAAATTCATGATGATTTTTTTTGCACAGAAAACCTTTCTGGAGTGTTTTTCACGCTCTCCTTTACATTATTTCATCATACGGCACGTTTCTGCAACATGTTCGAAAAATTGCATTTTTTTTCGACATAGTATAGTAAGGCGTTTTTTTGGCGCCAAAATTCATGATGATTTTTTTTGCACAGAAAACCTTTCTGGAGTGTTTTTCACGCTCTCCTTTACATTATTTCATCATACGGCACGTTTCTGCAACATGTTCGAAAAATTGCATTTTTTTTCGACATAGTATAGTAAGGCGTTTTTTTGGCGCCAAAATTCATGATGATTTTTTTTGCACAGAAAACCTTTCTGGAGTGTTTTTCACGCTCTCCTTTACATTATTTCATCATACGGCACGTTTCTGCAACATGTTCGAAAAATTGCATTTTTTTTCGACATAGTATAGTAAGGCGTTTTTTTGGCGCCAAAATTCATGATGATTTTTTTTGCACAGAAAACCTTTCTGGAGTGTTTTTCACGCTCTCCTTTACATTATTTCATCATACGGCACGTTTCTGCAACATGTTCGAAAAATTGCATTTTTTTTCGACATAGTATAGTAAGGCGTTTTTTTGGCGCCAAAATTCATGATGATTTTTTTTGCACAGAAAACCTTTCTGGAGTGTTTTTCACGCTCTCCTTTACATTATTTCATCATACGGCACGTTTCTGCAACATGTTCGAAAAATTGCATTTTTTTTCGACATAGTATAGTAAGGCGTTTTTTTGGCGCCAAAATTCATGATGATTTTTTTTGCACAGAAAACCTTTCTGGAGTGTTTTTCACGCTCTCCTTTACATTATTTCATCATACGGCACGTTTCTGCAACATGTTCGAAAAATTGCATTTTTTTTCGACATAGTATAGTAAGGCGTTTTTTTGGCGCCAAAATTCATGATGATTTTTTTTGCACAGAAAACCTTTCTGGAGTGTTTTTCACGCTCTCCTTTACATTATTTCATCATACGGCACGTTTCTGCAACATGTTCGAAAAATTGCATTTTTTTTCGACATAGTATAGTAAGGCGTTTTTTTGGCGCCAAAATTCATGATGATTTTTTTTGCACAGAAAACCTTTCTGGAGTGTTTTTCACGCTCTCCTTTACATTATTTCATCATACGGCACGTTTCTGCAACATGTTCGAAAAATTGCATTTTTTTTCGACATAGTATAGTAAGGCGTTTTTTTGGCGCCAAAATTCATGATGATTTTTTTTGCACAGAAAACCTTTCTGGAGTGTTTTTCACGCTCTCCTTTACATTATTTCATCATACGGCACGTTTCTGCAACATGTTCGAAAAATTGCATTTTTTTTCGACATAGTATAGTAAGGCGTTTTTTTGGCGCCAAAATTCATGATGATTTTTTTTGCACAGAAAACCTTTCTGGAGTGTTTTTCACGCTCTCCTTTACATTATTTCATCATACGGCACGTTTCTGCAACATGTTCGAAAAATTGCATTTTTTTTCGACATAGTATAGTAAGGCGTTTTTTTGGCGCCAAAATTCATGATGATTTTTTTTGCACAGAAAACCTTTCTGGAGTGTTTTTCACGCTCTCCTTTACATTATTTCATCATACGGCACGTTTCTGCAACATGTTTGAAAAATTGCATTTTTTTTCGACATAGTATAGTAAGGCGTTTTTTTGGCGCCAAAATTCATGATGATTTTTTTTGCACAGAAAACCTTTCTGGAGTGTTTTTCACGCTCTCCTTTACATTATTTCATCATACGGCACGTTTCTGCAACATGTTTGAAAAATTGCATTTTTTTTCGACATAGTATAGTAAGGCGTTTTTTTGGCGCCAAAATTCATGATGATTTTTTTTGCACAGAAAACCTTTCTGGAGTGTTTTTCACGCTCTCCTTTACATTATTTCATCATACGGCACGTTTCTGCAACATGTTTGAAAAATTGCATTTTTTTTCGACATAGTATAGTAAGGCGTTTTTTTGGCGCCAAAATTCATGATGATTTTTTTTGCACAGAAAACCTTTCTGGAGTGTTTTTCACGCTCTCCTTTACATTATTTCATCATACGGCACGTTTCTGCAACATGTTCGAAAAATTGCATTTTTTTTCGACATAGTATAGTAAGGCGTTTTTTTGGCGCCAAAATTCATGATGATTTTTTTTGCACAGAAAACCTTTCTGGAGTGTTTTTCACGCTCTCCTTTACATTATTTCATCATACGGCACGTTTCTGCAACATGTTCGAAAAATTGCATTTTTTTTCGACATAGTATAGTAAGGCGTTTTTTTGGCGCCAAAATTCATGATGATTTTTTTTGCACAGAAAACCTTTCTGGAGTGTTTTTCACGCTCTCCTTTACATTATTTCATCATACGGCACGTTTCTGCAACATGTTCGAAAAATTGCATTTTTTTTCGACATAGTATAGTAAGGCGTTTTTTTGGCGCCAAAATTCATGATGATTTTTTTTGCACAGAAAACCTTTCTGGAGTGTTTTTCACGCTCTCCTTTACATTATTTCATCATACGGCACGTTTCTGCAACATGTTCGAAAAATTGCATTTTTTTTCGACATAGTATAGTAAGGCGTTTTTTTGGCGCCAAAATTCATGATGATTTTTTTTGCACAGAAAACCTTTCTGGAGTGTTTTTCACGCTCTCCTTTACATTATTTCATCATACGGCACGTTTCTGCAACATGTTCGAAAAATTGCATTTTTTTTCGACATAGTATAGTAAGGCGTTTTTTTGGCGCCAAAATTCATGATGATTTTTTTTGCACAGAAAACCTTTCTGGAGTGTTTTTCACGCTCTCCTTTACATTATTTCATCATACGGCACGTTTCTGCAACATGTTCGAAAAATTGCATTTTTTTTCGACATAGTATAGTAAGGCGTTTTTTTGGCGCCAAAATTCATGATGATTTTTTTTGCACAGAAAACCTTTCTGGAGTGTTTTTCACGCTCTCCTTTACATTATTTCATCATACGGCACGTTTCTGCAACATGTTCGAAAAATTGCATTTTTTTTCGACATAGTATAGTAAGGCGTTTTTTTGGCGCCAAAATTCATGATGATTTTTTTTGCACAGAAAACCTTTCTGGAGTGTTTTTCACGCTCTCCTTTACATTATTTCATCATACGGCACGTTTCTGCAACATGTTCGAAAAATCCAATTTTTTTTCGACATAGTATAGTAAGGCGTTTTTTTGGCGCCAAAATTCATGATGATTTTTTTTGCACAGAAAACCTTTCTGGAGTGTTTTTCACGCTCTCCTTTACATTATTTCATCATACGGCACGTTTCTGCAACATGTTTGAAAAATTGCATTTTTTTTCGACATAGTATAGTAAGGCGTTTTTTTGGCGCCAAAATTCATGATGATTTTTTTTGCACAGAAAACCTTTCTGGAGTGTTTTTCACGCTCTCCTTTACATTATTTCATCATACGGCACGTTTCTGCAACATGTTCGAAAAATTGCATTTTTTTTCGACATAGTATAGTAAGGCGTTTTTTTGGCGCCAAAATTCATGATGATTTTTTTTGCACAGAAAACCTTTCTGGAGTGTTTTTCACGCTCTCCTTTACATTATTTCATCATACGGCACGTTTCTGCAACATGTTCGAAAAATTGCATTTTTTTTCGACATAGTATAGTAAGGCGTTTTTTTGGCGCCAAAATTCATGATGATTTTTTTTGCACAGAAAACCTTTCTGGAGTGTTTTTCACGCTCTCCTTTACATTATTTCATCATACGGCACGTTTCTGCAACATGTTCGAAAAATTGCATTTTTTTTCGACATAGTATAGTAAGGCGTTTTTTTGCCGCCAAAATTCATGATGATTTTTTTTGCACAGAAAACCTTTCTGGAGTGTTTTTCACGCTCTCCTTTACATTATTTCATCATACGGCACGTTTCTGCAACATGTTCGAAAAATTGCATTTTTTTTCGACATAGTATAGTAAGGCGTTTTTTTGGCGCCAAAATTCATGATGATTTTTTTTGCACAGAAAACCTTTCTGGAGTGTTTTTCACGCTCTCCTTTACATTATTTCATCATACGGCACGTTTCTGCAACATGTTCGAAAAATTGCATTTTTTTTCGACATAGTATAGTAAGGCGTTTTTTTGGCGCCAAAATTCATGATGATTTTTTTTGCACAGAAAACCTTTCTGGAGTGTTTTTCACGCTCTCCTTTACATTATTTCATCATACGGCACGTTTCTGCAACATGTTCGAAAAATTGCATTTTTTTTCGACATAGTATAGTAAGGCGTTTTTTTGGCGCCAAAATTCATGATGATTTTTTTTGCACAGAAAACCTTTCTGGAGTGTTTTTCACGCTCTCCTTTACATTATTTCATCATACGGCACGTTTCTGCAACATGTTCGAAAAATTGCATTTTTTTTCGACATAGTATAGTAAGGCGTTTTTTTGGCGCCAAAATTCATGATGATTTTTTTTGCACAGAAAACCTTTCTGGAGTGTTTTTCACGCTCTCCTTTACATTATTTCATCATACGGCACGTTTCTGCAACATGTTCGAAAAATTGCATTTTTTTTCGACATAGTATAGTAAGGCGTTTTTTTGGCGCCAAAATTCATGATGATTTTTTTTGCACAGAAAACCTTTCTGGAGTGTTTTTCACGCTCTCCTTTACATTATTTCATCATACGGCACGTTTCTGCAACATGTTCGAAAAATTGCATTTTTTTTCGACATAGTATAGTAAGGCGTTTTTTTGGCGCCAAAATTCATGATGATTTTTTTTGCACAGAAAACCTTTCTGGAGTGTTTTTCACGCTCTCCTTTACATTATTTCATCATACGGCACGTTTCTGCAACATGTTCGAAAAATTGCATTTTTTTTCGACATAGTATAGTAAGGCGTTTTTTTGGCGCCAAAATTCATGATGATTTTTTTTGCACAGAAAACCTTTCTGGAGTGTTTTTCACGCTCTCCTTTACATTATTTCATCATACGGCACGTTTCTGCAACATGTTCGAAAAATTGCATTTTTTTTCGACATAGTATAGTAAGGCGTTTTTTTGGCGCCAAAATTCATGATGATTTTTTTTGCACAGAAAACCTTTCTGGAGTGTTTTTCACGCTCTCCTTTACATTATTTCATCATACGGCACGTTTCTGCAACATGTTCGAAAAATTGCATTTTTTTTCGACATAGTATAGTAAGGCGTTTTTTTGGCGCCAAAATTCATGATGATTTTTTTTGCACAGAAAACCTTTCTGGAGTGTTTTTCACGCTCTCCTTTACATTATTTCATCATACGGCACGTTTCTGCAACATGTTCGAAAAATTGCATTTTTTTTCGACATAGTATAGTAAGGCGTTTTTTTGGCGCCAAAATTCATGATGATTTTTTTTGCACAGAAAACCTTTCTGGAGTGTTTTTCACGCTCTCCTTTACATTATTTCATCATACGGCACGTTTCTGCAACATGTTCGAAAAATCTGATTTTTTTTCGACATAGTATAGTAAGGCGTTTTTTTGGCGCCAAAATTCATGATGATTTTTTTTGCACAGAAAACCTTTCTGGAGTGTTTTTCACGCTCTCCTTTACATTATTTCATCATACGGCACGTTTCTGCAACATGTTCGAAAAATTGCATTTTTTTTCGACATAGTATAGTAAGGCGTTTTTTTGGCGCCAAAATTCATGATGATTTTTTTTGCACAGAAAACCTTTCTGGAGTGTTTTTCACGCTCTCCTTTACATTATTTCATCATACGGCACGTTTCTGCAACATGTTCGAAAAATTGCATTTTTTTTCGACATAGTATAGTAAGGCGTTTTTTTGGCGCCAAAATTCATGATGATTTTTTTTGCACAGAAAACCTTTCTGGAGTGTTTTTCACGCTCTCCTTTACATTATTTCATCATACGGCACGTTTCTGCAACATGTTCGAAAAATTGCATTTTTTTTCGACATAGTATAGTAAGGCGTTTTTTTGGCGCCAAAATTCATGATGATTTTTTTTGCACAGAAAACCTTTCTGGAGTGTTTTTCACGCTCTCCTTTACATTATTTCATCATACGGCACGTTTCTGCAACATGTTCGAAAAATTGCATTTTTTTTCGACATAGTATAGTAAGGCGTTTTTTTGGCGCCAAAATTCATGATGATTTTTTTTGCACAGAAAACCTTTCTGGAGTGTTTTTCACGCTCTCCTTTACATTATTTCATCATACGGCACGTTTCTGCAACATGTTCGAAAAATTGCATTTTTTTTCGACATAGTATAGTAAGGCGTTTTTTTGGCGCCAAAATTCATGATGATTTTTTTTGCACAGAAAACCTTTCTGGAGTGTTTTTCACGCTCTCCTTTACATTATTTCATCATACGGCACGTTTCTGCAACATGTTCGAAAAATGCATTTTTTTTCGACATAGTATAGTAAGGCGTTTTTTTGGCGCCAAAATTCATGATGATTTTTTTTGCACAGAAAACCTTTCTGGAGTGTTTTTCACGCTCTCCTTTACATTATTTCATCATACGGCACGTTTCTGCAACATGTTCGAAAAATTGCATTTTTTTTCGACATAGTATAGTAAGGCGTTTTTTTGGCGCCAAAATTCATGATGATTTTTTTTGCACAGAAAACCTTTCTGGAGTGTTTTTCACGCTCTCCTTTACATTATTTCATCATACGGCACGTTTCTGCAACATGTTCGAAAAATTGCATTTTTTTTCGACATAGTATAGTAAGGCGTTTTTTTGGCGCCAAAATTCATGATGATTTTTTTTGCACAGAAAACCTTTCTGGAGTGTTTTTCACGCTCTCCTTTACATTATTTCATCATACGGCACGTTTCTGCAACATGTTCGAAAAATTGCATTTTTTTTCGACATAGTATAGTAAGGCGTTTTTTTGGCGCCAAAATTCATGATGATTTTTTTTGCACAGAAAACCTTTCTGGAGTGTTTTTCACGCTCTCCTTTACATTATTTCATCATACGGCACGTTTCTGCAACATGTTCGAAAAATTGCATTTTTTTTCGACATAGTATAGTAAGGCGTTTTTTTGGCGCCAAAATTCATGATGATTTTTTTTGCACAGAAAACCTTTCTGGAGTGTTTTTCACGCTCTCCTTTACATTATTTCATCATACGGCACGTTTCTGCAACATGTTCGAAAAATTGCATTTTTTTTCGACATAGTATAGTAAGGCGTTTTTTTGCCGCCAAAATTCATGATGATTTTTTTTGCACAGAAAACCTTTCTGGAGTGTTTTTCACGCTCTCCTTTACATTATTTCATCATACGGCACGTTTTTACAACATGTTCGAAAAAGTGCATTTTTTTTCGACATAGTATAGTAAGGCGTTTTTTTGCCGCCAAAATTCATGATGATTTTTTTTGCACAGAAAACCTTTCTGGAGTGTTTTTCACGCTCTCCTTTACATTATTTCATCATACGGCACGTTTCTGCAACATGTTCGAAAAATTGCATTTTTTTTCGACATAGTATAGTAAGGCGTTTTTTTGCCGCCAAAATTCATGATGATTTTTTTTGCACAGAAAACCTTTCTGGAGTGTTTTTCACGCTCTCCTTTACATTATTTCATCATACGGCACGTTTCTGCAACATGTTCGAAAAATTGCATTTTTTTTCGACATAGTATAGTAAGGCGTTTTTTTGCCGCCAAAATTCATGATGATTTTTTTTGCACAGAAAACCTTTCTGGAGTGTTTTTCACGCTCTCCTTTACATTATTTCATCATACGGCACGTTTCTGCAACATGTTCGAAAAATTGCATTTTTTTTCGACATAGTATAGTAAGGCGTTTTTTTGGCGCCAAAATTCATGATGATTTTTTTTGCACAGAAAACCTTTCTGGAGTGTTTTTCACGCTCTCCTTTACATTATTTCATCATACGGCACGTTTCTGCAACATGTTCGAAAAATTGCATTTTTTTTCGACATAGTATAGTAAGGCGTTTTTTTGCCGCCAAAATTCATGATGATTTTTTTTGCACAGAAAACCTTTCTGGAGTGTTTTTCACGCTCTCCTTTACATTATTTCATCATACGGCACGTTTCTGCAACATGTTCGAAAAATTGCATTTTTTTTCGACATAGTATAGTAAGGCGTTTTTTTGCCGCCAAAATTCATGATGATTTTTTTTGCACAGAAAACCTTTCTGGAGTGTTTTTCACGCTCTCCTTTACATTATTTCATCATACGGCACGTTTCTGCAACATGTTCGAAAAATTGCATTTTTTTTCGACATAGTATAGTAAGGCGTTTTTTTGCCGCCAAAATTCATGATGATTTTTTTTGCACAGAAAACCTTTCTGGAGTGTTTTTCACGCTCTCCTTTACATTATTTCATCATACGGCACGTTTCTGCAACATGTTCGAAAAATTGCATTTTTTTTCGACATAGTATAGTAAGGCGTTTTTTTGCCGCCAAAATTCATGATGATTTTTTTTGCACAGAAAACCTTTCTGGAGTGTTTTTCACGCTCTCCTTTACATTATTTCATCATACGGCACGTTTCTGCAACATGTTCGAAAAATTGCATTTTTTTTCGACATAGTATAGTAAGGCGTTTTTTTGCCGCCAAAATTCATGATGATTTTTTTTGCACAGAAAACCTTTCTGGAGTGTTTTTCACGCTCTCCTTTACATTATTTCATCATACGGCACGTTTCTGCAACATGTTCGAAAAATTGCATTTTTTTTCGACATAGTATAGTAAGGCGTTTTTTTGCCGCCAAAATTCATGATGATTTTTTTTGCACAGAAAACCCTTCTGGAGTGTTTTTCACGCTCTCCTTTACATTATTTCATCATACGGCACGTTTTTACAACATGTTCGAAAAATTGCATTTTTTTTCGACATAGTATAGTAAGGCGCTTTTTTGCCGCCAAAATTCATGATGATTTTTCTCCTTTACATTATTTCATCATACGGAGAGCGTGAAAAACACTCCAGAAAGGTTTTCTGTGCAAAAAAAATCATCATGAATTTTGGCGTCAAAAAAACGCCTTACTATACTATGTCGAAAAAAAATGCAATTTTTCGAACATGTTGTAAAAACGTGCCGTATGATGAAATAATGTAAAGGAGAGCGTGAAAAACACTCCAGAAGGGTTTTCTGTGCAAAAAAAATCATCATGAATTTTGGCAGCAAAAAAACGCCTTACTATACTATGTCGAAAAAAAATGCACTTTTTCGAACATGTTGTAAAAACGTGCCGTATGATGAAATAATGTAAAGGAGAGCGTGACAAACACTCCAGAAAGGTTTTCTGTGCAAAAAAAATCATCATGAATTTTGGTGGCAAAAAAACGCCTTACTATACTATGTCGAAAAAAAATGCAATTTTGATGTTTTTGTGACAGTGGCACCAAAGATCATTCAATAAAATAGAAAAATCTGACTTGTGATAAGAAATGCACGGACAAAGTTTCTCTTTTGCAACAAATCCTGTTTAATAACATGTATGAAAACTGAACTGACAGCCTTGAGTCATCTAAGGAGTGGTTGTTGAGTTGATTTCCAAACACTGAAGCTCTTTTTCCTTCCCTTTATTAGTCGTCCAGTGCAGCCAGATGTGATGATCGAAGTGTTTTTCCTCTCCTCAGGCCTTCCAGAAGCTGCCAGACTACACCCTGCTGCCGACGGCCTGCAGCGAGGCCTCCAAGCTGGGAGCGTCGCTGTCCTCCCTCTGCCTCCTCATCAACAGGAAGCACACGTATTTCTGAGAGCGGCGGTGAGGCCTCAAACACGTCCCAGTACAGTTGAGTATTTATTGATGGAGGAGACACCAACAGACAGAGATCCTTTGATTCTTGGCACAGCAGCACCCACAGTTTCCTAATGAAACCACTAATCCAGCTGTAGCTTGACACTGATTTAACCCTCGTGTTGTCCTGCGGGTCAAAATTCACCTGTTTCAAAGTTTGAAAATGTGGAAAGAAATATATATTTTCACAGTGAAACTTCTCATGTCCACATTTTTGGGAAATCTTTGAACATTTTTTGGTGGGAAAAAAAATGTTTCTTAAGAACATTCAGATAAAAATCAGCCAAAATTTGCTGTATTTTGGCTGATTTTTATGTGAATGTTCTTAAAGAAAATATTAGAAGTTTTACTGATATATATGTAATCACTTTAGATATTTTTACTCATTTTTTTGAAAACATTTACAAGAATTTTCTTGCCAAATTTGAGGGATTTTTTTCAGACAATGAAACTATTTTTTTGGTGCCCGTAAATGAGGACAACAGGAGGGTTAATCGACCACTGAGCTAAATAAATCCGACAGTTTATGTTGATTCTGCAGTTTCAACCAAAGTATAAACCAAAAAATTGCAGTTTGGAATTTTAAATAACCCTTTTTTTGTACTGAACAGTGTGACAATTTTAATTACAAGTGGTATTTTAAGCTATATTAATGCATTTTAGACCCAGAAAGTGGCACAAAATGGAACCACGACATCCATATAAACTGCTATTGTGACTGATTTTACCGCTAACAACAGACAGGAAGAACATTTAAAGCTCATTTATCCTGAATTCAGACCTGCAGACCTTCTGTTTATGTCCCATAATGCAATGTTTGTATTCATTTCAGTACTGAAGTATTGGAAAAGTTCATTTAGCGACAATTACAGGCATCTAGCTGCTAAATGTAGTTAATTTTACATTAAAATGTGTTTGTAGCAACTGTAGATAGTAGTATTTGTGTTGCTCCTGTGTAATTTCCTCAGCTTGATTAGGAACACCAGGCTAAAACTAAAGCAGATTGTAGCGTTGAAGCTGCAGTTTTTGGTGCCGTTTATTCCAAATGAGGCCAAGAAGAGCCACAAACTGCAAATGACCAATATATTCCTGCAGGACCATCATATTATACTGCCTTAGTTTTATCTTGGTGTACGTAGCCATTTCAGGAACCAAAATGTGTGTGAAAGTACATTAAAAAAACGCTGCAACATCCATTGAAATTTCTCCACGTTTTATTTGTTTTGTTAGAAAGTGAACATGTTTAACGGTTGGACTTGGCGACTCTCTCCAACTCGTCCTTCTTCTTGATGGCGTAAGAGTTAGATGAACCCTGGAAGACGGAGAAATCCGAGTATAATACGAGACGATTCATGGAAAGTTTATCCATCATTACCACACCTGCACTCTAGTTATGCTTCAGCTCTGACCACTAACAAGATATCAGCACTGGGAGACTGTAATACGATATTTAAAGTTATCAGTAAGTGGATGAAGTGTTACCTTAGCTGCATTGATCAGCTCATCAGCCAGACACTCGGCGATGGTCTTGATGTTCCTGAAAGCAGCTTCTCTTGCTCCTGTGCACAGCAACCAGATGGCCTAGAAGACGAAGCAAAAAGCACAAATTAGCAGAGTGAGACTCAGGATTTTAATGTCGGTGGAAGAACAGGTTGATGTGGAATGTGTCTGAGTCGGTGACTGACTGGATCACAGCAGATTACAGCCAATGAATAAGCAAAGACATTTCCTCTACGAGAACTCTAGCACACCTGGACAACGAGGACGTCCAGGTGTGACTCTAGCCTCGTTTAAAGTGTGAAATGTACATGGACTGCTCTGGAACGGCAACATTTAATCCTCCTGTTGTCCTCATTTACAGGCACCAAAAAATATTGTTTCCTTGCCTGAAAAAAATCCAAAAATTCAGCAAAAAAGTTCCCCAAATTTTTTAAAATTTGCAAAACCTCCAGGAAGAAAATGTCTTCTAGATTGAGTTGTTTGGTTCTCCCACTAAAGGATCAACTGTCCATTTGTGCGACGGTAAGTCTACTTGGACAAAATGCGTTGCCAGAGACGTTTCAGGGGTTTGGAGTCGTTCAGTTGGGTTAATTGCGTTCAAATTTGTAATCAGAGTCATCATGATGATGGATTAATCCGTTTCAATTTTGACAGCCCTAATTTCAATGCAATGAAAGATGCTGATTCCATTATTTAGACAGGTCCAGATTCACTGAGGTGGGAGTTAAAGACAACAACCAGGTGTTTCTGTTACCTGGTTGACTCTGCGGAGGGGCGACACGTCCACAGCCTGCCTCCTGACGGTACCGGCACGACCGATACGGGTCGAGTCCTCACGGGGTCCGCTGTTGATGATGGCGTTGACCAGGACCTGCAGGGGATTCTGGGAGCGAAATGGAAGGGAAAATTCAGCACAAAAAGCAGAAATACTATGAATAAAGGTAAATACAACACACAAATCAACACCACATTCTGTTAACGAGTTGGTCTGGGATGTGTCTGAGTCGGTGATTGGCTGGATCACAGCAGATTACAGCCAATGAATAAGCAAAGACATTTCCTCTACGAGAACTCTAGCACACCAGGACAACGGGGACGTCCAGGCGTGACTCTAGCCTCGTTTAAAATACACAACCACAGCAACATTTAATTAAACATGTACATAATAGAACAACTCACACTGTGGTGTGAAAGTTGTAAATGACTCAACAGCTGATTAAGGTACTGCTGGTCTAACTTTAAAAGTAACAAAAGCTGCATTTTGTGCTCCATATTTACAATAATTGATTGTTCGTGAGTCACTGCCGTGGATGCAGCTTTTTTCACCCCACGAAAAACATTACAATCAGTTTATTTGTAATTTACTGTGCAGGATCTTACTGAAAAGAGTCTAAATGTTCTTGCCTTTTGGCTTGCTCTGGGGTTCAGGCATATGGGTTCTGTAAAACGCCTCGAGACAATTTGACTGTAATTGGCGCTATATAAATAAAATTGAATTGAATCAATGAGGAACAAATAAAAATCTATTTCTGCTCATCAGTTACTTTGACCTTATTTTAATTTTTTTTTTTTTTTTTTACAATTTTAGTGCCGACAACAGTAAAACTATGGTTGTGGGCACTAAAATTGTAAACAAAAATAAAACAACAAAACAAAAAAAACAGAACCACTGTCGTTGGCACTAAAATTGCAAAACAAAAAAAAAAAAACAGTGAAACTACTGTTGTCGGCACTCAAGTTGTAAAAATAAATAAAGTCAAATGTGGATTAACAAAATAAAATCCTCTCCTATCAGCTCTTAAACGCCTTAATGACCCTCAACACACTGAACAAGCCTGGAACACGGTATATAATATGGATTATAAAGTGGAACATGGTATTTAATATGGATCATTAAGTGGTAAACTGCATATAATATGGATTATAAAGTGGTAAACGTACCTCTCCAGTCAGCAGGTGGATGATCTCGAAGGCGTGCTTGACGATGCGTACGGTCATCAGCTTCTTGCCGTTGTTGCGGCCGTGCATCATCATGGAGTTGGTCAGACGCTCTACGATGGGGCACTGGGCCTTACGGAAACGCTTGGCAGCATAACGTCCTCCAGAGTGCGGCAGGTACTTGGCGTACTTCTCTTTCACCGCGATGTAATCCTGCAGAGAACGGTGAGAACTTTAAACTCCACAGGTTACATCCATCTGAAAACAGCACGTTTAAAAGCAGGAGGTGTTTCTGAGCCGGTGATTGGCTGGACCACATGAGGCTACAGCCAATGAATAAGCAGAGATGTTTTCCTCTACGAGCGCTCTAGCACACCTGGACAACAGGTCAGTGTCCAGGCGTGACTCTAGCCTCGCTTCACAACAGCAGAATGATGGCGGTTGCTCTTTTCTGCCGCCTACCTGCAGGGAGATGTCATTGATCTGGACATCATCGGTGCTCCACTTGCCAAAGAGTTTGATCTCTGGGGTCTCAGCCACGGCTGGGGCATTCTCCCACTCAGTCACTGTGGAGAAACAGTAACATATTTTAAAACAAAGAAAACACATCAAGGCCTTTCATGGCTGAGTCTTTGGCTGGAATTCCTTTCACTTTGCTGCATCGATCGATTGGAATTCCCTCCAGAAATCTCTTAAACTGTCACATCTTCCATCACTTTACATGTTTAAGCAGAAGCTGCAGCAGACCCTAGCTGACTGCTGATTGTTTTCAGCATTAATTTAGGGCGTTTTTAATCGCTGTTTAAACGCTTGTATCATTTTTTGTGTATGTATTGTTTATTTGTTGTCTTTCTTCCTGCTAGGGCCTCTTGCCAGGTCATCATGGTAAATGAGAAATTCTTCTCAACTGATCTTACATGGGGAAAAAAAACTATTAAAAATAAAAAAAAGCACCTCATTTCCCTCCACTCACAGTTTCAGCTCTTCTGATGCTCAGTCTGAAACCGTGTCATGATAACAGTGACTCCATCTTCACCGTTTCATTAAATTCACAGTTCTTTACACAACAACAAATACCCTAACAGGTTGTCAAGATCACTGTACAGCTAAATTACCTTCTAATTACAAACTGGGAGTAAAGAAATGACCTAAAATGAGAGGTTGGGTGCTTAACAGGCGAGTTGGGTTTAAAAAAGAAAGTAAAATTTTGTGGGACTTGGTTCCAACTTAAAACAAATAAATACAGTCAGAATATCTGAGGCTGTCGACCTCCCCTACATTGAGAACTTTTTACAGATGCTGCATGAATCAGAATTTTGACATGTTAAAGTTTAACTTCGGGGGGCACAAAAAACAAGTTCGCAGAAAATTAAACCCTCCATCCACTGTTTCAGCTCAGCGTCATGATAAATAATCCATCTTCCCCACATACAATGAACTTGACCACCTGTTAGGATATTTATTGTTGTGTAAAGAACTGTGAATCTGACGAAAATCAGCTCCACCAACATATAATTAAAAATTGAGTAAAGAAATGACCCAATATGATCTTTTATTCAATAACCGTGGGTTTATGATTGAAGCACGTTAGTCTCATCGTTAGCACAATCTCGCGTTACTTTTCCAGTAAGATGCTGAGAAAAACTGCTGTTTTATATTTTGAGTTTGTGCGGCAGGTAAATGCCCTACAGCTCCAATTAAATCATGTAACTGTCAATTCAGCCCTCAGTTAAGCTAGAAAAAGTCACCCTTCGACACTAGGCCCCAGCTGAAGCCTGCCTGACGTTATCGTTCCAAATTTGACTCACAGCAGCTAACAAATGTCTTCGAACTGGTGTTATTACACATTTCTAACTAGTGCTGATACTTTCTACAGTGAAAGCAGTGCCGTTTACACTAATACGGTCGCTACATTCAGGGAAACAGTGGACTGAACGTCTGCTCTGTCACCAACATGCAGCATCCACATGTGCTAGCAGCTAGTCGCATGCTAACGCTCCGCGACGTTCTGTCGATCGGAACATTCGGAGGGAATATAAACACTTTTAGACACAACTAAGGGGTTCTGTTTGGATTTGTCGGACAGCGTAGCGTCACACCACTGCAAAAAAAATCCGACAGTGATGGTTTTAAAGGCGCACAAAGCGAGTAAAAGATGATTTTTTTCACTTACTTGTGTCCGCCGTTGTACTCCACACTTCTCTGAGACGGAAAAGGGCCTTTTCGAGGCGCCGCAGCCGGATATCCGGTCCACTGGCTGGCGACTTCCGGCCGCAAAGCGTGATGGGAAATGTAGTCTTTATATTAAACCGTTGAAATACAACATTAGTTGATTTATAAAAGCGTCTAAACATAGTTGGGAAGAGGAAGCCGAATTTCCCCACGTAACTGTAATAATTTAAAGTAATTATTTATTGATTTGGTTATCTGCTTTACCCTTAGATGAAGAAGTGGGTCAAAAATGACCCGGTGAGGTAATTTTTTTCTTGCATTATCTTTTCAAAACATGTTTTTGATATTTTTGAATTTACCACCAGCTATATATGTAGTATATTTAATGTCAGAGCCGTACACATTAGCAGTAAACTATAATTAGTTTCTATGTTAGTTGTACTTTGCATGTATCATCTGTCTTATCATACATGTATTAAACTGTGTTTTATGGTCCTTGTGTCCCCCCCTACCTCTCTACCTCTACCCCTCTACCTCTATCCCTCTATCTCTACCTCTCTACCTCTTCTGTCCCTCTCAACCCGTCCGGTCAGCAGCAGATGGGTCCCCCCACATTAGAGCCGGGTTCTGCTCGAGGTATTTTTCCCTGTTAAAAGGGTGTTTTCCTGCCACTGTCGCCTTAGGGCTGCTCTGGGGGATCAGGCATATGGGTTCTGTAAAGCGTCTTGAGACAATTTGAGTGTAATTGGCGCTATATAATTAAAATTGAACTGAATTGAATTGAATCAGTCCATTTAAATTCTTGAGTTACATTTTATATTTTTAAAGAAATTTGTAGCATTCACTCTGGAATAGTGATGAACAGACACCTGCCCGTCACAATCAGTCACAATCAGTCACAATCAGTCACAATCAGTTGCAGTCAGTCACTTCCATATTATTGGACCTTCTCACAGTCACTCTCAACACCTCAGCCAATCACCTCTCACACCTGGAATCCACCCCTGTTCCTTTGTTTGAAGTTGAAGCCCATAAGCTTCATTCAGTCACAGCCAGTCACTGAACAGCAGGATCACCCCACAGCACTCATCTCTGGGAACCATTCACTTTTTACAAACCTGGAAACCTGGAAATAACAGCATCAAAGAGGACGTGAGTTCAAACTCCGGTTAAGCATGTTGGAAGTTGGTTAATATTATGCCATGGCTCATTATAATACTCATGCTAATGCTTACAGGCCTGCAACTGCTTTTGGATTTCTGGATGCCACCCACCTGAACCAACATTGTGCTGAACATTGAATATTGGTGAGCAACTAACATGACAAATGACTGATGATGATGATGATAATGATGATGATGATAATTATGAAGCCTGTCTGCTGCACAGGTTAGGCTTGAACTGATGGCGAGCTGCCCTGGACCACACTGGACAACTGTCTGACACGTTTCACCCCTTCACCCACCCCACGCATTGGCAGGTCTAAAGCCCCACAGCTTCATCCCTTCCAGAATGGTGTGGTAGGACTTTGTTGGATTTGTTGGACTTTGTTGGAATTTGTAGGAATTTGTTGGAACTGTTTTATGAATCAGCTTATCGTTCACTTCAACCAGGAATTATCAGTGGACTATTGATAATTGAACTAAGCATATAGTCACTTTATATTGTTTAAAGTGAAGCTGCTTACTCTTAATTGGATTGATTGAAGGACAGGTGAAGGTTGATTTTTTGATTTTCTGTTACTGTTTTGTGTTTTGTATTATTATTTTGATCATTGGTTTTGCCTTGATGTATTCAAGTATTTTCTGTTGATTATTTTAATACATTACCGGTAAACTAATTTTTGTGTTTTGTCGTCATTAATTTTCACACAGCTCCCAGAGCCGAACCTTATCACAGCCTAGCCCTTAGCCCAACTAATGGTAGTCTTTTGCAAGTGCTACAAATTGTTGCATTTGTAATACTACCTAAAGCTCTTTAACACTGATAATAATCATATAAGAGGTGATGGAGAGCAGCAACAGCTGGAGGAAAAGAAAATGGATGTTGACATTCTTCTATTGCTGTTCTATGTAATATTATATGTAGTAAATAAACATATTTCAAACATGAAACCATTCTTGTGTGGACAAAAAAAATAATACAACCAATAAAACAAATGATTATTCTTTATCAAAATAACAGAAAAATGGTATAAAAAGGCAATGATTCTTCTTAACTACGCGAGTAGTGTTTCTAAATGAAAACATCTTGTACCATAGATAGATAAAGTATAGATAGATGAAAGATAGAGTATAGATAGATAGATAACAGATAAACGACAGACGGATAGATGGACTACAGATAGTGTTCTGCCCGCAGATAACGGTTCATCATTTATGGTTAAATAATATACAGTTTAAAAAGCAAGTTAAAACTATTTCATCAGGATTCATTGCGAAAGGTTAAAAAGGTTACGCTTTGCATCCAGTACCCCCCGGGGTAGTGATGGTGAGATGAAGCCTCATGAGGCATTGAACCACTTTGAGCCAACTGGTTCGAGAAAGGGTTCATGTCTTGAGGCTTCAGGAGCACGCAAAACCACCTACTGGCCAAGTGTATAGTCACAGGCAGCTGAATCTGAACCACATAATGTGTGAGGCATTGAATTTTTGTCCGTTTTGACTGTTGGGAATGACTATGAAATACAAGAAAAATGTATGACCAAATAATTTCTGTAGAGAAATTATCACATATGTGTATAATAAAATATATTTTCAAGTATTCTGTGTGTGTAAATTTTCCAAAAAATGATAGTATCATATAATGTGGCAGATTGTGTAATAATGTCTTTCTGTCACTTTAGGAAAATCCTCCTCTTCCTAGCTGGCTCCATCCTATCACTTATTCTTCTCTCCTCATTCTCCTAAATCTCCAAACTATCTCTCTCTCTCTCAACTCTCCAAACTACATAAATGCTATCCAAATTCTAGTATTCAAACCATCAAAACTCTGTCTAAACTAACCAAATTCTCAACTGACCGCAACTCTCTGTCAAAAACCCACATTTTGACCGGAGCCTGAGGGGTTTATATTGCTGTCACACCTCGCAGCAAAATCTGAACCACTTTCCGAAACAGTCACGTGGTTCAGGCAGGCAGTGAGGCTTCGGACGTCATCATTTTTGGCTCCTCCCCTAGATGAAGCAAGCCTCGATACGCGCTTCGTGGAAACGCCCCCTGCATTACTCGACACACGCTTGGAAGCCTCGGTACATCTCCGAACATCACTACTTGGCGGTAAGAAGACGATGGCCGTTCCTCAGTACGTATCTGTCTGGACTTACGTTCTGACGTAGTCGTGAAACGTCATCATCGAGACTGCATCGGACCAGACTCGTATGTATAGACATGAATCAGTAGATAGGACACGTCCTTTTGAGCTGCGTGCTACAGCGAGGCTAAGCTAATGGGGGCAAAGTTTCAGTGCATTCCGTCGATGTAGACGGCGTGGAAAGGAAAGGAAGGGAAAGAGATGTACATTGTAGAACTGTAGTAATTGTGGGCTGACTGATTTACTGATTATCAGTATTTTATTTTTTACTGATTTAAGTTAATAAATCAATTTAAAAATGGCGCTACTTTGGCTCTGAACCTTTATCTACCTGTGGTCGCTCTGTCTTCTGGAGTGATTTGATTGGTTATACGTCACAAATAAAACTCCTTTAACTTAACATCTGTGAACAAAACAAAAACGTATCAACAAAGTTTTCTGTTAGAGTTTGTGTTCTTCTAAGTTTAACTTCAAGATTTTAAATGCTTTCATTGACTGCAAATGAATATCTACTCCAAATGTCTCACTAATAATCATTATCAGCCTTAAAAACCCACAAAACACCCCTCTATATTGGACCACGCTTAGTATAGTCCGGTTCCCCCTTCTATAAATCTGCTTGGAATCTTCCACTTCCTGTTTGTCAAAGTGGCCTTCTATCTGGACAGGTTTTGTTGGAGCTCATGCAACAAACATTTTCCATTTAATATGGATGGATGACACTGAATTAGAGTCTGTTTTAATGAGACTGAGTTAAGATGTGTAGCTCTGTCATTAAATAGGAAATTATTTCCCAGAATTCACAGAGAAAAGTCTGAAATGTTTGCTAGGTTAGCATCCCACATGTTCTTTGGCTCAGCTAAAGCTAACTCTCTCCAACTTCTGGATCTCTTGAGTTGCTTGTTAAAATATCTTGCTAGAGTTGCTGAAGCTCAGAAAGTCTGAGATGTTTGTTCAGAATCAGCTCATTCTCAAGTCTGATCTGTCCTCTTTTGTTTGAACTTTCCCTAAACTTAGGAGTTAATGACAGAGCAGCACATCCAGACTCAGTCTCATTTATGTAGAGATTAAACTTCAGTGTCATTCATTGATGTTAAAGTGCAGTTTTTCAAATGTTTGTTGCACATGCTCCCGACCAAACCAGTCCAGGTGGAAGACGATGTGAAGAGAAAGCTCCAGAGGATAAATATCACACAGTTACATTGGAAATAAATGTCCTTTAATTAGACATTGTCATGCAAAAGTTGGATTTCCCTTTAATGATGTTCAAATCTTTGTTGCGTGTTTTGTTGATGTTGTTTTCTAAATGTTTTTTGACACTCGGCCCCAAAGATTAAAACCTTTTACGGCTCACAAGCTGCAACAATTCACACATTATCAACTATCTTTCTGACTAAACTAAGATAAAAAGTGAAGAACTGCCTGATTCCTGCATCATGAATGTAAATCTTTTTGGTTTTTATGACAGTAAACTGAATATATTTGGGTTTGACATTTTATAAACCAAAACAAATGAATTACTGGAGAAAACAATCAACAGATTAATGGACAAAGAAAATGTGTTTTCCAACATATATGGCTGAATTACTCCAACATTAGAAGATACATACAATTTGAATTCAATTTTATTTATATAACGCCAATTACAGGTCAAATTGTCTCAAGACGCTTTATTTTTATATTTTTTTATCATATTTAAAGTATGACAAAGTAAGAAATTTAAACCTCTTGACTAATCCAATTTATTATTTGGTTTTAAAGAGACTAATCAACAACTAAAATAACTTTCTCCACTAAAACTAATAAAAATGAGGTCAAATAGAAGGAAGAGTTTTAAATACTGCAGTCCCATGACAACAAGAATAAAGTTTGTCAAGAAAAGTAAATCTGCTGGTGGATTCCATTAAAGTCCTAATAAATGATAATAAAGTGTGATACTAAAGGTTTGTGGTGCTAAAAATCTCCAAGTAAAGATATGAAGTTGAACATCTGGATGGAGGTTGATAAAAGTTGACGTCCCTTCATTTCTCTGGAGTCGACTCCATGGATTTTATGGATGGTGGTTAAAGACCTGCTCTTCTAGTGGTCTTCCTTCTAGTCGCTGTAAAAAGTCAGTCCATCCTGGCCGACCTCAACACCTCTTCATGACAACTTGTTCTGCCTCCGACCTGGTGGAAACTCCAGAAACTCGGGAAAACCTGTGGAGACTCGAAGAACTCGTGGAGACTCGAAGAACTCGGGGAGACTCGAAGAACTCGGGGGAAGGTGTGGTGGGGGAGTCTGGGTGGAGTCAGGGCGGAGAGTAGGCGGGGTGGTGGGTGGTGGCCTCCCCCCTCTCCTCCCCCCCACCTCCCCGCCTACTCTCCGCCCTGACTCCACCCAGACTCCGCCTTGGCTCCACCCATGTGGTCACTTGAGGAACTACGATGTCAAAGGGACGACGAATTTATTTCTTTTTATATGATCTGTAGCTCAGTGAGTTAAGGATTTGCCTGGGGAGCAGCAGGTCGCTGGTTCAAGACCAGACCCTTCTTAAATTTTTATCAAAATCCTGTCAAAGACAAAGAAAGAAAACTGCCCTTGGCCGGTCTTGAACCGGCGACCTTCCAATCTGTAGTCTATCCTCTTATCCTCCTGAGCTACTCGCTCAGATACAAAATATTCTTTTTTTTGCGCATTTATCATCTATTTTTTGCCGTGTTCGAGTTTTTTTTTAACTCGAGTCTCGACTCGACCGTTTTTCTCAGGAGGTGGGACTTCAGCCTTTGTTCTGGAGGGTGGAACCCTCAGTTCCAAGACTTTCCAAGCCTCCACACCTCCCAAGTCCTCAGGACCTGAGCTTTCACACAGTCTGAGGGCTGAAATTTTCTAAGTCCCACAGTAGATCTCTGTTAGTTTGAACCTTCAGACAGTCTGAGGGCTGAAATTTTCTAAGTCCCACAGTAATTCTCTGGTAGATTTGACTTTCAGACAGTCCAAGTACTGAAATCTTCTCAGTTCCTGAGTAGTTCTCTGTTAGTTTGAACCTTCAGACAGTCTGAGGACTGAATTCTTCTAAGTTCCTGAGTACTTCTCTGTTAAGTTTGAACCTTTAGACAGTCTGAGGACTGAAATCTTAAAGGTTTCTCAGTACTTCTCTGTTAGTTTGAACTTTCTGCTTAACAGAAGCCTTAAAACTTGTGACCATGAGTCTTGATTTCACATTTAGACCATCCATCTGAGTTCTTCTCAGACCTTCACCTGTGGGTTTTTTAGAAATACTCAACAAACTTTGATTCTCTTCACTAAACAGTAAAGTTTCTGGAGATCAGAAGGTAACATTAGTTTGATCGATGCCTTCAACTACTAGTAGACTTTATCTGGAAAGCAGTTTTCTGAAATGAGTTCTTAGTAAATCTGTCCACAATCAAACCAAGAACATAGAAAGAGGAAATGTTTGAAGAAACAACTTGATGTTTTCATTTCAGACTAGAAAACGCTCTAAGACCTTTATCTGTTTATGCTCTTTTTGATTGTTTTATTGTTTCGTCTGTTTAATTTGATCTGCTAAAATTTAACTAGTGTCTTTTCAAATGTTTTGTCTTTAGTTTGATTCTTCTTACATGTTTATTTTTTGCTGTTTTTTCACCTTTTATTCTTTTCTAAGGTCTGATTGGATTTCCAAATGTTTTGTCTTTTTAATGTTTAATTGTTGTTTTTTTCAAATGTTTTATCGGCCTGTTTGAAAAATTTCCTTTTCTTTCCCAGTGTTTAATTTTTAGATTGAATCTTGTTAAGGTTTTTCTTTTTAAATGTTTTACCACCTTTTAATGTTTAATTTTCTTTTGAAATGCTTCATTGTATTTTCTGTTTAATTCCTATTTAAAGTTTTATTGTCTTTAAGATTTAATTTTCTAATTAAACATTTAATTTTTGAATTAAATGTTTTGTCTTTTTAAAGGTTTAATAATCTAATTAACTGTTTTGTATTTTTTAATGTTTAATATTCTTGTTTAATTATATTTTTCAATGTTTAATTATCTAAAATACTTGATCTTTAATGTTTAATATTTTTAATTTCATAATTACATGTTTTGTTTCTTCTGTTTAATTATCTAATTAAATATTTAGTTTGATATAATTTAATTGTATTTAATGTTCAATTTTCTTTTTAAAAGTTTTATTATATTAAATGTTTTTTCCTTTGATTAATTGCTTTTTTTAATTTACTTTATTTCTGTGATCTTTTTTCTGTCAATATATTAACCCCAACCTTAAAAATGAAACAAACCCTTAAATCACAATGAAAATACTTCTGTTGTCACAATCATGAGTTAGTCAATTATTCAGTTTATCAATTCAACTTTATTTGTTTAGCACCTTTCACACAGACGACAGAACTAAACAAGCAAAGAGAAAAAAAAACTGCTAAAACTATGATTACAAGTCAAAAACATATTTTAAAAAAAGATTTAACATGGTAATAAAATGTGTTGTGTTCAAGGGATGGAGGGAGTTTATTGAAGTCTTCTTGGGCTCACATGGGAAATAACTTAAAATATAAACTTGATATTCAGTCTAAGGAAACCGGAAACTGCAGAGTGACAGACAAAACCAACAATATCTCCTGTTTTCTCCTTTAATGAGTCGACTCTTCTTTCTCTCTCCTTTCAGACCAAAGAACTACAGACTCTTCACAACCTGCTCAAACTCTTGGTACAGGACCTCACCACACGGGTCAAGAAGGTTTCCGTCTCATTTCTACTCTGAAGCTCACCTTCTCCTGCTCAAACTGCTGACAAATGTTTCTGCTGCTCTAAAGTCTGGTCTCCAGAACTTCCTAAAAACTCTCAAAGTCTCTTCTGCTGCAGGTTGCTTTGTAGAACTGTTCCAGAAAACCTCACTAAACCACATGGAGGGGCCTCAAGATAGTCGTCCAAATGAAACTGTACAAAAACCAAACTAGCACAACCCAAACGCTAAAGTCTCCTACAGCCTACCAGAGAACCTCTGAGAACAGAGAATCAGGACAGGAACTCTTACCTTCTGGACAACCAACGCTGGTTCTCAAACAAGAATACAGAATGTGTCTGAGCAAAAACCTCTGAAGACTCACTACAGCCAAGATAAAGACACAACTCAGCTGCACCAAATCCACTAATCACTGCACACATTAGCACCATGTGCTAACTGTGGCTAAAGAACCACATTTACCAAGACAACTATCCAGTACAAAGCCCTAAAACACACCAAGAAACACATTAAAGATGATTTTACTGCTGGAAGCTGCAAGCCAACGCCTAAAGAACAAATTAAAGCAACGGAGCCAAACCCGGTTCACTGGTGAAGGGAAGCAGAGGAAATGTTTGTATGCAGCTAAACAAAGCAGGAAGACACTGAGCTCCTCAGGTGTTCCTGATAACACCAAGCAGCCACCTGGACAGCCAATAGGAACACAGCTTCCTGGAAGTCCAGAGGGCTGGCTTAGTCAAGGAAATTTAGTTTAAAGTTGAAGCAGAAAGTTAATAAAGAAAGTTGAAAACCACCTTCTGATCCCTGAAATCTCTGAGTTTTCACACAAAGAACGCCTGAACATGTCAAACTGGTTCCATAGTAGAACCTCATTGTAAAAACATCATAGTATGGTGTGTTGCTCAAAAAACATTAGGACCTGGCTGTTGCCGAGGAGCTACACAAAAACAGGACAAACGCTGGTTTCCAGGGGGTTAGGAGGATATTTATTTGAAAGAGGAAGTTTACAACAACACAACATGTGAGCAGAAAAATCACAAAGTCTGTCTTTAGTTCAGCTGAAAATATTAGTTTTTGTCTTTTTTATTGACCAAACTTTTCAGGAAGTAGATGAAGAATAATTAAAGCTCTCATGTAGAAGTCCAACTTATTTTGGATCCTTGTGGAGAGTTTAATCTTAGAGTTTGTAAAGCTGTTGCGTTTTTAGAGTCACATGGATTGATTTGACGTTTAATAACCGAGTCCTGAAATAAAGTTACAGTTGTGGATTTCTGTCATTTAGTCTGGACTAAACAAATAACAGCAGCATAAATCTCAAACGTCATTATGAGGAGTCTGGATTGAGGTTTCTCACTTGATAATGATCAAAACATGAAGTTTAGGTTGGTTTAAAGGAATATTCCACCTTAAATCTCAAATATAGACCCGAAAGGGTGGTTTAGAAAAAATCCTTCAATGTAGACCAAAAAAGTTAGTATGGAGGAATATTCCACCTGAATGTAGACCTGAGAAGTTGGTTTGGAAGAATATACCATCCTAAACATCCTTAAATGTAGACTAAAAGACGGTTTGGAAGAAAATTCCACCTAAAATCATCCAATGTAGACCTAAAAGGTGAGTTTAATGGTATATTCCACCTAAAATTCACTACTGTAGACCTTGGAGGTTGGTCTGATGGTATATTCCACCCAACATCCTTGAACATAAACTTCAAAATTTCATTCAAAGAAATATTCCACCTAAAGTCCGTCAATGTAGACCAAAAAATCTTGGTGTAAAGGAGTATTCCACCTTAAATGTAGACCTAAAGGATGTTTTGGAGTAATATTCTACTCTAAAATCTTCCAATGTTGACCTAAAAGGTTTATCTGATGGTATATTCTACCCAACATCCTGGAACATTTACCTAAAAGGTCGGTTTAATGGCATATTCCCAGAAGAACCCTTGAACATTGGGCTTAATGGTATATTCCACCCAAAATACTTGTACATATACCAAGAAGTCAGTGTAAAGGAAATGTGGACCTAAAAGGATTGTTTAAAGGAATATTTAAACTGTTATTTTCAATATTTAATAATCTGTTATCAGTCAGAACCCTGGCAAACTTATTTTCATCAGTTTTTTTAGTGGAAGTCACAAATAAAGGAGCTCTTGGTTTTTCCCGGCGTTACTGAGTCCAAAGCTGCTGTTTCAACACAGAACGTTCACATGCATCCACAAACCTCTCAGCACTCAAACACCCACAGACAGGAGGCCGGCTGGGCCGAGGCTCGGCGGCGTCCTCAGACCCACGATTCGGGGAGTCGCTGAACTTGTTGGTCCGGTTTGAAGGCCTCCGTGTGGTCCAGTAGAAGTCCACGTAGTCGGTGTTGGCTTTGAACCGCAGCGACTGGCCGCCATCAGGTGGACCGGCTCGTCCTCGTAGGACTCCTCCTGTAGCCTTGAGGGGACACAGGAACATTCAGTAGCTGTTGGAGTTCTTCCTGTCAGGCTCATGGTAGAACGGCTCTGAAGAATCTTGTACTTGTCTTATCTGGAACAATCTAACAGCCTAAACTGTTAACAGCGGTGTACAGAAGCAAACACACAGGCATAGATTAGGACTCAAACTAGATTTATTTTAGAAAACAAATCAGCTTAGAGGCATTTGTTCACACATGTGGCTGAATAGGAGGCCGTCCAATCAGATTGGAGGTCTTCACTCTGTAGGTTGTTTGTTGGGTGAGACTCTTGGACCTCCATCAGCTGACGTGGATGTTTGATGGTCTTCCTCTCTAGTGCCAGATGATTCATCCATGAATTCAGCAGCTACAGACTGAAATGAAGCTCATGCTGCCGTTATTGAATTCCTGTTCCAGATCAAATGTTCAGAGCTCACCTTGAATGCAGCCGTCTGCTGTCTGATAGTTTTTCTCATTGTAGTCTTCAATAAAGTCTTTTTCCTCATGTCAGGATGTGGTGAGACTCTTTCTCAGTCTCTGCAGACGTCCCTCATTGTGCATCTCCAGAGAAGAAACAGAAAAACTGCTCACTGCTTCAGCATCAAACACTCTCCAGCATTGAGAGTGTTTTAGGAATTCATTCATTGTGTTGTGAACTTTGAAGGAGCAGAAACTTTACAGCTGCCAAAGATATGAGCTCCAATTCTGGATGTTTTAGGAAATGAAGTTCATCAAATGAACACTTGATTTTTGCTGATAACTCATTAAATTACTGAAGAAATCTAACATAAAAACCTGTTAACTCTCAGGCAGCTTTTGTTAAAGTTTGTAATTCTATCATCATGTTCTGGAACCAGGACTCTGCAGAAGTTCCTTCAATCAGATACTTGTGTGTTTCTATTTAAGACCTCAGGTTTGAACGTACAGTAGAGGATTAGAAAGGAGTGATTTTAATGTTTAAATCAGTCCAGTAAATGTTTGGAGTAAAAATGATTAAAATGTTGATTTAGATAGATTTGTGTCAAATAATATTGTAGAGTCTCACTTAAATATATCCAAATGAGTTCAGTGTATTTACATTTTATAGAATATTTGATTTCTTAATCTCAATACTGTAGGGTCTGACCCTAAATATTTTAATAATGATGTAAATTTAAATAATATCAAATCAAATTTATTTATAAAGCACTTTAAAACAACCAGAGTTGACCAAGGTGCTGTACAGAAGTGTAAAAACATGATCAAAAGATAAAAATAATAAAACTAAGATAAAAACACGAGATAAAAATAATAAAACTAAAAGCAAAATACACAATAAAAAAACATAATAAATAGACTAAACAGATTGGACTGCCCATCCCAGATAAAATATATGTGCACATGGAAACAACAAACCTATGTGGTGTGAAATGCCATCGAAAAGAGGGGGGTTTTAAGAAAGGTTTTCAAATTAGACAGTTAGGAGGAGGCCTGTCTGATGTGCAGCAGCAGCTCATTCCAAAGCTTTGGAGCCACAACGGAAAACGCTGGATCCCCTCTGAGCAGCGATGGAGGACCCACTAACCCCCATATAAAGAGCATTGCAGTAATCCAGCAGAGTGTCACAAAGACGTGGATCACTGTTTCAAAGTGCTGTCTCTGGAGAAAAGGTTTTATTTTTGCCAGCTTCCTTAACTGGAAGAAGCTTGATTTCACCACAGCTTTAATCTGGCTGTCAAACTTAAGATCTGTGTCCACTTTTACCCCTAGATTAGTAACTACAGGTTTGGCGTACTGTGCCAAGGAACCCAGATCAACTGGGGGGTCACGGAGGTGCCACCAAAGACCATCACTTCAGTCTTTTTCTCATTAAAATTGAGAAAGTTTAGGGACATCCCGGCCTTGAGGTCATCCAAGCAATTTAACAGAGGCTTGAGGGAAAATGACTCGGCCTTTTTGAGGGGGACATAGATCTGGCTGTCGTCAGCATAGCAGTGAAATGAAATACTTCCTGAGAATGGAACCAAGTAGGAGAAGGTATAAAGAAAATAAAAGAGGGCCCAGCACCGAACCCTGTGGGACCCCCACATGAGAAAGGAGCAGTGGAGGACACAGAGTCACCAAGTCTAACACAGAATGTCTGATGGGACAGGTAGGACCTGATCCATTTCAGACCCACTGATCTCCACCCACTGCTCCAGACGAGCAACCAGGATGTCATGATCCATTGTGTCAAATGCTGCAGCTAAATCTAAAAGCACAAGGATTACGCAGTGACCAGAGTCAGTAGCTAAGACAATGTTGTTAAAAACTCTTAAAAGGGCCGACTCTGTGCTATACAATCTTTTAAAATCGGATCGGAAAATCTGAAGAACATCTTGTTCATTTAATAAGTCCATGGGCTGGGAGTAAACAATCTTCTCTAAGATTTTGGAGAGGACCGGTAAAGACGCCAACAATCTCTCAACATTTGAAAAGACACTTCCAGTTTATTTTTTTTCCACTTGAACTCAGCTCTGTGACACTCCCGTCTGGCAGTGCAGATTGTTTGATTCAACCAAAGCTCTGTTAGAACTTTATGCTTCCTGCTCTTTAATGGGGCCGCAGTGTCAATGGCAGTTTGAGAAGTGTCAAGAAACTGAGAGCTGAGAGCCTCTGGATCATCACACACAGGATTAGGAGTGATGCAGTTCTGACTGAAAGCGGCTGAGAAGCCAGCAGCAGTGGAAGACTTAATAACCAGGCATCTGTGAGCAACAGTGGAAGAGTTAATAATCTGGCATCTGTAAGCAGTAGCGGGAGATTTAACTGTGGTACCACATACAGCAGCTTTGAAAAGTACAAGCATATGATCAGAGAAGAACGCTTCACAGATCTCCAAGTTAAAAACAGGCAGACCATATGACAAAACAAGATCAAGTGTGTGACCACGAACATGTGTCGGGCCCAATACAGACTGTACAAGATTAAAAGAGTCAATTATGTTTAAGAAATCTCTCGCCAAGGGGATTTCCGGACAACATACATGAATATTAAAATCACCGACAATCAGGACCCGGTCATATTTCGATGATGTCAGCCAAGAACCCAGAAAATTCAGTTAAAAAAGTCTCTGCTATATTTAGGAGGCCAATAAACTACAGCACACAGCACCATGTGAGAACTTCCAGCTCAAACAGACTAAATTCAAAGCTGGTGAAGGTCGATGACAGGAATGTCTGTTTACATTTAAAATCACCTTTAAAAACAGGTGCAATTCCTCCTCCTGGACCAGATGTCTGTGGAGAATTAAAATAGCAGCAGTGGACTCACCAACACTCAGCCAAGTCTGGGTAACAAAGAGGAAGTCCAGTTCTCTGGAGGTGAAGAAATCCTTCAGGATGAATGTTTTATTATGGTTTATTAACCTGGCAGGAGCTGGCGGGTCTGGGCGAACAGCTGACAGTGGTTTCCACGGAGAGGCCGCAGGTTCCCCGGATCACCCAGCGGGGAGGAGGACAGCAGGGACCGCGGGGGAGAAACACGTCATCCGAGCCGGCCACCGGTACCAAGCAGCCAGCGACAGGGTCCAGGGAACATCAGGAGACATCAAGGCGAGGCTCCGCTCCACATCCTCCATGAACAGTGCACCAACCCGGCCCTCAGCCTCACCACACACCCGCCCCGCTTTCCCCGGAGCCGGCGGCGTTTTCACCAAGGGAGTGGCACTGTCGTACGGCAGAGGCATGTCGGGATGTCCGGTAGGAAAGGAGGCAGAGATTTCTGTCCATAAAGATCTAAATCGACTAGATCTTTAGAGAAGATTCCCAGATTTAGCAACGTTTGACGATCATACACCAGCAGAGAGTTGACTTCATGTGCAACAAGTGATACAAACAGCACAAACACAGAAAGCGTTCGGAACAGCTGGAACAGCTGGAACAGCTGGATCAGCTGACGGCACACCTCACGCACTGGCGCCATCTTGGAAACTGCATGGACTATGTGCTGAGGAGGAAGTGGAAGCAGCTCTGAGGGGTTTGTTATAAATGATGAGTGGTTGCTCTGCAGGGATCATCTTAAACCTGATGACTCTGACAGGGCTGAGCAGGTTTATCAGCTTAGACCTGGTGTTATTCCATCAGTGTTTATCTTCCCAGCTCATCATGGAAGAGGAGGTCCATCATTGACAAGGATGCAGCAACTCAGTTTTATTGAGTTTCATTATTTTCATGAAAATTTACTGTTTCTTTATAGTCGACCCACTGTGACCCAATGCACACTTATTATTCACCCTACTTGTGTTTGTATCTAAATAAATAATAAATATCTGCTTGTATTCCTGCTTTCATGCTATTAGCATTTGTATGCTCATTATATGTCAATTATGTGTATGTCTAAGTATTTTAAAGGAACAAGGCGCTCGCTTCCTGGCTCGTGAAAACCGACTTTGGCTGGCTGTTAAACTGCATTAACCTACAAGCTGTATATAACATGTAGTGAGAACAGTACAGATAGATAGATAACTAAAAAGTGTTCATTTTTGACTGTAGTGTTCAGTTATCTATTTGAATGTGCTCGTTTTGTCTAAGTTTATGAGGTTCTACTGAATTAACTAGACAAGGATGAATAAAACCAGATGTTCAAAACCGTCTTTTATTGAGGAATTGACAACATTTGACACCTTTTTATTTGCAGGACAAACACTGTAGAAACTGTAGGACACTGTCAAAATAGTACTTTCCGTTTTTAGCTTTAAAAAAGTGTCCGCATCGATGTTTATATTTGTATGACAAGAAAACTGAACAGAGCAGGACGTCCCTTAAAATCCAAAGTTGATGTGGTTCAGTTAGTTCTGGGTCAGATCATTTGTGCAAGTAGACAAAAAACAAAAGACAATATTAAAATAATACTTAAAACCATCCCGTCTTTAGAAGTTCCCTTTTTCTTTATATTGTGCAACACTTTACTTGTTCAATAGCGGTTCCCTGGTTATTTTACCACACATTAGATCGATATTTCCATTTGTCTTCCTTCGAGAAACATCAACAAGTACAACAGGCAGCGATAAACGGCCAACAAAAAGCAAACAGACAAACGAACATGAAGGTTTCTAAAAGGCCTGAGATCTCTAAATGCGATGGGAGGTAAAGAGTCTGGTGGAGCAGTAAACACCAACATCTCACTGCCACCCTCTAGTCGTCTATTGGGGTTTTTTTTAGCACCATCGCTAAAGGCAGTGTGTCATAGCACTTCGGTAATGGACATGAAAACACTGAGGCATGTCGGGAAAGTTTAAGGCTTAATCTACTGAAGCTCTAAAGCATGACGGAGACAACATACATGATGGACACGCCAATAAAAAGGGCTAGAAAGATAGAAATGACTGCATCATCAGATGAGCAGGGCAGTGAGTCTGTACATGTAGAGGCACTGTTGTGTTGTTGTTGTGGTGTTGTTGAGGTATGTGTGATCAAACGGACACACCGACACACTGTATGTATGAATGTGGCCTTCAAGGTAACAAACCAAGATTTTCAGACAAATTAAAGGGGCACTCTGCCAAATTTAGCTTTCTAGAACTCATGAGTGGCAGCAACAGTGGTGATCTCGTTGGGATTAATACGGTTTAGGACTAAAATTTGTACTTTTAGTAAAAAAAAATTGCATTAAAATGTAGAAAAGGGAGGCAAGGATCAAAGGAAAAGTAATATTTTTCTGGGACTTGGCTCAGAATTAGTCAGGATATCTCTGCACCAACACATAGTTCAGATGAACCCAAATTCTTCACCTTTTGGTGCTCAAGAATAAATTACAATAGTTTCCCTTTTAATCAGTTTCCATACACACTGATAACTTCTTACCACGTGTTGTAAAAGGATTTAAACAGGGATAAAGGTGCAGATAAATGTATTTTTTAAAAATTTAAATAGTTGTTTTTAATCAAAATGATCTGGGACTTGGTAAAAGGCAGGTTCTTCTTTGGCTTCACTATAAACAGAGTTAAATGTTATTTTAATTTGTAACTCGACAATGTTTCAGTTTGCTGTTGCACTGTGTTCAAAGACGCTTTTAATTTGGCCACAATAAATACACTGCATCATGTTAACCGTTTTATCAGATCTCAGTGTCCCACAGGTTGAGATGTTACTTGTTTTGATGGCACAGCTGGACCAATTTGTGGGCAAAAACTCAAAAAACAAAGTTCAGTGGCGGGAAAGTTGAAGCTACTGTTTACTTATGTTCCCTAAACGCCTCACAGGCATTGAGCCCAGAGAAGCCTCTAGACTCCACTAAGTTCCTGCAAAGTAGCAGCGCTGACAGGTTTGTGACCAAAAATGACTTTAAGAAAAGTGAAATAAACCATTTTAAAGTCAAAGTGATTTTATCTAACAGGATTCAAACAAACCTGTTAAACATCACAGATCTCTGGTCGCTCTCTAAAGCCCTGCAGTAAAGTTTAGCTAAATTGACAGAGTGCTCCTTTAAAGTGTGAGTTGCGTTTCTGTTGTATAAAACATAAAATCAGTTTTAACTCCTGAACACTCACAGAGCTGCTGCCGTATTTAGAGAGGATCGTTCTGAATCACATTTGGCAAACTGTACATTCTGTAAACCACTTTAAGACATGAATGCCACAGCAGCTTAAACTGTATGAGAGTGTGCACGTTGGTTTTTCTCTCATATATTTGGGTTTATCATTTGTGGAGCGCACGTGAAGAGAAGCGTAGATGTTAAGGAGTTAAATCTGCAGCAAGTTTAGAAATTCTGTAAAAATGATTCAGCACACGGACGACCATGTGCTGCAACAAAATGAGGTTTAGAATAAATACTGAGTAGTGTGACATTTTGGGAAACGCATTTTAGATTAATACCAGCCAGAAAGGGGTTAGCTTAGCATAGCATAAAAACTGAAAACAGGGTGAAACAGCTAACCTGGTTCTGTTCCAGGAAGTAGCTGCATCCAGCAGCAAGGAATAGACCAATAAATGAAAATAAAGCCAATTATTTTACGCTTCGCTCTTCATACAGGATAAATAACTAAATTTAAAGTGTTAATTGGTGCGTTTAGAGGGTCTGATGTGCAGATTTTATCACCTTCAGACTCTCCGTTTGCTGCTGTTTCCAGTTTTTGTGTTAAGCTAAGCTAAGCTAAGTGGATGAGAGCTGAGTGGATTCATCTTTACCGTGCAGGAATGAGGGCAGAGAACAAAAAACTTCTTTCCCAAAATGTCAATCTACTCTTTTAAAAGTGACCTAAAAAGACAAAAATTAAACTCCAACAATAAAAACCTTCTCAACAGAAAGTAAAGCTGAGTTTACGTCCTCTGCGAGGCTCTTCCACGCTGGTCGTGGAGGTGAATCTTGACACATTTTGGAGGTTAGAAGCTTACAAACTGTAGAGTGTGTATGTGACGTGTGTGTCTTTGTGTGTCTGTGTGTGTGTGGTTTTGTTCTAGACCAGCCACTTCTCCATACATGTGTGGAACACCGTCTCGTTAGAGTGCCACCAGACGTGTTCGACGCCGGGAACGGAGCAGATGATCAGATCTCCTCGAGCCGCCAGCGTCTTCAGGCCGAACACGTCTCGTAGATACAACTGGAGGACGCAAAACGGAGCACGACTTAGTGTTTAGTTGAGCTCTGGACACCAAAAACATCTATCAAACACATCAACGGCCCCACAAACACACACAAAGAAGAAGAAAAAAGTTGCTCTTAATGGATTTTGTTGCTAATTCTAGTATTTTTGTCTTATAACTGTTAAAAATCGAGCTTTAATTCTTATTCTTGATCACTACAGCTGCAATCAGAGAACATTTTAACATGGATATGTTCACATTATGGCGTCATTTATGGGCACCAACAAATATTGTTTCCTTGTCTGAAAAAAAATCCAAAAATTCAGCAAAAAAAATTCCCCAAATTTCTGAAAATTTGCAAAACCTTCAGGAAGAAAATTCCAATAATTCCTTAAAAGTTTCCCTTAAAAGTTTGATTTAAAAAAAATCCCCCAAAATTGGCAAGAAAATTCTTGTAAATATTTTCAAAAAAATGAGTAAAAATCTTCCAAAAAAAATCCTTAAAATATCTAAAGTGATTCCATATATATCAGTAAAACTTCTAATATTTTCTTAAGAACATTCACATGAATATGTTCTTCAGAAACATTTTGAACATTTCTTTTTCCTCACCAAAAAATAAGATTTTCCAAAACTGTTGAAAATGGGGACATCAGAAGTTTCACTGTGAAAATATGTATTTTTTTTCCCACATTTTCAAACATTAAAACGGGTCAGTTTGACCTGCAGGACGACATGAAGGTTAATAATGTAAAGTCGTGTGTAACACTAGATCTTCAGGTATTTTATTGATGGGCTCTTGCAGATGCAAAACACAACTAATAACTTGAACAAAGGTAAGAAAAAAATCAGAAATAATAGTAATTTGTACTGATTAGTCATGGAAAAAAACATTATTCCACCCTTGTTTTCTTCAGTTTCTTGTTCATTTTAATGCCTGGTACAACTAAAGGTACATTTGTTTGGACAAATATAATGATAACAACAATAGCTCATAAGAGTTTAATTTCATCACTGATATCAGACGTTTTCCATGGTTTTCTTGATAATAACCAAAATCCCTTCAGTTCTTCCATCAATATCTATTTCGTTGTTCTGCCAGAAACAGCTTTTAGGATTCCATGTTTTCTTTTCTGTCTGTTTTAGTCTCATGATCCACACAGGAGTCAGTACTGATTCATAACCATAGTTTCTGATGACAACGGTGGTCTAACAATTGTTTCTGATGATTGTAAAGAGAAAAAGTTGTTGTTGTGTGTCTGATTTTAACTCACGTCTTGGTGCTGCATCTCAACAACTGTCTCGTTGTCGTCATAGAAACCAAAGTGGCTGTAAGATAAAAAAGTGTGTGTGAGCGTCACATGAGTCATCAGATCATCAAGAAAAGAAACACACTTTTTAAACTCCTTTTTAAGTTAAACTACATCCTGAACCCTTCTCTAAAATAGCGAGTAAACAAAAGCAACAACTAAAAAGAATAAACAAAAAATAAAGCAAGGAGAGAATAAATGCAGCCACACAGTTAAAGATTAAACCAGTGGTGAATAAACAGACTGAGTTGTTAACAGCTGCATCAAATAGTGATTTTTCCCTCTAAATGTCTCACATGGTTTCATTTAAATGATCCAAAATCTCACAAAAAAACACAGAAGAGATAAAACTGAAAATTTAAAACAGATCTGTGCATCACAAGCTTTTATTCTTGTTCTTTTCTTGACCATTTTAATTCTTTTCTGATTGTTTTACTGATGCAGTGTTGGATTTTTACGTTGCTGTTTAAGTGATACTTCCTCTGCAGAAATGGAAGAACTGGTTTTAATTTAGCCTCCCAGCTTTGCATGTTGTGAACTCACTGTTTCCATCTGTGTTGAATTAGAAAAAGGGAGAAGTTTTGCTGAGCAGACACTGTACAGGTCAGATATTCTGTCTTTAAATGATCCAACAGCTGCGAACAGGGAGTTGAGATCACAATTTGGGGAATTTCTGGAACTTTAGGAGACAATTTTCAGATAAAATCTGAAAAAAACTGCAGGTATAAGAATAAGATTTGCACACGAGGGGAGAAATTTAATATGTAGCTGCTGAAAAGAGGTAAAAGTCCTTCCATAAAGAAGTCCTGCCAGTAAAGAATCACATTATCCAACAGAAAATGTGAAAGAGAAAACTCTTAGAGGAGGCTGTAACGGTTAACTGAGTCTCATGACGCTGGAAAACTGATGTAAAAGGAGAAAAGTGCAGCAGCTGAAGAATCTGTGAAGCGGAAAGATAAATCTCTCAGCTGACTAACATGGACGACTGAGATGTTTTGGCTTTCAAAAGAAGAACTGGACGTTTAATCAGCCTGGTTTCTCAGTTGATTCTTCACCAATTTAATGCATAAAATGTCATCCTGACATTGAGTGAATCCTGTGTTGAAGTCGAGTCACGCATGTCTGAAAATTCTGTAAAACAGATTTTAAATCACGTCAGTCAGGATGAAAACAAGCTGAACCACCAGAGGATGAACCGACCTCGACTGCCACGGAGTGATGACTCCATCGTCTGGGCCTCCGATCAACACCAGCTTCTGGATTTTCAGGAAGTTCTTCTTCCACTCTGGTTTGCAAAAAACAAAACACAGTTAATGAAAATAATGTATAAATTAAAGGAGTTTTAAAGGAATTCTTTTCATCCAGCTACATGTATGAAACTATGACTGACTGTCTTAGGGTTGGACCCGAATATCCGAATATTCGGTCATTATGGTGGTATGCAAATATTAATTTTGAAATCCGAATATTCAGACCCCCACCCCGCCTCCGTCGGACAACGCTGCACGATCCGAATATTTGGCTTTTCCCTTCGTCTACCTGTGCATCCACCCCGGAACCCAGAAGCTGCTATTCGGGCCAGCCCTAGTCTGTCTGCTGTTTGGGTCTACAACTTGTGTAAATGTTGTGTATTCTTGTTTTCTACCGTCTGATAAGTTGTGTCACTGAGAGTTCATGAATTTGTTGAGCATCAGCACTGTCCTAACTTTTCAGGCTGAAGCTTTAGATGACAATGATTTATAAATGATCCAGATTATCTCCTGACTGTTGATCATTTGCTCTAGAAGTCACCAGATCCACCCTGGTCACTGTTAGTTCATGAAGATAAACATGAACCCGCTGACACTGTAACTTATTGATGAGTTCTGACTCCACTGACCTGTTGAATTTGGATTTGGTCTCTCGCTGTTGAGTAAAGCCAGATAATCGCTGCTGTTCACATACAGGTCTCTGTGGTGAGGGTCTGGAGGAGAAACAGCAAGGAGGTTAAAACACTGGATTCTGAAGCTTCCATTTAGTCGTTTAACCCTCTGAACCTCAGCAAATTATGGGATTATTTCTGCTTCTGTCACATTTTTACTCACTGTGGCTTCATTTTTCACTGCAATATAAAATCCTCTATGGAAACAACACAACCATGGCGAGAAGAACTCAAAACAACCATGAGAATAAAGTAGTAAAAGTAGAATTTCTCTGATATGTTTAAGAAACATGGAGATGTCCAACATACTGGCAACACAAATGGCAGGTTTACATACTTTAGATAGTTTAATACTTACACATTCCCTACTCTGTATAAACACAGCCTGCAGTTCAGTCGCAAAATGATTTTTTGTTATGGAACTGTTGGTCTCATTTGAGTCACTAATGGCTTCGTAGTTGTGCTGAGAAGTGTAGAATTTTTTGTTTTTTACAGAATCTGTTTGGTGCAAACCCTATATTTTTGGCAAATTTTTAAATGAGATGTGTAGAATAAATGATGAAATATGCACAGGACAGAAGAACGTTTTATGGATCATCAAAAAGTTGAAAATCCAGTGAATTTATTTCGGTTTTTACAGTTTCTGTCTGTGATAAATGGGCTAATTTGGGCAATTTTATTAATGGTAACATGCTCTTGAAAACCCACCAGTGGGTTTTGGGGTTCAGAGGGTCTTTCTTACAATAAGACTCATTACTTTCAATCCAACATCTACACTACTGTTCAAAAGTTTGGGGTCACCCAAATGAGTTAAAGTTGCTCTATATTAATTAAAGTTGCTCTATATTAGTTTAAGTTAACATCTAGACTGGATTTATGATTTTTTTAATGTTACCTTCATTGAGAAAAACTGCTTTTCTTTCATAAATAAGGACATTTCTACGTGACACTACACTTTTGAACGATAGTGTAAATCTAATATTTAATTTTCCAATCTGACAAGCTGAGGAAGATAATAAAATGTTGTGACTTTGGAGAAAGTCTCACCGTTCCAGTAGTTGCAGATGGAGATCCTCTGACCTATAGCAGTGTAGCAGAGGTGGTAAAGGTTGGACTTGACAAACTGAGGGAAGAGGTACTTCAGGTAGTCTGTATCTGAAAGGAAACAGGAGACAAAGAGGGTAAGATACAAGCCAGAGGCAGAAACAAGTCCTCAGCATGATAAACATTTATTGTTTAGTTGGAGTAGTGTGTCCTCATTTTAAGCTCTGCTTTCTGCAACTCCTGGGGGAAATATTTGGCCCTAGAGGTCACCAGCGAGCTGCTAACTGCGTCAGTCTGATGTCTGATGCCGAAAATAGTTTCCTGCTGTGACCAAAAACGACACTAAGCGAATGTCGAAAGTGACACAAAGCGGTTAAGTTAAGCTGAAACTCACTATAAAGATATCTGGGAATTCTATCTATCTGGTAGAAACCTGACAGCATGTTTTTAAGGCTGGAACATGGTGCTAGTTCTACTGGTACTATTATGACTAAAGTGGATGCAGTTGCGTTTTTTCTGGTGCATTAAATTTTGCAGAGTTGTAGTTGAGAGTTTTCAGCTTCGATAACATCAGTGTGACGGATAAAGTGTCATAGGACTGTCTACCTACCTACCTATATATCTATCTATAGTCTATCTATCAATCATCTATCTATAGTCTACCTATCTACCTATCTACCTATCTATCTATAGTCTATCTATTAATCATCTATCTATCTATCTATCTATGGTCTATCTATTTTAAAAAGGTAAAGGTAAGAACTTTCCAGATGTCACTCTGGCCTGGTAATAAGAAAACCTATTTAACCAAACTTCTCCGTAGGTGATCCATACAGTCCAAGTCTATTCATCTTGGCCTCACCGAAAGCTGATTGAATTTGTGGATGTTTTTTCAGGTCGTAAAGCCAACCGGAGCTGCAAATTCAGTTCATAAATCTCTGTAGCTTCAACACTGTTTTCAGAGTCTCCACTCATACATCATAATAATTATAAAATCAGTGATTATAGGAGCTGTAAACCTGGTCCCATGTTGAGGTTTCTGAAGCTGGACTCACCTCCGTACTGGCCGGCCTGAGGCGACGACAGAGAGATGAAGGAGTGGACGTTGTGGTCGGACAGAGTGGAGAGGATCCCTCTGCAGACCAGCCCACCTGCAAGAACATCAACACAAATATGCTTTCACAAACTTGTAGCTGTTTGGGGACAAAATGTTCTCACAAAGACTCCTGTCTCCTCAGTAAATATCCTATTATTGGTACTGAAGTACTGAGAAAAGCCAGTTAAAATCTCCAGAGGTGATGTCTTTAAATGTCCACTTATGTTTGACAAACCTTAAAATGTTCAATAACCGTAAAAAAACTAAATTCTTTCAACTCACGAGGAAATGTTTGGACTTTCTGCTTCACATAGAACTACCAATCAATTTTCTACAGAGCAGTTAGTCAGTTGTTAGGATCGTTGCTTCAACTCCAACTATCAAAGCTACTATTTTCCACATTCATGTTGTTGGAAATGGTTGATAGTTGAAGTTCACTTTAAAATGATGAGAAAGAAAGAAAGACAGACAGACAGACAGACAGACTACAGATAGATGATAGAAATTCAGCTCTGGGAATTTCCTGGTGTTGACAGCATCAGAAATCCCAAATGTCATAAAAAAAAAAACAACAAATGCAGATGTGAAGAACCTTTATAATTTACAGGAAGCTGCATCACTCTGATGTCAGTTATAGCAAGAATGACACAGCAGTTTAAGACACAAACTAAAGCTGTATTATAATCATAATTCATGTCTGTGTTATTTGACTCGCTGACCTTGAGAGTAGCAGATGAAGTGGACCCCGTCGGCTGCATTTTGCATTATGGGGTAAATAGCCGACTTGAACCCCTCCACCTGTTTCCACATGGGCTCCAGGCTGGCGCTTCTGTCAAACAAGTCGATGACCGTCACGTTTGTTCCAGGATGAGACTGAAAGAGAAAGTTTCAGCTCATTAACTGGAGCGTTCACAGGGAGGATCTAAGTGAGTCCTCATCTTAAACAGCTACAAGAATCTAATCTCTGATTTCAGACAGCAGCGCTATCAAAGATCCTCTGGGATGCTTGGCTTCCAACTGGTCAGGATGGGCTTTAAATATTGATGATTCATTACTCTGCGAGGAGAGCAGAAGAACTCAAGCAGAAAGAGCGACATATAAATTTCCGCTTTGATTTTTTTTCTCCTCACCACAAGTATCTGTTGTCTGGTTTCAATCCACAGCTTGCTAATAGAATAAAGGTGAAAAAGAGGAACTTAAGGCTGGTTTAACATCGCTGACCTCGCCAGAGTTGCCACAAAAACTTCCCTTTTTTTAATGCCACAACATATTCAGCACAGTCAGGCCTTATACTTAGTGTTTGTGAGATTTTAAAGGTGTGTGAGGGAAGGATTCAAGCAGGAATGGGAACATTTCACCGTCTGTGCATTCAGCGTGAAGACTTTGTTATAACTTTCACTTAGTGGATAAAACCTCCACACAAAATGAGTTTCTCACAACTTTAGTGCGTCAAATCATTGAGATTGTCTCATGATAAATTGTTAAGCAATTATGGGGACATTGTAGTAGAAAATATCTGCTATATTAAACCAAAACAACTCATTTGGAAGTCTAAAATCAAACATTTAACAGTGAAAATTGACATTGTGTTGATATTTCTGCAGGAATACTAGTTCATGTCACATGATCAGACTTTGTCTTAACTTTCTGCAAATATGGAGAACAGTAAAATGCAAAATATACGTTAGACTAAACCAAAATAGCACATTTATGAATCTATAAACACACCTTAAAGTGTATAAATCTACAATATGGTGAGATTTTTGCAGGAGTACCAGTTCATGTCACATTATCACGGCAGCTTCAATGAATAAAACCTCACACAACCTGTTTTGTAAGCTGTCTAGATTGGCTCCTAATGTCACTACAGTACAAAATATATGACATATTGGTGGGAAAAAAAATTGAATTTATACATCTATAATCACATCTTTCAGTATATAAATGAACATTATAGCGATATTTCTGCATAAATACAGCTTCATGTAACATTACAAGACTTTTTTCTGACTGTCAAGAGCAGCTTATGATGATTTTTTTCTGCAAATTTGGCAAACACTACAGAGCAAAATGTATGTTTTAAAAAAACACATTTATGTGCTTATTTAAGTGTATGAATTCCCATTAAAGACAGATTTCTACAGGAATACTAGTTTGTTACAAGACTTTTTCCTGATTCTACTTTTACGATAAAGTCATGTAGAGTGAAAACGCTATTGTGATTGCAGCTTTAGTGATTAAAACCTCCTCAGATAATCTGTTTTTGCACAGTTTTACACCATCAAACTGTCCAGATTGGCTCATGATAACTGTTCTGCACATATGTCCAACATTACAGACTAAAATATATGTTAGATTAAACCAAAACAGCCCATCCATGAATCAATAATCACAGCTTTAAGTATATAAATCTACAATATGGTGAGATTTCTGTAGGAATACAGGTTCGTGTAACATTACAATAAAACCTCTATAAACCACCTGTTTTGCACAACTTTACTGCATTAAATGACTGAGACTGGCTGATATTTAGTGCAAAATATGTTATATAGATATTTTTAAATGTCTATAATCACACCTTTATGTGAATAAAACTCCATCAGGGTGAGATTTCTGCAGGAACACCACTTCATGTCACATTACAAGGCTTTTTCCTGACTCCTCCACTGTGATAAAAGCTGATAATGAGGCTCAGTTGATGTTTTCATGATGCGGCTCCACGTTTTGCAGATAACATGGTGATACAAGGCCTGCGGAACACACTGTAACACACCATGTTCTAGACATTTAAACCCTCCAAACACCCTCAGGGATCACACTCACCTCGTTGATGAACCGCTGCAAGTTTTTAAAATCCCCTGAACTGTCGAACAAACCGTGAACTATGATCACCGGCTTGTACCCGACCACCGCAGCCCAGAGACACGCACCGAGCAGCGGGTACAGCAGCCCGGCCGCCCCGCTCCTCCTCCCGCCGCTGGTGGAGACGGAGCCCTTCATTGGAACTTGGAGTAATATTATAAAAAACGAAATAAAAGCTTTTTAAATAAAAAAAGGCAGCCGTTAAAAGAAAATAACACCATAAAACAGAGGTGTTGGCTAACGTCGTGCCCTCCTGTTCGGCTTCATGTCTGCTTCCAGATGCCGGCAGGTGAACCTCACAGTCCCGCAATCTGTTCTCCTGCCTCCTCGGTTCCTGCGTGTCCACTCTTTGTTTACAGTCCTGATAAAAACACCGAGCAGCCGTTTGTTCCGGGTTTAAATTAAAGGTGAAACGGCCGCTGCTGTCGTCACTTCCTGTGTCCGCTCGTCCAATCAGCGTGAAGCCGCAGTCCGCCAGCTTCATGTGGAGCTACGAAGTAAACACGATGTTCTAGTAAACAGTAACCTTCAGGGAACGTTTCTGTAAGGTTTATGCTTACAGCAAATGTCACAGCAAACAGCAACCTACAGGGAACCTTCATGGAATGTTTAAGGAATGTTCTCTGGACATTCTGTGACGGGTCAGAGATCGGGTTGCCACTTCTCAGAAATGAAAATAAAGGACACCCACCACTGCTCCTCAGTAAAGTTGGAAAGATATTCATAGATTCGGACTTCCGGCATCAATAACTCATTAAATAGTTATCATAGAGGTATCATTTATGTCAAAACATAAACGATGCCTCTTTCCCATCATTGTAAGGTAGACAATGTGCTACAAGCCTAGTTTTACCAACAGTATCTGTCTTTCAAGCTGCAGGAATAACATTGGTGTCAACAGGAACCAGTTGAAGGCTGCAGTGATTTTGGTGACACTACAGTATATAAGAGTTAAGTTATTGAATATTAGTGTCTCTCTTCGCTGTTGCAGCAGTTTTGCAGTTTGCAGACGGTCCCTGTTCACTCCATAGACACTAATGTTATTTCTGTGCAATACTGGATTCTGCAAAAACATAAATTGAATGCAGAATACTGGACAAAGAAATTCTGTACAGATTTTTTTTTTTTATCTAAATCTAAATCTTAACACAGTGAATGTATTAACTTATTTATGTGTGTATGCATGTATTTATTGATTAATTGTTTAACTTACCAGAGTTCTGAGTGAGTTTTTCTTTAGATAGTCAAAGGCCATTTATTGATTAAATATAGGATATTAAATAAATGTTTATTAAAAACTAAAAAGCGTTTAAAATAATAATAAACAACTTGGGCCACATCAGCATGATTATAAGCATCCTCTGGTAAATTCACAACCAGACAATGATCTATCGGATCACATCAGACTTCAGGAGATGATTAGATGATGATAAACTGTGACCTGCTGGTTGGGTTCTCTCTGTTCTCATGTTTCCTCCATGCTGGTCTCCTGATGCTGCCTTACTTCAGCCAGTCCATGAGCAACAGAAATCACAGTTTGTCTTGTACCTACTGCCAGGGGTTCCACTCTTCACACTCATGTCTGTACATTTGCAGACGTTTTTGCTTCTGTGGACGTGGTGGAGTTTCAGGTGTAGACATTTTTAAATGCGCAGGAGCAGCAGCGTCTGTAACCAGGCAACCAGAGACAGGACCATAGGACACAGAGAAGGTCTACCTGCTGGACCTCGCATTGGGTCCTCACTACATAGGTCTAAGGAAGATGAAATTTGCTGCCATTAATATTTCCTGTGTTTTATTTTCTTCACTATATGGTTTTGATGAGTGTGTGACAGACGTGTATGGAACATTTCTGGAAAGTTCCCCAATGGTTTCCAAACAATGACCTTCAAGGAATGTTCCCCAAACATTCCCTGAAGGTAGAAATGTAAACACGACGTCCCTGTTCAACTTTCAGTGGACGTTCTCTGAAGGTTCCCAAACACTAACCTTCAGGGAACTATTCCTGTTTGCTGAGGTGTTACATGTGATCCAAAGATCAGAACATGATATTGGTCTTAGTGATTTTTACCTTGTATAAAGTGACATCATCTTATAATTCAGCAGCAGTAAACAACAGCTATACACAGTAGAAACAATGAAGTGTAATATTGAAGTAACTCAGACACACGTGTTCGAAAAGGAAACTGACTGTGAAGAATGATGATGATGCAGAAACAGAAACAGCCTGTAAGCCGACAGGATTAGTTCCTCATCTGGAAGTCTGAATCTTTGTTTTTGAGTCATCAGTAAACTGTAAATGCTCAGTCATGGAGTTTACTGCTCATTTCACTCACGTGTCTTCCAGCAAATAAAACAATACATGTTAACAAGCCTTGGTTTTCATCACAGGGGGTTTTCCTGCAGCCCAAGTGAGCAATCATGGGGTATTTTTTAACAAGGATGTTTGCAAATATGCATTTATTACTTATATTAGGACATTCAGTCTCTTATGTGTTATATATTGTGAAAATTAAATTAAGGTGCACTGCAAAAACTCAAAATCTTACCAAGTCTATTTGTCTTATTTTTAGTCCAAATGTCTCATCCCACTTGATTTAAGATAAATTCACTTAACAAGAGACATTTCAGCAGATGGAGGGACTTGTTTGAAGACAATGCATCTTAAGTATCTTGTTAAGTCAAACAATCTTGAAATTATCTTATGAGTTGAATTTTACAAGAAAACTCAAAATAAGAACGAGACGTGAAATTCTTGGTTTACGTGTCTTTGTATGTCTTCTTGTGGCTGTTTTGCCCATTTTTGTAGCCATTTTGTGCCTTTTATGGTTATTTTGCTTATTTTTGTAGCCATTTTGTGTCTTTTATGTTTATTTTGCACTGTTTAGTAACCATTTTGCACCTTTTGTGGTTGTTTTACCCCCTTCAGTAGCCATTCTATGCCTTTTTCAATGGTAGCTTTGCCCATTTTTGTAGCCATTTCATGCCTTTTTATAGTCGTTTTGCTGCTTTTTGTTGCAATTTTGTGTCTTTTATGGTTGTTTTGCCCCTTTTTGTAGCCATTTTGTACTCTTTTATGATAGTTTTGCCCACTTTAGTCGTCCCACTCTCACTCACCAAGAACTGAGACGATGAATGTGCTCACAGGCTTTATTAACCAGTCCTGCAGGTCGACGGCACAAAACTTTCCAAAATCACTTTCTGCTTCCAGCTCAGAGACACAAAAACCACCTGCATCAATAACCAACTTCCTTTTCTTTGGTCCATTTCAAAAACACACTTTTTAACCTACAAAAAAATCAAACGGGATCCAAAACATCTGTAAGACCTGAAAATATATGAAACACTTATTCTCTGCAGAAGGTACATGAAGGCTACCGGTCACCTTAGGACTTGAGAAAGGAGTGCAGTCGGTTTACGCTGGCTCTGATTAGTGCTGGAGTGTCAGGTTGGCTTTAGATTTCATTCACTGGAGCATCAGACGCCTTTAGGAGAGTCCAATGTATGATACAACGTGACCGCAGATAGAGAAAGATGTTCACCAAAAGCTTCAGAAAAGCATCAAAAGCACCTCAGAGCCGCTGAGTTCAGTCTTTAGGCTCTTTCAGAATTAAGTGAAGCGTTACAAGTGGTGTGCGTGACAAAAAAACGAAACCATGAAGACGTGTAGGAAACGTTCTCAGGAACATAGTGTTTTGTTCAGCAGCAGCTCTACACGGGAGGCTGCAGCAGATCCTGCAGCTCACACAGGGTTTCCTTCAGAGTGCGAGCCAGAGTTTCTGCGTTGGTCTCCTCGCAGCAGTTGAAGGCGGTGACGGAGAAGTGGACGTGGTCGGCCTGGGGGTTGTAACAGACGGCGTAACCGTCGGGAACGAGGGGCCCGAAGCACATGACGCTGTCGGTGTTGGCTGGCACCTGGAGGGACGAGAAGACGAGTGAACTCAGCAGCAGGTTTCTGAGAGATAACATTTTAGGTGGTGAGACTAATTTAACCCTCCTGTTGTCTTCATTTACGGGCACAAAAAAATATTGTTCCCTTGTCTGAAAAAAATCCAAAAGTTCAGAAAAAAAATCCCCCAAATTTCTGAAAATTTGCAAAAACCTTCAGGAAGAAAATTCCAAAAATTCCTTAAAAGTTTTATTTAAAAAAATCCCCCAAATTTGGCAAGAAAATTCTTGTAAATATTTTTCAAAAAATGAGTAAAAATCTTCAAAAAAAATCGTAAAAATATCTAAAGTGATTCCATATATATCAGTAAAACTCCTAATATTTTCTTAAGAACATTCACATAAAAATCAACCAAAATCCAGCGAAAGTCGCTGGATTTTGGTTGATTTTGGCCTTGGAGTCTGGCCAGTCTTTTCTTCAGGAGGAAATGACATCATGTGGAGCAGGTCATGTGATCTGGAATTAACTCACTTCCTGGAGAGGTGAGTGGTTTGTTATTTTCCATATAAAATTTGATATATTGCCAAAAAAGAAACATCTGTCATGATTATCTCAACTTAATAAAAAGAACACAATCCAAACTATTTCTGAATCAGCTCATTTTTATTATTGTTTAGCTCATTAGAAGGTGGTTGGTATTAAATTCAGACGGTTATTTAGTTAACATTTTAGTGATATCCAGTCATTTTTTATTAATAAATGATTGTTTCCATAATAAATAATTATGGAATTTGTAAAAACATGATCATAATGAACATAGAAAACATTAGTTTTTCTACTTTTAATAAAAATGTATGCAAGATATATCCCATGGACTTCAAAAGTCCCTCAATTATATATTGACCTACAGTTCAGAAAACATCACTCACTAACTTCTGCATCATCGGCTCAAAGATGGAACTTTTCATGACAGCTACAGTTTTTTTTTAGATATCTTAACTCAGCCATAATCAGAGATTATTTGATCTACTTTGTCTAATATTGCAGATTCTGAATCAATGACATGGTGAGAAATAAGAGTGAAAATTTAAGGCTTTTATTTTAAATATTTCCTGAGATATTGTTGTTTAAACACAGCCTCAAATTTAAATGTGCAAAAACGCACTGAAAGTGGGTCGACTGGCAATATTTAAACAAATTATCTCGAAAAGTACTGAGTATAGCAAGCTAAAATTTCACAAATAGCATTTTAAATGTGCATAGTTCATCATTTCCAGTCTATAATGGGGTCGAACTGAAGGCCACTGATGATTTGAGATAAAATGAGCCAGGAGTGAGTCATGAGGTTGACAAAGTACAGCCTGTTCATGTGGTAATAATGTTGTAAAAATGTTATGACATGAATGTGACTTGCAAAACGATCACAGTCATAAAAATCACATGTTGTCAGGGACATAGTTGAATAACAGAACCATCAAATGTGACTGTAATCACATAAAAAAGTGGCTGGAAATTCCCAGAACGCTTGTGTTGGCAGTAAATGTGCCAAACAACCGGAGATCAAGTGACAGAAAGTTCCAGTCACTGTATCACAAAACAACAACACAAACATCTTCTGCAGGACCAACAAACACACACCTGTCCTGTGCGGAGCTTCCAGTGTGTCGCCAGGCCGTACGCCGTGTCCATGAAGACTTTGGGGATGCTCAGTCCTTCCTCGATGGCCTGCAGCTTCAGGCCCAGCAGGTGGCGATCTATGCCGCGTCCTTTCAGCGCCTGAACAGCAGAAAACAGAAGAGAAACTACAGGATCTGTGTCTATTAGATAAAACATTCTGTAAGAGCTGGGAAAGTTTGTTCTTCACCTGCTTGGTCAGAGCTGTATAAGCATCCACAGCTTCTCTGAACAGCTCCAGCTTTGCTTCCCTCTGCAATGCAAAAAAAACCCTGTTATTCCAGGCTACAAAGTGAACAACTCTGTTAGCTGCAGCGGACAAACTTCTCACCGATACGGTCGGATCATCGAAGGCCAGAACGAATTTGAGCGCCTGATTGGTGGGCGATCGGATGAACTCCGTCCTTCCTCCTCGAAACATCCTCTGAGAGGCGATGTCGAAGGTAGGACAGACCTCGTTGTGAACTCTGAGGGGAACGATAAAGGATTAACGGAGATCTGAACACGACATACTGCTGATTTCAGGTGAAACACAAAAACTGTCTCTGGCGGCCATGAAGACACTTTTTAGTGGTAAAATCCTCCTCGATGGACGTTCTGCTCATCATTCCTGCAGACAGAAACGTACAGATAGACAATCTAATGTTATTTTTCACACCTTTGGAAGGTTTGAGAGCTAAATATTGTATTTTAAAAGCTGCATAAATCCATCTGCTCCAACAGATCTCTGCAGGACAGTCGACACATGCTGCTGGAACAGTTCAGCTATAGTCCTGTTCTGGTAAAAAGGTAGCTGATCAACTCCAACTCTCACCTGTGGAACACAACTGCAAATAAAACGGGACATTATGAGTTTTCTCCTGCTGCTCGGAGACAGGATGAGGAGCTCAGGCATCTGGACGAAGCTCACAGAAGATGAACTTCAAAGGAGCCAGTGGAGCTTGTTTTCAGCAGCTGGTCCTGATGCCTCCTGGATGACGTCCAGTTGTTTTCTGTCGCGTCCTGAGTTCCCAGGAAAACGTTCCAAAATCACAGACTTTTTCCTTTAAGGACAGCTTCCCTCACAGAGTACGCACTGTTTCATGCAGTAAACACACAACTGGGACGCCTGACGGTCAAAGATTAACTCTGTAAGACCCACAGAATTTGCCCAAAAAATTTGCAACATATATATATATATGTATATATATATATATATTTTTTTTTTTTAATTTAATTTATATATATATATATATATATATATATATATATAAATTAAATAAAAAAAAATATATATATATATTTTATATATATAAAATAAATAAAAATAAAAAATAGAAAATTATAAAAAAATAAAACTGCTGTTGTATTTTTGCCACAGTGGGTTTTTCAGGGTTAAGGTGCAATATTCTGACACAGAGGATTGTGGGTCAGAATGTCCAGAAAAGCTGTAAAATCTGACCCAGTGAAGTCGAACATCCAGGTATTTCTGACCTGCTACATATTGGGAGATACGAAATGTTTTCCTGCTGTACTGTAAGCAGCGGTCTCCAACCACTGGGCTGCAGGTCATTCACTGAAGTTTAAGAACTACTAGATCGTCTTCCCATCACTTCTGTTTTGTTTCCTGCACTGGACTCTATTTGTTTAGGACACTTTTTTAAATTAATAAAAAGATAAAAGATTAATATTTACTGCACAATGACCAGTCTGCAGAAAACTGTCTTGCCTGAAACCGGTTCATGGTGCAAAAAAGCTTGGAGGCTGCTGCTGTATGGTGTGGAATTGTGGATATTGGAATGGACCCCAGATCATCTAAGTAGTCACGTCAGGTTTGTTTTAAGAGTTGAAGAGCTTCGGTTTGTCCTGTGCCCCTCCAAAAGCTCCACACAACTATTAACGTTTCACAATTCAAGCAATGACATAAATGGAATATGATATTTTAATAACGATGTGCCACTTATTTGGCTTTACTCCTTCAAACAGCGAGCGTATCCCATGTCCCACTGCACCTGAAAGCACCATGAATCTGCCACTGACCTGTAGTAGGTGAGCTGCAGGGCGACCTGGATGAAGGAGTTCGGACTCAGCTTGTGCTGCTTGGGAAGCTCTTTGCCGAACCTCTTGAAGTTGAAGACGTGGACGTCGAGGTCGTTGATCAGTCTGCAGGAAATTTACCACAAACATGTAAGAATCATTCTAAAATCAAGCTTCACCTGTTAGTACAACAAATTATGGTGCTGCTTTCAGATGAATCCAGCAATTCCTCCAGTTTTTCCAGTTCTGGCTGATAAACTGTGACCTTTTGTTGATTTGTTTCAAAGACAGCATGCCAGCAGTGTTAAAAATATTGAGCTTATTATATTCTGTGATATGAATCAGAAAACTTTATGTCTACTGTAAGATTTGAGAAGCTGTAACCAGCTGGTTGTTTACTGGATAAATAACTTCATTTTCTGTATAAAGCAATTGACAAATTGGCTTCTTGTTTGTGTGATATGATGCTAAATGTATATTTTTTGTAGTATGACAAAAATGATACACAAAACAACGAATAAAGCAAAACACAAAATGACAAAAAAACAACAAAAACAAGAAAAAAATACTACAAAAATGAGTCACAAAACAACAAAAGCGAGAACAAAAATTGAGACAAACACAAAACAAAAGAGACAAAAAAGTTAGAAAGTCACAAAAAACTGACAAACGACACAAGCGATACAAAAACAAAAAAACGACAAAAATCATACACAAAACAACAAATGAAGCAAAACACAGAATGACAAAATAAGATGATAAACACAAGAGAGACAAAAAGGAAACACAAAATGATAAAAACTTGAGGCAAACGACAGACAAAATCAAGACAAAATATTACAAATGAGACACAAAACAGCAAAAACGAGACAAACGACACGAAACAAAAGAGACAAAAAATTTGACAAAAAAGTTAGAAAGCGACAAAAAATGACAAAATATCAAGAAACAAAACTACAAAAAAATAGACTAACAACACAAGCGAGACAAAAAAATGTAAAATGACAAAAATGATGCTCAAAACATGGAATACAGTAAAACACTGGGGTCAAAACTGCAGTTAAAACACTTTAATTCTAGCAGATGATGTGAACGGAGGAGCTTCTGTCCTGTTTAAATCCACAGAGAACGTGAAGACAAAGCTCCACTCACACTTTACTTTAACCGTCTGAAGGCTTCGTGTTTGGGTTGAGGTCAGGACTGAACGTCACACACAGACAGACTTCTGAGGCAGTGAGCGTATTATTTCCATCAAGGTTACATAAACACAGAGGAGATAAAGGTGTTTGCACTCCTGCGACTAACTTCTCTGCTGTTAAACACTCGCTGAACTCTAGAGGAGGAAACTGAGCTCTTACATGTCCAGGTTCTGCTTGGCGTGTTCGATGTCCCTCTTGATTTCCCGGTCGATGTGGAAGTAGAGCTTCTTGGGCATCGGCAGCGGCACCAGCGGCGCTCTCTTTGGGTCTGGTTTCTCACTGCAGCCGAGAAAAAAACACCAATGTAAAGCAGAAATCCAGCCGTTTCCACCCCAAACCCAGTCGCTTTCACATAATTATTGGTTTCTTCACCAGGAGGAATCAATGTGCAATCTGGCAAAATGTTTGACTAGTGGTGGGACATTATTAGAAAATGTATCTAATTAATTAACCCTCATGTCGTCCTGCGGGTCAAAACTGACCCGTTTTAAAGTTTGAAAATGTGGAAAAAATACATTTTCACAGTGAAACTTCTGATGTCCACATTTTCTACATTTTTGGGAAATCTTTGAACATTTTTTGGTGGAAAAAAAGAAATGTTAAAAATGTTTCTTAAGAACATTCACATAAAAATCTACCAAAATCCAGCGAATTTCACTGCATTTTGGTTGATTTTTATGTGAATGTTCTTAAAAAAAAATATTACAAGTTTTACTGGTATATATTAGATATTTTTAGGATTTTTTGGGAATATTTTTACAAATTTTTTCCAAAATATTTACAAGAATTTTCTTGCCAAATTTGGGAATTTTTTATTTATTTATTTTTATTTTTTTAAATAAAACTTTTAAGGGAAAGTTTTAAGGAATTATTGGAATTTTCTTCCTGAAGGTTTTGCAAATTTACTGAAATTTTGGGAATTTTTTTTTCATAATTTTTCGATTTTTCTCAGACAAGGCAACTATATTTTTTGGTGCCCATAAATGAGGACAACAAAGCAGATTTTATAACAATGTAAAGAAGACATAAATCCATTTTGTGTCTGGTATTTAAATGGAATGAACCCCGAGTCCCATGAGTTAATCAGACTTGTTGGATTGTTTCTTTGTCTGTCTGCTGTAAAATTCAGACTGGATCCCCACAGAGGACGCTGATCGTGTCTCGTCATTTCAACCCTCCGTCTCACCAGTACTCCAGGATGTGATGCAGCAGCGTTGCTATGGGAGGACCTTCGGCTGTGGCTTGTTCGTACAGGAGACCCCAGGAGCCGTCCTCCCCCACCACAAACTGGACAAACACAGACGACAATCAGCCGAGTTTCTACTCAACTAAACCAACCATATTCACTGATTATCTCACCTGCAGTGTTTTGTCAAACCAGCGGTTCCCGCTGTTGGAGAACGTCCCGCCTCCATGCAGAACCTGAGCTGCTTTACGGCTGGCATACCTGTCAATCAAAGGTAGAAGAACATCAGACCAATAGAATAGAATAGAATAGAATAGCTTTATTGTCATCATACAAGGGGGCTGGACGAAAATATAAGCAGCTGCATTTAAACAAGCTAAATTAACAACAATAAATAACAAAATCAAATGTACAAATAATATAAAACTATATTCGGAATTCCAACATACACAAAAGAGGCAAGACACATACAGTAAAGTGAGGAGATCGAATAAAAACCAATAACATAGAATAAATATGAGCAGGAGATGAGCAGCGTTATTAACCCTCCTGTTGTCTTCATTTACAGGCACCAAAAAAATATTGTTTCCTTGTCTGAAAAAAATCTAAAAATTCTGTAAAAAAAATTCCCCAAATTTCCGAAAATTTGCAAAACCTTCAGGAAGAAAATTCCAATAATTCCTTAAAAGTTTCGCTTAAAAGTTTTATTTTTAAAAATTCCCAAATTTGGCAAGAAAATTCTTGTAAATATTTTCCTAAAAAAATCCTAAAAATATCTAAAGTGATTCCATATATATCAGTAAAACTTCTAATATTTTCTTTAAGAACATTCACATAAAAATCAACCAAAATCCAGTGAAATTCGATTTTTATGTGAATGTTCTTAAGAAACATTTTTAACATTTCTTTCCCACCAAAAAATGTTCAAAAATTTCCCAAAAATGTTGAAAATGTGGACATCAGAAGTTTCACTGTGAAAATGTTTTTTTTTTTCCACATTTTCAAACTTTAAAACGGGTCAATTTTGACCTGCAGGATGACATGAGGGTTAAATGTGACCCTGTGTTGTTGTTTGAGTTCAGAAGTCTGATGGATCATGGGGTAAAACAGTGAATAAACTAATTATTCCAGATCTCAGACATAAACTGTGAACGTGTCTCAGTCTTTAGATATAAATCTGCCGACAAAAAGCGACAGAATAAACAGAGGAAGTCACAATCGTACGCTTTAACCAAACGTCAACAGACGACACAATCGTATCTGAGGATTTCTCAACTCCCTGAGCAAACACAGCAACGCCTGAGAGAATACGACCAGGAAAACACACAAGAATTAGCAAAAAAAAAAAAGACTCATGTCAAAGCAAGGACAGATTTCAACTAAATAATATCGATTAACAGACATTAGAAAAGGTCAACCAAGAGATAAGTGTTCAGATGCATCGTTGGCTGAATGGAAAGTTCTTTTTCTGAAAATTCTGGTTAAAAAAAAAAGATTGTAGAAATCGACAATAATCAAAGAAGTTCAGATGTGTGTGTGTGTGTGTGTGTGTGTGTGTGTGTGTGTGTGTGTGTGTGTGTGTGTGTGTGTGTGTGTGTGTGTGTGTGTGTGTGTGTGTGTGTGTGTGTGTGTGTGTGTGAACGTACTTTTCATCCGATATCCTCATGACCGGAGAGTCCAGACACAGAGAGAAAAGTCCCGTCTCGATGAGCCTCACCGACTCCTGGTTCAGTTTATCTGAGACGAAACAAGCAGAAAAGAGCATTTTAGTTGTTCAACATCAGATTCAGTGACTCAGCTCGGATTTAAAATCACCATTTTGTTGACACACAACAAAAGCAGTTAGATAAATTTACCAAAACAAGATGTGAAACAAAGGAGTTATGTGACGATCTGCGTATGTTTGTCTGTCCGTCTGTCCATCTGTTAGCAACATTACTCAAAAACAGACTAACAGATTTGGATGAAATTTTCAGGGGAGGTCAGAAATGATACAAGGACCACAAGAACGTCTTCAAGAACCTACAAGAGAAGTCCAGACATCTCTTGTAGGTTCTTGAAGACGTTCCACCTCTCATCCAAGATGAGATGTCTTCAATAACCAAGTCCAGTTGAAAAATCCTGTCGTTTCTCTACACAACCTCCAGTTTTCTTTCCTCTAAAATTCATGTTTCTACTCCATCAAGGAACACAGCAAAGTCACGTGACGATTGGCGTACGTTTGTCTGTCTGTCTGTCTGTCTGTGTGCAACATAACTCAAAAACGGACCAACAAATTTAAATGAAATTTTCACAGAAAGTCAGAAATGACACATGGACCAAGTGATTAGATTTTGGCAGTGATGTGACTTATAGTCTGGATCCACGGATTTGTTAAAGATTTCTATACAATTAATTGTGATCCTTCTACAAATCAACCGCTGTGGACTTATCAGGACGTATCCAAGGAACAACTGATTAAATTGTGGGGGTGTTTCTGAGTCCCATCAATCCCCGTTGCTGCTACATATTTAGGTCATGTGAGTCGGTATCCGTACATAACGTACACATGCAGAACACACACCTGTGCTCAGAGCAAGGTCATTTTTTAAATTAAATAAAGCAAATTTACACCTTGGAACGTAGAAAACAACTAACCACACCACGGATCCGCTGCTCTCTTGTATTTAACAGCTAAAACCACCACTAATGTGCTTTAATCCACCTGTCCAGTGGTGATTCTCCTAACAGACAGGTGTGTTTGTGTGTTTACCTCTGAGCAGGCGGTTGTACGCTGCTCCCCAGGTGTGTCGGTGTTCGCTGGTCAGGATCCCCATCGGCTCCTTGTCCGTCTTCCAGGACTGAGATCTGATCCTCAGCAGCTGAGCGTGAATCTGACTCTCCGTCATCCGAGAGCCGTCGCTGTTGTAAACGTCCAGCTGGAAGAACTAACGGACGGAGAGAAAACGTTTGAGGAGGAAGACGAGATGCTAGAAAGATGAATCTGGACCCAAACAGGCCTCTGAATCTCATACGGTGAACATATAGTTATTATGGATATATTTTAACTAGTTTTGGGCAAAATTGAGTAGTTTTAGGCAATTTCCGACTGATTCCACACATTCAGACAACAAACATGGACAGATTTAAATTAGTTTGGACAAATTTTGAGATATTTTAGATGAATTTCAAGTAGTTTTATTCAGATTTGCAGTCATTTTTTGACTATTTAAAATCTTTTTGGATGAATTTTAAGCAAATTTGAACAGTCATTGAGCCATTTTGCACAAGTTTTAAGTAATTTTGGACAAACCTTTAGAATTTTTTGACATATTTTGAATGGTTTTAACTAATTTTGAGCGATTTTAAACAAATCTTGAGTCATTATGGAACTTTTTAACTCATTTTTGAGTAGTTTTGAGCTATGACCAATTTAGAGAGGCCTTTTTAAAACATATTTGAATGCATTTAGGACAGATTTCATGTAATTATGGGGAAATTTCAACTAATTTTGGACAGCTTTTGAGTTATTTTACACATATTTTAAGTCATTATAGACAACTTTGAGAAATCCTTGACATTTTAACTCATGTTAGACCGATTTTGAGGATTTTTTTGTCACGTTTTTGATCTGATATGAAGACAAGTGAAGACGAACAGGTGACGGTCTATGAGGTTTATCTGAAGTCAAACCACTCGGATCAGATTTGTTTTCATTCTTCTCTAATCTTCCAGGACGACCTGCTGCCAAAAACCTGACGTCCAATCAGTGAGCTTACTCTGCCGTCATGTGACTCGTGTTTACAAGGCTTGGCTCTCCTCTAATTGGTTTAGTCCTTAAGAAACCGAACAAACAAGCAGCAAAGAGAAAACCCTGCAGGTGTGACTGCACAAGATCTGACATGACAGCTGCGTTGTACAACCAGAGAACAACAGCAGCATCTGATTCGTCCGCTGCGTGTCGCTGCAGCCCACCTGGTAGTTCCTGACGACGGTGATGTGCGTCGGCGAGCGTCTGGATCGACCGTAGTGAGCGATGTAGTCGTGTTTGGGACCAGGAATCCTGCAGGAGGAGAAGAGCAGCGGGTAGAGCTCCATGCACAGAGGCATCCCTCGCATGTACTCGGCCGGCAGCTGCCCTCTGACGGAGAAACAAACGCATGAGTCTCTGTGAACATTCAGTTTCTGTTATAAATCTACTGTTCTGGAAATGACAAAAATGAGACAAAATGACAAAAATGAGACACAAAATGACAAAACGAGACACAAAATGACCAAAACGAGACACAAAATGACCAAAACGAGATACAAAATGACCAAAATGAGACACAAAATGACAAAACGAGACACAAAATGACCAAAACGAAACACAAAATGACCAAAACGAGACACAAAATGACCAAAACGAGACACAAAATGACCAAAACGAGACACAAAATGACCAAAATGAGACACAAAATGACAAAACGAGACACAAAATGACCAAAACGAGACACAAAATGACAAAACGAGACACAAAATGAAAAAATGAGACACAAAATGACAAAAATTAGACAAAATGACAAAAATGAGACATAAAATGACAAAACGAGACAACGGCAAAAACGAGACAAGAAACGACAAAAGTGAGACAGGAAACGACAAAAACAAGACAAAAAATGAGAGAAAATGACAAACGAGAAACAAAATGACAAAAACGAGACAGAAAATGACAAAAATGAGACAGAAAATGACAAAAATGAATCATAAAATGACAAAAATGAGACACAAAATGACAAAAATGAGAAAGAAAATGACAAAAATGAGACAAAATGACATAAATTAGACAGGAAATGACAAAAACAAGACACAAGATGAAAAAAATGAGAAACAAAATGACAAAAACGAGACACAAAATGACAAAAACGAGACAGAAAGTGACAAAAACGAGAAAGAAAACAAGAAAAATGAGACAAAATGAGATAAATTAGACAGGAAATGACAAAAACAAGACACAAAACGACAAAAATGAGACACAAAATGACAAAACCGAGACACAAAATGACAAAACCGAGACACAAAACGAGACAGGAAATGACAAAACCGAGACACAAACTGACAAAAAAGACACAAAACGACAAAAACGAGACACAAAATGAAAATAATCACAAAAATCTTTTTTTTTTATGATTTATTTGCCGTTTTATGAATGTCTTCAAGTTATGGAGTAGCTTTTGTTTTTTGGAAAATGTCCTCAACACACTCTGACCGACAAAAATCCACCTCAGCAACACATAAACAACTTTCTGTCCTTTGTTAAGTCATAAAAACATCCATAAAAAAATAATACTATACTTTATCTTTTCATTTACCATTTGAAATGTAAAGTATCAAAAAAAAATTTAGTGATTAAATGAGATGGAAATGGAGATAAAAAAAAAGTAGAGAAAAACAGAGAAGAAGCTAAAAACTAAACTGCTGCTCAGACTTTCAGCAAACAGACTGCAGATACGGTTACAGTGAAATAAATATAGATGCAGATTAAGTTCATGCAGAGAAACGCCAGCCGGGTCAAAGGATGCAGCTCCAAAATAGACGATGGTGAAAGTTAAAATGCCCCCAGAGGGTTACTGGGGCATTTAAATGAAGCCTGACGACACATTAGAGTCCCGTTATAAATAAAAAACAACTCTCATTGTCACAGCAGAGAATTACTAGATGCTGGTTTCAGTTGGAATTACTGTATTTTACTGTATTAATCATTACAGGCCAGTAAATATGGATTTAATTTAGGCTGAAGTCTAATATTCGTATTTTATGGCACTTTATACTCATACTTCTCTCTTTTGTACTCCACTCTTTTCATCACTAGTTTCTACTGATTTTCCACATTTTGCAGATTATTATTGATAATCAGCTTCCAAACGATGACACCTCATCATTTCATCAAGTTATTTAAGTCCTTCCTAAAATATATTTTTTAAACATTTGTGTTTGAAACAATATCAGTATCGATAGACAGACAGATAGATAGATAGATAGACTACAGATAGATAGATAGATAGATAGACTATAGATAGATAGATAGATAGATAGACTATAGATAGATAGATAGATAGATAGATAGACTATAGATAGATAGATAGATAGATAGATAGATAGATAGATAGATAGATAGATAGATAGATAGATAGATAGATAGATAGATAGATAGATAGATAGATAGACTATAGATAGATAGATAGATAGATAGATAGATAGATAGATAGATAGATAGATAGATAGATAGATAGATAGATAGACTATAGATAGATAGATAGATAGATAGATAGATAGATAGATAGATAGATAGATAGATAGATAGATAGATAGATAGATAGATAGATAGATAGACTATAGATAGATAGATAGATAGATAGATAGATAGATAGATAGATAGATAGATAGATAGATAGATAGACTATAGATAGATAGATAGATAGATAGATAGATAGATAGACTATAGATAGATAGATAGATAGATAGATAGATAGATAGATAGATAGATAGATAGATAGATAGACTATAGATAGATAGATAGATAGATAGATAGATAGATAGATAGATAGATAGATAGATAGATAGATAGATAGATAGATAGACTATAGATAGATAGATAGATATATAGATAGATAGATAGATAGATAGATAGATAGATAGATAGATAGATAGATAGATAGATAGATAGATAGATAGATAGATAGATAGATAGATAGATAGATAGATAGATAGATAGATAGATAGATAGATAGATAGATAGATAGATAGATAGATAGATATTCAAAGACTTACGTGTTGATTTTGGCCTTGAAGTCCAGGACTGCTGCTATCAGTTTAGATGCAAACCTGAGTGGAAACAAACACGTTTTTATTGTTATTATGGAACAGATTTACAGTTTTAAACTTCAACTGCACATTAAACCATTCATAATCAGGCATAGAGGAACCCAAAGACTTTCCAGTCAGGACCAAAGGTTTATCAAATGGTCAGTAATAACAGGAAAATGTCCAGATTTCTGCTAAATAAGGTGATACAGCCTGATTTTCTATATTATAAGGACTGATGATGCTTTCTGTTCACTCCCAAATGTCTATTCTGAGCAGAAAAATATTAGAAATTAGTTAAATATTTTATTGAAACAACTCTAAACTCAACACTGCACACCTAAGAAGCGTGTTTCGTGGTTTTTCTAGTGCTAATTACCAAGAATTTCACCAAAGCAGACCCTTTTTCATCCTGAAAGACCTGCTGTACAGTAACCAGCTGTTAGGGCAGCACAAAGAGCAGAAAGTCGTTGTGTTACGAGGTTGAAATGACAACAGTGGATTGATTTACACAATAAACAGCTGAGAATCCGGATCATGAGTGGATGAGGACTCAGAGACACAACGCTAAAATAAACACGGTGTTGTTGTTGCTCGCTGGAAGCTGGAAACGAGATTCAGCGAGTAAAGACGACAGAAACACAAAGTTTTCTACGAGTCTGCAGCCTGTTGGAAGCATCTCATAATGGTTTACAGCAGGGTATCCAACATGAGGCCCGTGGGCCAAAAGCGGTCCTCCAGAGGGTCCAATCTGGTCCTCAAAGTGGAAAAATTCCAGAGAAGTCGTTTTCTCATTTTTATCGCTTCGCATTTCCTTTTTGTCTCGCTTGTGTTTTTTGTCTATTTTTTGTCACTTTGTGTCCCATTTGTGTCCCCAAGTCTTTTTATAGTCTTTTTTTGTCGTATTGTTTCTTGCTTTTGTCATTTTTTGGTCTGACTTTTGTCGTTTGTCTCATGTTTTTGTCGTTTGTTTCTCATTTTTAATTGCTTTGTGTTTCCTTTTTGTCTAGCTTGTGTTTTTTGTTGTTTTTTTTATCATTTTTTGTTTCACTTTATTTGTTGTTTTTTGTCTTGTTTTTGTCTTTTGTAGTTAGTCTCACATTTTTGTCAATTTGGTTTTTCCTTGTTGTCCCGCTTGTGTTTTTGTCTTATTTTTGTTTTGCTCTATTTGTTGTTTTGTGTATTGTTTTGTCGTTTTTTTGTGTCACTCGTGTTGTTAGTCTTTTTTTGCCGTTTTGTTTCTCTTTTGCTTTTTTGTCTGATTTTTGTCATTTGTCCATTTTTTTGGCACTTACAAATTTTTTTGTCAAAGTCTTTGTCTCTTTTTGTTTTGTTTCGTGTCGTTTGTCTTATTTTGTGTTGGTCGGGTCTCGTTTTTGTCATTTTGTGTCTCATTTTTGCAATATTTGTCTTGTTTTTTGTCTTTTTTTGTCTGACTTTTGTCGTTTTGATCATAAAGTGAAATACTATATCGTTCAGTTCCAGATATCTGTGACTAAATGTTGCGTTTCTTTGTACATGTGTACCAAATGTACTTTTTTGCATTAAAACAAAGGAAACATTAGGAGTTGTGGTTATTTCTAGGTTATTATGCTGTGATTTTACTGCTCACTGCAGATCAGATTGAGCTGAATGTGGAACCTGAACTAAGACTAGTTTGACACCCCTGATTTACACAGTTTGAATTATAAGACTGAGTGACCTCAGAGGGTTTATATCTTGAAAAATTAGATTTAGAATGAGGTGATGTGTTTCAAAATGAAAAACGTGGAGGTCAAATATCAGTTTTGATGCCAGATTTTATACAAACATGTAAAATGACTATTAACTGGTGACTATTGGGATTAAACAAGCAGCAGACTGACTGTTTTAGCTTCTCTGTAGGTAGAAACTTTCAGAGCTAATATTAAAAGTCCTGCTGCCTCGCTATGTCAGCATGTTTGGACTCACACCAGCTGGCTCCTCCAGTCGTTGTAGTCCCTCCTGGGCAGAGAAATGGCCGGGTTCGAGTGCACCGGCAGCGGCTGCCGGCTCTCCAGGTACGCCCACTGCACCCAGCGGTCCGAGATCTGCAGCACAAACACACAAATCAGCTCCCAACGCAACAGCTGGAACAAAATCACACTGATAAATGACAGCAGGTCGTGTTGTCAGGCCCAGTCGTGTTTTCTGAACACACTCTGACTGACAAAGACTCAGGAAGGTACAGGCTATTTAGGCAGCATTTCCTGTTTCATGGCAAAACGTCGCTAAATGTGCAAAAATTGGTCCAAAATCGTCCAAAATATGACACATAATTCAAAATGGCCGACTTCCTGTTGGGTTTTGGGCATGGTTGCCATAGACTTTTTTGTGTGTCTTGGCATTCCAGGGGGCGCTATTGAGCCACACCTATGCAATTCCCTTAAAATATCTCATTTTTCTGGTCCTGATGTATTCGCATATTTTCATGCATTTCTGAGTACTTTTAGGCTTTCAAAATTGCAATTCAAAAGCCAGTAAATAAAAGAAGAAGAAGAAGCTCTTGCATTACAATATAGTACATATATATATATATATATATATACACACATATATATGGAGCTGCTGTAATGGTAAACTTTCCGCACTGTGGGATCAATAAAGTTTATCATTCATTATCCTTCATAATAAGGTCTTTTCACCATTCCGTGTTGGACCCTCAAGAAGCTAATAAAATGCAAAAAACGCAAAGAAAATCCCAACTGGAAATTGGAAAGCCCTTAGGAACAACCGCTGAAGCTTTAACCCTCATGTCGTCCTGCAGGTCAAAACTGACCCCTTTTAAAGTTTGAAAATGTGGAAAAATCTGTATTTTCACAGTGAAACTTCTGATGTCCACATTTTCAACATTTTTAGGAAACCTTTGAACATTTATTGCTAGAAAAAAATGTTTCCTAAGAACATTCACAAAAAATCATTTCATCATTTTTATGTGAATATTCTTAAAGAAAATATTAGAAGTTTTACTCATATATGGAATCACTAGATATTTTTAGGATTTTTTTGGAAGACTTTACTTATTTTTTGAAAATATTTACAAGAATTTTCTGACCAAATTTGGGGGATTTAAAAAAAACAACAACACACTTTTAAGGAATTATTGGAATTTTCTTCCTGAAGGTTTTGCAAATTTTCTGAAATTTTTTTGCTGAATTTTTAGATTTTTCTCAGACAAGGAAACTATATTTTTTGGTTCCCATAAATAAGGACAACAGGAGGGTTAAATGTGATGTTTATAAATAAGAGTGACCTGAAGAGGTGAGAATCAGGCTGTGTTTTGCTTCGAGCTCCAGTATTTTTTAACTTTTCTCTGCCCTCCTATCCAACATCTGCCTCCGTCTCACACTGATAACAGAAACACACCCAGTTCTTGGACAGCCTCGCCCTCCTCTCCAGAGCCTCCTGCAGCTTGGAGCCCAGACCGCCCGGCCGGCCGAACTCCTGCACGATCCTGCGGGTGTGGGCGAGCTCCTCGGGGGGCAGCAGGGGCTCCAGGGCCCTCAGGTAGCCCTGCAGGGTCTGGGCCAGGGGAGGGACCGGCTGGGGGGGAACCGAGGAGAAGAAGCACACCTCCGGCCTCAGAGAGACCTGCAGCAGGAGGGAGAACAGTGAGGCTCCTGCAGGATCTAGAGGAATATATTAGTGCTGTGGAGGTCTGATGAACTCTAATGAGGAGTTTAACAGCAGAGCAGCTCCAGGAACATGTCAGAGCAGCACACTTTGACCTAAAGCCAGCAGAGAGCAGGGCGCGACCACAGACAGTCAAAATAGGAAGTGTGAAAGACAAGATCTGCAGCTTCTTATTCCCGCTCCAGAATCTTTGTTATGATAAACAACAAAGAGCCTTTGTTATGATAACTGCATTCTCCGTCTGAGCAGAAGTTCCACCAGATCACCAGCAAATCTCTTTAGTTGGACTTTAACTCACCCGGGACAGCCACGTCCTGCAGCCGCCGGACTGAAGTTTCCTCAGAATCATGCTTCCAGAGTCAGGAATCCACCGCGTTGCATATGTGGTGTTAAAACCAACCAGCTTCGACTCGATTTCCCTGAGAAGTTTTGCAGCGTTGCACGGATCAGTCTGCTACTCGAAGCCCGGAGCTCCAGCCACGGCTCCAGGGATGGCGGAGACCGTCCGCATCGCTCGATTCTCGCCTAAACTCCGATCATCTGAGTTTCAGGGCCGAAGGTAAACAGAAAAGAACTCGTAGACCCCTTTGGAGTTTGTTTCCTCACGCAGCCAGCATGCAAACACTCACGTACTGCAGCCTGCACGCGTGCTGACGTAACAGTGTTTACGTGACCGCGAAACCGTGCGTGCAGTACCGCATGTGACCGGAGGACGCCGCTGTTTCCCCACTAGAGGGCATCTCGGGACAAACGGGAGGAGTTTAAATAAAGTTATGAGTTAAATGTGACAATTGTTGCTTAGAAACCACAACATGGGGACCGAGATGGTTAAAGAAAATAAATATTTACAAAATAAAAACCCCTTTAATGCCTCAGTGTCCCCCCTTCCACAATTCTTATATATATTATTATTATTATTATTATTATTATTATTATTATTATTATTATTATTATTAATAATAATAATCTGTTTACTTTCTCTGATGGTCTCTGGCTGCTCACAGATGAGTCACTCATGACATCTCGACTGCACTAAACAGTGCAGAATATTTAGATTTTTACATAATCTGGTCAGAGAAGGTTTATGTGGGGCAATTTTTTTTAAATCAGACCGCAAAGAAAAATGTGATCTTGATTAAATGTCTTGAAAATTTTGATTTGGTTGATTTTCCCAGTGGAACAGTGTTTCACAGATGATGCATTCATGGACTGACAAAGTTGAAAATGTGACAATTATTCCTGTTTCTACAGCTTCTGGTGTGATTTTGGTGATTTTTAATAGACAACATGCCTGGCAAATCTCCCTAAATTATATATTTCAGACAAAGACAATAATCAACCAAGTGTGAAATCTGCAGTGTGATGAGATTATGCAGTCAAATGCTATTTGCAGGGTAAAAAATGAAGTTTTAACTAAAGTATCTCTCATATATTGAGAACATCTGAGCCATTCTAATAGCATGTTTTTTGTAGTAGTACATGTATGTGATGAATTTCCTGAGAACCGCTGGTACTTGGAAGTAAATACACTTTGATTGAAGGAAGAAAAAGCAGAGCAACACCAAAAACAGGAGGAAAGAGGAGACAAAAAGCTGCTTTCAGAAATATTTATTAGATTTTTTTTTCTCTTGAAGCCAGCTTCTTCAACTGTCATACAAAAATCATTTGCACAGAATTTGCATCTTCTTTCACCAATTAAAATATTCAGGTACAAACAGGAAAATCTGCATATATAACATTATAAATGTAGCACAGCTAAAAGTCTGATATCAGCTGTAATACGATGAAGTTAATGTGTTAATTGAGCTGTTTGTGTCACAAAATCTTCTGCTGAGTCAAACAAAATGAAACCTTTGTTTAAATCTGTTAGCTGAACTGTTACCGGAGTTGTTTTTGTGAACAGTAAGGCTTCAACGAGAAAACCACCTCACACATTGCACCAGAACCCGTTCATGCACCACAACGCTCGCTGAGAGGCTGAAAGGCTTCAGACTAAATTCCATTAACTGATGTTTATATCATCCGTATGGGCAAATCCAGCAGGCACATGAAACCAGACGATATAAACATCACCGAGTCTTCTTTCTGTGCCGAGGCAGTGCTGACTTAAATTTAGAAAGACGACGACATGGAAGAAACTATCTTAAAATATATTAACTAAAAAATAAAATCTTATCTGTTTCATTATATTGCATAGACAAGTGATCCTTCGTCGCCCTGCAGTGCAAACCTGAGGGCCGTTTAACACACGTACCAGACTTATACATTCACAGTTGTCCCTCATATGCCCTGAAAATAAACCATATATTTTCCTCCCAGTAAACACACATCCCTTTAATGAACAGCATAAACCACACCTGGACTGTACACCTCATTCATCCTAGATAAAACAAGACACCACGAGGATTAACAAACACAAAATGAATCAAAAACACAATAAAAACCACAACATTGTTCAGTAAAACGGTTGGTGACCTCATCACACGGGCAATTTTGGCGAAGGTGACTGGCTTCTACCGAGGGCAAGACTCATCTGGAAGACAGAGAGACGGAGGGGTGAATTTTAAATCTGATTTTATTTAGCAGTTTGGAATCTTCCCATTCACCAGCAGTGACATTTATGGCTTCACGAGGCCCATAAATGCAACCACAACTTTTCCATTTGCTCTCCTGTAATTATCACCTTTAATTAAATTAGAATATTCACAAGTTCTGGGTGATTTTTAGTCTTTGTTTATTCATTTTACTGAGCTTGCCCACAATGCTAAACCTGCTGGTATTTGTGAAAATCGGTCAGTTTTTGATTTAAAGGACAAGAGTTGAGTTATTCCATATTTCTCTTATAGTCAACAAATCACGTTAAAAGGACAAAACCTTTAAAAATGGTGCAGTTTGTTTAACTTGATGTGTTCTGACATGCTAATTTGTGCCGTAGTGAGTGGCCATTTCTGTGCTAATTAGCGAAAAGTCTGAAGGCTAGCATGTTAGCTGTGTTCCGTAATTAACCCACATTTAACTTCTTCTGTTGGAGCAAAAACTTCCTTAAAAAATAAAGAAATAAAATTCGCTGGATTTTGGTTGATTTTTTTTCTGAATGTTCTTAAGAAACATTTTTAATATTTCTTTTTTCCATCAAAAAAATGTTCAAAAATTTCCCGAAAATGTAGAAAATGTGGACATCAGAAGTTTCACTGTGAAAAAATATTTTTTTCCACATTTTCAAACGGATCATTTTTGACCCGCAGAACGGCACAAGGGTTAACCTCGCATGCATGTCTATGGACTGTGGGAGTAGGACAAAAAAAAAAAGTCCACCTCTAGTTTGCCACGGATCTAGTTTTCATATGAAAATATGGCTGCAAATTTGCCAAACTGTCGGTCAGAAACCAGTATTGCCAGAGATGCCATGGTTGCCAATGATGAACTCCTTGTTAGTTAAGTGGCAAATTTCTCTTTACTTCCAGAATGTTGCTGGACATTTGCCACTCATGCAAAAAACAAAAAAAGAATTGTAAACGTGACAAAATTTCATGGAAAACAAAAGTCTTTGCTGCAAATCCCCTGCTACTTGACTGTTAACATCTTGGTTTTGTAAGGGAGGCGTGAATGCATTTGCTGGCAGCTATTTTTAGCCGCGGATTAGCACACATTTAGCGCTCTGCTGAGTATTTAAAGAGCAGGATGGTGTCTGTGAGACGGACTATGAAAAACTACAATCTTTATAAAGAAAAAACACGTCACTAAACACAGCAGTGTGCAGTTTTTGGTACAGCGATGAAGGTCAATGCACGGTGACTTGACTACTTCCATACTTCTTGTTGGGATCATTAATGGTTTTGCTCTTTCTGCATGATTTGTTGACTGTAAGAAAACTACAGAACATCACCAGCCTCATCCTGAGGAAGGTTCAGGCCTGTAAATTCATCTTCACATACAGAGTGCTCTCACTAGACTTTATGCTTTTTGAGAAGGGGGTGACACTGACCCACTCTGAGACGTGGCCCCGTTGTGATCCCGGTGCTCCTGGTGCTCTTCAGCACCACCGGTCCTGCCTCCACCTCGCCTTCCTCCTCCTGCATGTCCTCCCCCTGCAGCCTCTCCATCCTGCCCAGTTCATGGGGGAAGGAGGTGAAGGTCAGCATGAAGGTCTCTGATGGATACTCACACACCTGCTCCAGCTGGTCCTCGTCGAAACACACCTTCCCCTGCAAACACGGAGGCAGACCGGTATGTAAAACGTTGTTTTGTGGACATTTTTTTAGTCTTAAACCCTCGTGTCGTCCTGCGGGTCAAATTGACCCGTTTTAAAGTTTGAAAATTTGGAAAAAAATATAGATTTTCACAGTGAAACTTCTGATGTCCACATTTTCTACATTTTTGGGAAATCTTTGAACATTTTTTGGTGGAAAAAAAGAAATGTTTTCATAAGAACATTCACAAAAAAAAATCAACCAAAATCCAGCGAATTTCGCTGGATTTTGGTTTGATTTTTTTCTGAATGTTCTTAAAGAAAATATTAGAAGTTTTACTGATATATATGGAATCATTTTAGATATTTTTAGGATTTTTTTTGGAAGATTTTTACTAATTTTTTGAAAAATATTTACAAGAATTTTCTTGCCAAATTTGGGGGATTTTTTTTTTTTTTTTTTAAATAAAACTTTTAAGGGAAACTTTTCAGGAATTATTGGCATTTTCTTCCTGAAGATTTTTTTTTTTACAAATTTTCATAAATTTGGGGAATTTTTGGCTGTATTTTTAGATTTTTTTCAGACAAGGAAACAATATTTTTTTGGTGCCTGTAAATGAGGACAACAGGAAGGTTAAAGAACATCTGAGGAGGAACAGGAAGAGGGAAGGGGAATGACATGCAGCAAATCGGTCAGAATCAATCCATTAAGTCTTTTTATTCGCTTTTACACTTGTAGAAGTTGTATTTTTGGTTCATTTGAGTGAACCACATTGAAAATTCCTTTACTTGCAAGCCAATATTTGGATTCTCATCCTATATTTAGCATAACTTGTGTTTATAATCTATCTGTAATATGTAGGAACATCATGGAGTACATCTAGAGAATTTAAGTAAACCAGTAAGAGAGAGAAAAACAAAGTTAGATATTTCAAATTTGACACTACTGCTTCCTTCTGATCCTTATTTGTATAAAGGATTTGAAGGTTTGTTTAGCCGTTTGGGATCTTCTCATTCACCATCAGTGACATTTATGGCTTTGTAAAGGCCATAATTGCAACCACATCTTTTCCATTTGCTCTCTAGTAATTATCAGCTTTAACTAAATAATGACTTCACCAAGTCATGGGGGATTTTGATTGATCATTTCTTCATTTTACTGAGCTTGTTCACACTGCTAAACCTGCTACTATTTGTGAAAATCCGTCAGTTTTTAAATTAAAAGACAAGAGTTGTGTGATTCCATAGTCCCATGAATACAGAAAACATTTTTTGGTGGTTTAATGGATATATAATGTTTCTGCCAAAGTAACTAGAAATTCTCCAGAGATATCAGAAGTAAAAGCAGATCTTAAAGATTTTAACACCATTTTAAGTAAGATGATGTCTGTTTACTGCGCACTAACTGTAAGAAAAATACAACTGGAAAGTTCAAATCCAAGACAGAATCAAAAAGAAACTTGGAATCCATTTCCCATAATAACATCCACCCCGTTTTTACAAAAAGATTCTAAAAGCTTGTAAGTATTTGTTTGCTGGACAGTAAAAAGTTTGCAGTACATACCAGTTGGACAACTTATAAGATTAAAAAAGATCATGTTTTGCAGTGTATGCATTCCTATTTCAGCTAGGAAACTAGTGCTGCTGCTTTTGATTCTGTGGGTTTTTTTTTTTTGTCATTTGCTAATTTTTTTGTATTTTTTTCTATAATATATATATATATATTTTTTTTAAATATTTTATTTTTATTTTTTTAAATTTATTGTTTGCTCATTTATTTGGGTCTTACAGGGTTAATGAATGTTCCGAGGTTAGATGTCAAAGCTAAAACAGGGTCAAGGTAAAGAGCTGTATGTTTCCTCTGATGTTTGCTGACATGGTCAACATGTAAACTCAGGCTGGAGGCCATGCAGAGCGTTTACTGACAGCAGGAGGATCAACACAGCACAAGCTACAGTTCTGTAAGCTGAATCAGGATCAGTGATTAACATACATATGCAGAAGCAGAAACTGTTCTGGTTTATTACTTCTCCAAAAAAAGGAGAATGAGGCCTCAGCTCGGTTTTGCTTCAACCAACCAACAAACGTTTGAGTTTGTTTACTTGGCGTGGTGTAAACAGTCAGACTGAGTCCAATGGGAAACAGCAGCACGTCTTATAATCACAGCTCTGAGGCCCAGACGTGTAGTAAACACAGCCAGAGGAGGCTGCAGACGCCATGTTCATGGAGCGGCTGGTGGCAGAGGAGGGCAGATAATAGCCCTGCATTAGGGAGGCCGGCCGAACCATTGCTAAGACACAGGAGGCTAATCCTCCCTCCCTGAACCCGATTAACTCGGGCCAACACAGCAGGACGACAGAGGCACTCGGGTACAAGAGAAAGAAGGAAGTTCATGAAGTAATAATTGACCCTGCATCTCCAGAGGTGCATGGGCTGTATTCAGTGGAACATCACATATAAACAATCATTCAAAAGATGAATGGCATTGCTTGAAGACAAAACTATGAAGATGTCGAGCAGGAAAAACAGGAAATGCCGTCAAGTTTTGATATTTGCCAATTCAGGGAGTATTTGATGCAGAGATTTCCACAATAAAAGCACAAGAGTAGGAAGAAAACACTTGAGAGGAGTTGCAGGAAGACGAGGCTCAAGCGGTTCACCCCCCTCTGTGACCTGCTGGTGTGGTTCAGAGGGGGGAGGGAAGGAGGCCTGACGTCAAACAGTCTGATGGGCATCAACGTGAGAGCGACAGGTGGTCAGAGATTCACCCAGTGGTCACTAAAGAGGAGCGCTTACAGGCAGAATTACATGATCCCAGTCCTCAAAGCGAAATAAAGTCGTGCAGTCAGAGAAATTAATGTTTATTTAACCCTCCTGTTGTCCTCATTTACAGGCACCAAAAAATATTGGTTCCTTGTCTGAAAAAATCCAAAAATTCAGCAACAAAATCCCCCAAATTTCTGAAAATTTCCAAAACCTTCAGGAAGAAAACTCTAATAATTTCTTAAAAGTTCCCCTTAAAAGTTTTAATTAAAAAAAAATCCCCCACATTTGGCAAGAAAATTCTTGTAAATATTTTTCAAAAAATGAGTAAAAATCTCCCAAAGAAATCCTAAAAATATCTAAAGTTATTCCATATATATCAGTCAAACTTCTAATATTTTCTTTAAGAACATTCATCAAAAAAATCAACCAAAATCCAGCGAAATTCGTTGGATTATAGTTGATTTTTTTTAATGTTCTTAAGAACCATTTTTAACATTTCTTGTTTGCACCAAAAAATGTTCACAGATTTCCCAAAAATGTTGAAAATGTGGACATCAGAAGTTTCACTGTGAAAATATTTTTTCCCCCCCACATTTTCAAACTTTAAAACGGGTCAATGTGACCCGCAGGACGACACGAGGGTTAATTACAAGTCACACTAATGGACTCTTGAGATGTGGAGGAATCAATTTTATGAGTTTCTCTTTCACTTAATTACTGTAACTGGTGAAACTGATGGTCCTGTAATGCAACAGTTAGTGTCTGAGTCGCATTTGGTGATATAAAAACAGACGCCGCGTCACTTCCCCGTGCTGATCTTCATGTCGAAGTGCAGAAGTTTGAAAGGAGAAGTGAGAAAAAACATGCGGCGTGACAAGAGAGTTTCTGTCAGACCGAATAACCAGCCTGTAATCCTCTCAGTGTGGCTGTCAAAATCAGTTTTTATTGGCCGCTCTGTTGCCGTCGAGCCGTTCTCTCATCTCTCTGGAACACTGTCTGTCTGCCTTTTCTTTTTTCCACTAAGAGTCGGCAGCCTGCTGTCAGTAGCGCTCAGTGGAAGGTCAGCGTGGTCGAAAACCGTCTGCCAAGGCTTCAGTCTAACAGCCCAAACCCCCGCTAGGAAACAGCCAGGAAGACACAAAGAGTGATTTGTCCGAGAGGCGCCGAGGGCTGACTCAACAGAAATGGCAGAATTGGTTCAAGGGAACAAGGAAGCAGCCCTTAGATGTACACTGAGAGGAAATTACCGGCAGTTTAACAGCTCGTAAACAACAAAACAACATCCAGTTCTTCTAAAAAGCACTCCCACGTCATATCAATATCCATCTGTACATGATGGTGTCATGAAGGACAAAGTTTATTCGTGCTCTGCTGAGCCTCTCTTGTCTTTCCTTTATTACATAACAGCTTGTTTCCCACATTGTCAAACAAGGCCTGGATTCAGAAAAAGTTAAAAGAGGAAAGAGAAAGTCTAACGTGAGATTGATTCGTAGCTTCAGGCGACACGGCTCAGGCTGAATGATTACTGTAAATACCAGCGTGTGTTCACAGCATGATGTGATGGTAGGAAGGCAGACAAGAGCAAAACAGAAGAAAAAGAGGAGGAAGGAGGTAGATGGCTGTCGTTGTGGTTTCCTACTCAACTTTTTAGTCTCCACTGAAGCCTGAAACATTACTGTCTCTGTCTGCAGAAGTCTAAACAAACCAACCATCACTTTAAAACACTAAATTACCCAACAAGCAGTTTGATTTTTTGCGTCTCTTTACAACAAAACTGCACAGCTAGACTTAAAGATGAGCGGCGCGGCAGGTGAAAGTCAAAAGTCTGCACAGAATTAGACAGCAGAAGCAAATGGCAAAGGAGATCACTCCAGGATTTTATGGCTAAGAATCAAGATGTCGTGCTTGATAAGGCTTTAACCGGCTTAGCTTGGTCTCTGCGCTCGTACTTCTCAATCAAAAGGGATGTTCTCCCCAAGTGAAAGTAAGACCAGGTGATAAACCGTCTCTGCTGAGGTTGAGGAAGCAGCAGAGCGACCACCACTCTCAAATTTGGCAATATTATCGAATCAGACGTCATTGTTGCAGGAGAAGCAGTTTATTGGTGTCTGAGTGTGTTGTTTATATGAGTGCAAGACATTAAAAAAGCGACAGATTCTACTCACCCTTTTGGGAGTCCCTCTGTTCTTGATCAGACAGGACTTGTCCAGATTCTGATATCCACCAATCACCTCAATCTCCTCCACAGTCGGGTACTTCTTCTTCGCTGGTTCGACCACAGCGGTGGTCGTCTGGTGCACCGGGGTCTTTACGGAGGTCGATCCTGCTGCTGTGGGTCGTACCACTGACCCCGTCACTCCTCCTCCTCCTCCTCCGACAGGCTTCTTCGGGGTGATGGTGATGGTGGCGCCTCTCTTCACTTGGCCTCCAGATGCGCTCCTGATGGAGAAGAGCGTTGGCGATGGGCTGGGCGATGGAGAGATGCTGGGGGATTGGGCAGGAGATGGAGAACTCGGAGAGGAGGCCGGGGTTGGTGTACATTCTGCAGGTTTCAGGGTATTAACCGGGGACTGGCTCCTGAGCAGCGACGGGCTGATGGTGATAGTTTGCTTATTCTGAGACGATGGAGAAGAAGCGTGCTGCGGAGACGCTTTGGGGTTCAGTCCTGGTGTTTCTTGATCTTTCTCCTGGGTTTTGAGATCGTCTTTTACCTGCTGCTTGAACGCTCTCTTGGGGCTTTGCTGCCCCTTCGTGTCCTTTAGGGGAGCGTTGGGTGAAGCCTTCAACACTTCCTGCTCCTTTAACTGAAACTGTTCTATCTGCCGCTGTATCGACTGAACCCCACAAATGTCGTCACCTTTGCCGTCCCCCTGCTGCGAGTTTGACATGAGCGGCTTCACTTTGACAAGGTGCACCGATGACGCGATTTCCACCGTCCTTTCTCTCACACACAAACCCGACCTTGAACCCACCTTTTCCAGGTTGTAGATCCGACTCATGGCTGCGAGGGAGTTGGGATGAGGCGGTGAAGGGGACAGAGATTTATCCAGAGGCGACGTAAACTCCTCAACCTCTTCCTCAGAGAGCTCTTCGTCTTCTTCTTCCTCTTCTTCTTCTTCAGTCCGATGCTCTTCTCTGCTCTCGTGTCGGCCTCTGTGGCGCCTCAGCTGCTCTTCTACATGTTTCAGGGGGTTGTCTTCATCGTCGGATATCTGGAAGCTATCAGCAGTAGCTTCGGAGGCAGCGTTCACTTCCTCTGCCCCGACAGCTTGTGAAGCAGGAAGTTGAGGGCTGGTTTTCAACACGCTGACTTCCCGTTTGACGTCAGCCGCGACTGTCTGCTCTGCTGCGTCTTCCTGCCCTCTCTCTGCTTCGACCTGCCTCCTCTGCACATGAGCTGCAGCTTCCCACTCTTTCTCTGTTTCGCTTCCCCTCTCTTCATACCTGTCCTCGGCCGCCTGAGCGTCATTTATCTCCACGGCTTCACCTCCGTCCTGAGCTTCTCTCTGCCGCTGCCTCTCCAGCTCTCTCTGCCGGATCTTCTCTCGCAGCGACTCGATGCGACTCAACGGCTTCCCGATCCTCCAGCTGTCCCTCCTCTCAACCCCTCGGCCTTCTTCCCAGTCTGGCCCCTCACCGCTTTGACCTTTTTTTCTGTCCATCATTTCTTCTGCAACATAAAACACAGTCCTGGGGATCTGAATCTCAAGAGGGCCCGTAGACATCCCCATAGGTGCGATCCTTTTTGGGGATCTGGGGGTTAGATCATGACTGAGGCTCTCTGATCCACCATCAGCTCTTGTTTGTGCCTCCTGTGTGGTCTCTTTAGTCACTTCTTGAGCAGTCTTATAAGCCCTTTCTCCTCTCTCGTTGCTGTAAACAGTCGTGTCTCCTATTTTTTCTATTTTACTAATAAGCTCCTCTGTATGTTGGGACAAAACAGAGTGTGTCAGGTAAGGTCCTCGTGGTCCGGTACCGCTCCACTCTTTGTGTAGACTCTGACTACACTCTGTGAAAGCTGAATCATGTCTGTGGTGACTCGGACTGAGCGGGTCTTCAGATGCAGTGACGTCGTGACTAGATTCTGGTGGGATTTCGAATCCGTCCTCTCTTGGTAAATCGGTTTTGTTGCAACCTTGTGCCTCCATCAGGCCTCCTGCCTCTGATTCTTTATCAACGTTTGCCTCCTTTTCCAAACTTTTCTCACCTATCAGTCGCTTCACGTCTCTTTCAGCTCTTGCTTTTCCATCCTGTCTGATCGGGACTCTTCTGGCGAACGATATTCCCTCTGTGTTTTTAACCGATGCCACTGTGAACCCCTTGTCTCCGTCTGCATCGACTACCTTCTCCGCAGCCCTCTTGTCAATGGGTTCGACTTCCCTAACTTCACTCTCAGTTTTAACGCGTCTGTCTCTGTACTTTCCAAAACGATCTTTATCTAAAAGTCGTGCACACCCCATTTTGATCTTGTTTTCCTTCCCTGAACCTGCCACGTCTCCCCATGGTGCCACACTCCTGTCTGAATGAATCCTCTCACGCATTTTCCTCTCATAATATCCTTGGTCTTCTAACCCATTCTCCTTGGTGCAGATGACTCGATCGGAGAAGCTGAACGAGCGTTTCGGGACGCCTTTAAACAGCAAATCCTTCGCGTCCGCCTTCCTCTCCTCTGATTGTTGGTCATCCTGATCTTCTGAGTATTTCCTCCTCCCCGGTTGGAGGAAATTATCAGAGCTTTTGGATCGAGACGGAGGCTTGGGATGCTCTCCGAATTTGCTGAGCAGCTGGCTGACCCTCCCTCCTCTCTCCACAAACACATTATCATCCAAGCTGTCCTTCCTGTCGTCTTTATTGATAACCGTCGCCTGACCCCACGGTTTCTCCTTCTCCTTAACGGTCTCTTTCTCCCTCAGCCAGGACATGTCTGTCCTCAGCTCTCTGCCAACACTCTCCCTCCTTACATCCACGTTTCCCTTCACCTCTCCATCCTCTCTCACCTTCCCTCCTGTACTCTTCTCTTCAGGGCTCGCTGATGGCTTTATGATCAGCACCTCAGAGGCTCTAATCTCAGTGACGCTGCCTCCCCCGGCCAGGATCTCCCTCAGGTCCATCTTCATCCCTCTCTTCCCCTGGTTCTCCTCCTCAGGCCTCTCCCTCTCCACCTCCCTCCATCTCCCCCTCCTCTCATCGCTGCCTTTCCTGTCCTGCTCAATGATGATGATGTTGTCGGCTCGGATAGTCCGCAGACAGGGAGGAAATGAACCAGATGCTGGATGATCATCTTTGTCCTCGGTGTCTAATTTTACTTTGAGGAATTCCTGCTCCTTAGCTGACTCCTTCCATTGGATTTTGTCCTTCTCGCCTCCCTCCCTGTTGTTCTCTCTCCCTTGACTTCTGTCGATGCTCCTCTCTTTTTCCCGTGGTTCACTCAGATCCCTGAACCTCTCTATTTTCAGCTCTATATCTCGTCCTCTCCCCGACTCTCCATCTTGACCTTTAGGGCTCATTTTATCCTTCTCCCTCTCCTTAACTTCTGGCTCGTTCCCTACTTCGACATCCCTGCCCTTCCTCCATGTGCTCTGTGTGCGGATGAATGGATTTTCATGGACTGGAACGATGGTTTCCAGAGACACCTGACTGGCCGGTTTGGGCTCTGCATCCAGCCACAGCGCCGGGTCGGGACTGAGCGACGGTTCGCTTCCCAGATTAACTGTTACCGAGCTGTCAGTGTCGCTCAGACCGTCGGAAGGAGATCTGACGTCCACCTGCAGCAGACAGGTGTTACTGTCCTTCTCCCTGTCGCCCAAACTCTCCTGCTTCATCTTCCTGCGCTGGATGATCCCTCGCTTCCAGGCCGGCATGCTGGCGAACTTCTCCTCCTCCTCTTTTTCCCTCCTCTCTCGCTCCTCCTCCTCTCTCCTCTTCTTCTCCAGAAGGAGTTGCTTCCATTCTGGCAGAGAGGAGACAGACATAACAGAAGAGGGGCACGTCTTTGGACAAAATGGTTCCTCTTCAGAGCCTCTGGGAATCGTCTGTAAAGCAGAAAATGGAATAAATAAAATCAGATTCATCTTAAAATCATGTTAAATTATTAAACAGCCTTAATTTTTGCACATAATACACTTTTATAAACTATTTTTTGCATTGTTTGATGACATAAACAGACATTTGTCAATATTATCCTGCGGACTAGTTTAATTGTGGTCAAAAAATATCATCCCAAAAGTCATTAAAATCTACTTGCACCACATTATGCAAAACCAATGTCTGCTTTAATTTAATGTTTACGGTGGAAATAATAAATCACGCTCACCAGAAGTCCAGTTCATGCAGAAATAGCACCGTATCCACCTCCACTTTACATCTCCACTCGTGCGTAAAAACGCTCCAATCAACGACGCACAAAAATCTCTTTGGCCGGTAATTAACGGATGAACCACAACCGGAGAGTTTAGAGGGGAAAAAACACAGAAAACTACGACAAGACTTGCCGGTATATGAGAGCAGAGAGCAGGAAAACACCTCCGTCGTCGGGATGGTAGTAAATATTTCCAGCTTCAGAGCCGCAGCGCAGTAATCCGATAATTACATTCAATTCCGTCAGGAGAGTTTAGTGGCACACACCATATTGTGGGACCTAAGAAAAGGCGTTTAAAGCACAGAGCCGTCTGCCCGGCCAGCAACCCCCCTCCTGCAGGATAATTGGAGAAGAGCTGGAGGAGGTGGAGGCTGGAAGAGGCTGGAGTTCATCAGCAGAGAGCTGGAGTTTACCTGAAGCACAAGACTCCTCTTCTGGTTTTACTTCTCATCACTGCAAGGATTCTCAAAAATATTCACATCCCTTAGTCTGCTGAAGCATGCTGTAAAAATAATAAAAAACAATATATATATGTTTATTTTTGTACAATTTATTTCCATTCTCACAACTGGTTTGCTACATTTGACTGTCAAATTACACTGTTTATTTTAAAGATATTTAAATCAGCAAAACTGTTGTTATTTTGCAGATATTTGCCATCATTTAACCCTCGTGTCGTCCTGCGGGTCAAATTGAAACATTTTAAAGTTTGAAAATGTGGTAAGAAAAATATATACTTTCACAGTGAAAACTTCATTTTCAACAATTTTGGGAAATTTTTGAACATTTTTTTTGGTGCAAAAAAAGAAATGCTAAAGAAAAAAGTTTCTTTAAGAACATTCAGAAAAATCCAGCGAATTTCACTGGATTTTGGTTGCTTTTTTCTGAATGTTCTTAAAGAAAATATTAGAAGTATTACTGATATATGTGGAATCACTTTAGATATTTTTAAGATTTTTATACATTTTTTGAAAATATTTACATAATTTTTATTTTTTAAATTTTTATTTCTTGCCAAATTAGTTTTTTGTTTCTTTTTTTAAAAATAAAACTTTTAAGGGAAACTTTTAAGGAATTCTGGGAATTTTCTTTCTGAAGATTTTGCAAATTTTTATAAATTTGGGGAATTTTTTGCTGAATTTTTGGATTTTTTTCAGACAAGGAAACAATTTTTTTTGTTCCCGTAAATGAGGACAACAGGAGAGTTTAAAAAAAAAGTATATTGAGGACTGAAAAATCTTAGCTTACTTTACTAATGTTCTCTGTGTTGTTAAATAGCTGACGACTTCAGTGAAATTACAGAAATACAGCAATAATTGCCCTGTTAATTTTTCATAATAATGAGGTACATCTAAAATCTATATTTTTTTAAATAAATGGTTATTTGTTCTTTTACAACATTTAACTGTATACTTCAAAAAAAATCATATTTTACAGATATTTGCTGCTATTTCAAAGAAAAATATGCATTTTATACGTTTGAAAAATGTCAGCCTAAATATATCTTTTTTCTGTTGCTTTACAATTTATTACTGGTAAAATAAAAACAAAACCAGAATAAATATTCATTGTGATGTTGACTGTAAAATAAGCAAGCAAACAAAAAAGGCCAAATTTGTAAATAATGTCAACATCAAAAATCTGTATTTCTGCAAACGGTAATTCTTAATTTTATATTAGACAATAAAATGACACAATTCTTTAATGTACAGATTATAATTGTACAGATTTTCCTTGTGTATCTATAGTCTATCCATCATCCATCTATCTATACTCTATCTATACTCTATGTATAGTCTATCTATCTATCTATCTATCTATCTATCTATCTATCTATCTATCTATCTATCTATAGTCTATCTATCTATCTATCTATCTATCTATCTATCTATCTATCTATCTATCTATCTATCTATCTATCTATCTATCTATCTATCTATCTATCTATCTATCTATCTATCTATCTATCTATCTATCTATCTATCTATCTATCTATCGTTTTATACTATAGATTACCTCTGCATCATTAAATTATAGATAATAACCCGTAAGAACACAGAAAAAAAACTAATAACAAATAATTTACTTATTGACTGTAATCAAAAACAGATAGTAAAAAATGTCCCGATGAAAAATGTGTATTTTACAACCAGCAGTTTGTCCTTTTTCAGAGTGTGACTGCAGCTGTTTATTCCATCCTCATCCATAATTAACAGATGAAGTTCAGAGCCTCCCATTAATATCATGTTCTCAGTGTTTACCTGCAACATTTCAGCTGTTATTCAGACAAATATCAAGTGGTTCCTGACTCTCTGCTGCCTTGACAACTAATATTATTAAAAAAACAAAACGCGGTGATATTAAAATGTCATGAATCTGCTTCTGCTCTTTAAAAAAATACAAAAGCAGACAAACATGTCAGTATTTTACATTAATAACACACGGCTTTAAAAACACCGACAGCTCTCACTCACAATACGTATAAAACCAAACATTACAGTACTTTAGGTCAAGAATTAACTGCATTTTTTGGAAAATAGTGGTTCTCCTGATAATAAACTAACTTGAAATATCAAGAAAGATGATAAATCCGACATGAAGTATCAACCCAGCATGTTCAAGTCCCTCACCTGCAGGAAACAACTGCAGAAATACATTCAGAGTAACAGAAATGAAACCTCAGTGTGACGAACAATCCTGAAATTAGTGTTCAGAGACATACAGTGTTGGCACATGGCTGTAAAAATATCCCGTATCAGAAACAAAAACTATTTAGTGGAGTAAAAATATAATATTTGGAGGGTTTTATTACAAATTCTTTTGTATAAAATCAGTTTAGAACTATTTTTACCTCCTAAATTATTGATTTCTAAGAAATGTTGCAGCAATTTACTTAAACCTCATGTTATCCTGCGGGTCAAACTGACCCGTTTTAAAGTCTGAAAATGTGGAGAAAAAAATATATTTCCACAGTGAAACTTCTGATGTCCACATTTTCAACATTTTTGGGAAATTTTTTAACCTTTTTTGGTGGAAAAAAGAAACGTAGATTTTTTTCTGAATGCCCTTAAAGAAAACATTAGAAGTTTTACTGATACATATGTAATCACTTTAGATATTTTTAGGAATTTTCTGGAAGATTTTTACTCATTTTTACTCATTGAAGAATTTTCTTGACAAATTTGGGGATTTTTTTTTTTAAATTAAACTTTTAAGGAATTATTGGAGTTTTCTTCCTGAAGGTTTTGCAAATTTTCAGAAATTTGGGGAATTTTTTTGCTGAATTTTTGGATTTTTTTCAGACAAGGAAACAATATTCTTGGTGCCCATAAATGAAGACAACAGGAGAGTTAAAGTAGAGCCACTTTTGGAACGTTTGGCATTTGGGATAAAAACATTTTGTCAATAAAACGCTCCTTTTTCTAAAACCACATTCAAACAGCAGATATGAGCCTTTCGGAGGATCACAAAGACTCTCAGATTGAAATCACTTGTGCTGCTGCGGCGCTGCAAACAGCTGCATCCTGCTGCTGACCTGCACACACAGGTAGGACAGATCGTCTCCGTCCAGGGAGTGTGCCAGGGCCAGGTAGGCCGACAGAGTCCCCGCCAGCAGCAGCCGGTCCAGGGATAAGGCCGGCAGCAGCCACAGCACCACGCCCAGCTCCACACACACCGGGTGGCGGAGGTGAGACAGGAGGCGGCGGGCGGCAGGAGACTCCTCAGACAGAGGGTCTCCTAGTCCGAGACACTCGTAGTACACCTGGGAGAGGACAGACAGATTATTTCAGATGGTTTCAGAACCTGTAGCTAACTGTTGAATTAGCCTTGGTGTCGTCCTGCAGGTCAAAATTGACCCGTTTTAAAGTTTGAAAATGTGGAAAAAAATACATTTTCACAGTGAAACTTCTGATGTCCACATTTTCAACATTTTTGGGAAATTTTTGAAAATTTTTTTGGGGAAAAAAAGAAATGTTGAAAATGTTTCTTAAAGACATTCACAAAAAAATCAACCAAAATCCGGCGAAATTCACTGGATTTTGGTTGAAACAGACTGAAGACGGCCACAAAGGGGCGCAAAAGGACCACAAAAAGACCTAAATTTCCCACAAAACAGACCAAAAAAGAAACAAAATGAGCACAAAGACACACAAAATGACAAAAAGTGACACAAAATGTCTCAGTGAGACAGACAATTATCATATAAAGACACAAAATTATGAAAGACACAAAATAACTACAAAAAGTTGCAAAATGACCACAAAACACCTAAAATTATCACAAACAGACTGAAAATTGCAACAAAAATGCACAAAATGACCACAAATAGACCTAAAATGGCCACAAAACAGACTGAAAATGACCAAAAAAGAAATAAAATGAGCAGGTCATGTGACACACACAATCCTAACTATTTCTGAATAAACTCATTTTATTATTGTTTAGCTAATTAGAAGATGGTTGTTATTAAATTGGGGCGGTTATTTAGTTGACATTTTAGTGATATCCAGTCATTTTTTATTAATCAGTGATTGTTTCCATAATAAATAAATAATGGAATTTGTAAAGATGTGATCATAACGAACATAAAGACATTAGTTATGTTTTATTTTTAATAAAAATGTATGCAGGATATATCCATGGACTTCAGAAGTCCCTCAGTTATATATTGACCTGCACACATTTATGCATCATTATGGGAGTTATGCTCCTTGTTTACAGGTGAGGCCGATAACTTCTAAAAGTCTGTCCTGCAGTCATGAACAGGACGTATGTGTCATGGCAATCTTAAGCTTCCAACGACTCCTATAACTCTGAATCTTTAGTGATGGAATCAGTGAAACTCATGCGTCTTTCTTATTTTGGTTCTCCTGTACATTCATTAAAGCTCTTCCTACCTGCTTGATGCCCAGCAGCTCTGGGTAGTCAAACATCATGAGGATGCTGCAGATGATGGCCCAGCAGAGGAAGTGCAGCGTGAAGCAGAGCAGAGGGAACCAGATGTTCCAGGGTGCATGACGGACCGACCACAGACAGGGGGCGCCGGTCACGGGCTGCCAGTAGCGCATTAAGATCTAAACAGGAGAGGGAATAACGATGCATTCTGACATATGTGAGGCGGTTAAATGAAACAGCATACATCTAAGGTGTGTGTTTGTGTACCTGGAGGGCCAGAGCGGTAGTGAAGCAGTACGCCGTCCTGTTCAGGGACCCAAAGACCGACTGGAGAACCTGTTTGACCGGAGACCGGGCCAGCAGACTGTGCTGTGTGGTGAAGAGAACCAGCAGACCCAGATCCACCAGCAGAGACCTGAGGACTGAGCTGTCCTGCAGGGCCTCCGACCATGGAATGGAGTCTTTAGTGCGGGCAAATATTGTTATTTGACTTCTGTTGGGCTTTCATGGGGGTTTAAAGTTCACATGTATGACAATTAAATAAAAATATATCAACAATCTGCCCAGTTTGGACGACAGTTGTGCATATATACTGGATTTATTAGCCACTATTATACTGTATGAACCCATAACAGAGCTCATTAAACCCGTATCAACACATTTTATTAACAGAGAAAACCTGATGTTCATAAGAGTTTAGCAGCAGGACAGCAGCAGTGCATCCAATGAGCCGCTGAGAACACACAAGCAGTGTTCACAAGCACTCAAGCGTTAAAAATGCCACAGAAATATGATGAATAATCTACTAACACGGGTTCAAACTCATTCTAGTTCAGGTTAGTTCCACATTCAGCTCAATTTCATCTCCAGTGACCAGTAAAATCACAGCATAATAACTGATAAATAACCACAACTCCAAAATAAATTCAATTTCACCAACAGTATGCCTCAGTTTATCATTTACACATTACAACTTACAAAATATTACAAAAACAAGACACAAAGCGACAAAAAACAGACAAATGACACAAATGAGACACAAAACAACGAATAAAGTGAAACATAAAATGACAAAAATAAGACAGAAAACACAAGCGAGACAAAAAGGTAACACAAACAACAAAAGTCAGGCAAGAAACAGAAAAAAAAACAAAATATTATAAAAATGAGACACAAAATGACAAAAGTCAGACAAAAAAAGACAAGAAACAACAAAGACAAAATATTGCTATAAAAACATTATAAAAAATTATAAAATTTATTATTTTTATTTTTATATAAAATATATATATAATATAATATACATATAAAAAATATATATATATTTATATATATATGTATAATTTTATAATTATATTTTATTTTATTTATATATATATATATATAAATATATATATATATATGTGTGTGTATATATATATATATACACACACACATATATATATATATATTTTTTTTTAAATAAATAAATAAAACGGAGTTTTTAAATGTACAAAGTATGAATAATTCACAGTTTTGAATGTGTTGATATTACATTAAAATGAAATGAGACAGTTTTTTGGTTTGCTGCTGCACAAGGAGGAATCTGTTCAATATCAGCAGCACTTATTTATATCTCTTGTTCATTTTTATTTGAGGTCCCTACATTTTTGCACTACTCTCTGCTGCTGTAAAAATTTCCAAATGTGGGATTATATGCACAGTTTTGCACCAATAACCACATAAATGCGTGCTTTTTATGTTTCCCTTCCACTGGACATGCCATGTTGTGGTCACTGTGCATCTTTAATGTCTTTTTAAGGTCCTTTTGTGTCGCATTAGAGACATTTTACATTTCTTTGGAGCTGTTCTATATCTAATCTAAAAAGACAAAGGTGGAGAAACTGTTGTCAGAAAGCTGAATTTGCCCTGAGTTGAATTATTGTTGTTAAATGCAATGGAAGCAAAACATTCTAAAACTGACCAGAGAACGCAGACACACCTTAAAACAGTCATCGTGTAGTGAAAAAGAAAAAAAAAAAACGTTGTCGCCCAACGTGGGGCTCGAACCCACGACCCTGAGATTAAGAGTCTCATGCTCTACCGACTGAGCTAGCCGGGCACTGACGCCTGCTGGCCGAAAGGGGTCATATCAAGTGTGCCACTCATTCACTGTCAAAACTTTATTAACTTTAACGGTGTGTACAATATTATGGCAGTGAAGCACCTTGTAATGACTTGAAATGATTTTTAGGCATTAAATTCTTTCTCTTCACGGCAAACAAGTATAATGGGTGTCCATTCGGTAGTGTTTCTAAGTCCTCCGGGGCTGGCTAACCTCTGCTGGCCGCCTGCCCGCAGCTCTCACGGCGGCTTACCTCGGCACAGCGTCGTCTCTCCGGTGATGTTGTGGTAAATGGCCCGAAACGACACGAACCGGATGAAGTCCGCACCGGAGATGAAGACGAACGCAAAGTTGAGCAGAGACGCGGTGCACAGAGCCCAGCCTCGGACCGAGCCTGACGCCATTTCAATCAGGGGTTATCTTCATTTGGCTCCCACAGTTCCGGGACGGAAGTTTTGTGTCGGTACCGGAAGTAAACACACGGTGGCGCTGACAGCTGCAGCAAATACACATGCTTTTAATTGTGTTGAAATATCTATTTTTATGTTGCTTTTCCAAGTTGTCTTGATGCTGTTTTAGCTTTAAGAAACACACCTGAAATGTGATTTACAAACACACACCAACATGTTTAAAAAGTTCTCTTTTTGTCAAACTGAAATGTAAATAAAGGAATTTCTATCTATCTATCTATCTATCTATCTATCTATCTATCTATCTATCTATCTATCTATCTATCTATCTATCTATCTATCTATCTATCTATCTATAGTCTATCTATCGATCTATCTATCTATCTATCTATCTATCTATCTATCTATCTATCTATCTATCTATCTATCTATCTATCTATCTATCTATCTATCTATCTATCTATACTGTAGTGGACAGAAACAAAGCAAAGATCTTGTAATGGCTTTGAAAGCCATTAAATAACCTCTAGGACACAAAGCTAACACATGGAGAGAACAACAATGGTTAAGACTGCTTGCAGTGACTTTATTAAGATCAGAAATTGTGTAAAATGCTATAAATAACAGCTGCTGGTCCTTAAGTGAGGTTAACTTCACCGCTGTAGCACTCTACGTGGTAGTTCTTGTTGAATGAAGCCACTCGTATGGACTCTGTTGACCCCTGAAACAGTGAGAAAAAACAGCACAAACATCACTTTACGGTCAAATTGGAGAAATTTTTGTCCCATTTAGATCATTTTCTGTCTCATCTTGTTAAATTTAGTGTCTCTTTGGGTCGTGTTGCATCTCTTTATAGTTATTTTAATTCCATTTAGGTGATTCTGTGTCTCACTAAAGACACTGTGCATCTCTTTGTAGCTGTTCTATGTCTAATCTGATAAGACAAAGGGAGAGAAAGTGCAGTCATAAAGCTGAATTTGCTGTGAGACTCACTTCAGTGGGCAGTATGGGCATCCTGCAGGCAGCACAGCGGGGCGCCTGGACCCTGAAACCAACAGCAAGTCTCACTGAAAAGGTCACAGGAACTGAGGAGACTGTGGAAGTGTTTTTTTTGGTCTGACTTTTGATCATTGAATAAAATACTACATCGTTCAGTTCCAGGTGACTAAATGTTGTGTTCCTTTGTCGACACTCTGTGATCTGGAAGTTGTAATGTGGAAATGATAAACCGAGGCTGAATGTTGCTGAAACTGAATTTATTTTTCTTCAGAAATTCCAGATTGTTCAGGATGTTTTGTAAAAAGATAATTCCTTAAATGTGAACATTTTCAGAATGTAACTAAAACAAAGGAAACATTAGGAGTTGTGGTTATTTATAGGTTATTATGCTGTGGTTTTACTGGAGCTCAAACTGGGCTGAATGTGGAACCTGAACTAAAATGAGTCTGACCCTCCTGCTGTAGAGGGTTTGGTCCGTTGTTCTGTTTATCACCTGTGATAGTCGCTGATGCAGTAAATCCTGCAGTCTGAGTCCACAGCGAAGCTTTGACCCTCCAGGTTCTGTCTGCAGACGACGCAGCAGAAGCAGGACGGATGGTACGATTTCCCACGAGCCTGCAGGACCTGAACATACCAAGATGAACTCTCAATATTCCCACATGTATGTTCATTTATAAATGGACAAACACTCACCAGGTCTGTGACTAAACACCCACAGCTGTGACACACTTCTACAGATGGATGGACTCCAGAGAACTGCAGGAAATAAGAAAGAAATTCATTCCAAAAAATCATGTTTCTGTCACATTTTGACCCGTAAAAAGACGACAGACTCACCATGAAGTCCTCCTCACAGTAGATCTGGCCTGAAACGGTATAAAATGGGTTTCCACTCAGCTTTTTACCTGATATATGAAACAGATTGTAGACATGCACAGATGCAAGATTACAGACAAAATACAAAGTGTTCTGCACAAACAACAAAAACACAAACAAGTAAAACAATAATTTTGTGTCTCTTTATGGACAAATAGTAGATATTTTTGTCCAATTTTGGTCATTTTTTTAGTCTCTTTGTTGTTGTTTACATTTAATTTTGGTAATTTTGTGCCATATTTAGGTAATTTTACATCTTATTTTAGCAACTTGTGTGAGATCATTTTGTGTCACATTTGAGATATTTGCATCTCCTTGTAGCCATTCTATGTCTAATCTAATACAAGACATTCCATAATAACAGTAACTTTACTTGAACACTGTTATTCTTAACCAAATTTAAAGTGTTTTGTCCCAAAAAGCACGAATAAGCAAAGAATAAAAAACAAAGTGGCAAAAGCTCAGAATAAAACAGCAAAAACAGTAAAGTTAGATGAGTTAAAAATCACTTTGCACATTTTTATTTTAGGTGAACTCACTGCAGACGCTGCAGGTGAAGCATGCGTCGTGGAACAGCTGTCCCATAGCCCTGCAGGCCGTCCCTCCACCCAGCACCGCTTTACTGCACCTGCTACAGCTTCCTGAAGGCCCCACATGCAGCCAGAGGTAGAAAAACAACAACGTAAAGCCTGACAACACATTCACACAGCCTGAATCAGTGCCATCCTGCAGCAGAAAGCAGCGTCAGACGTTTCACATCCAGAGTTCTCACCAAACGGAGGGCTGCTGCTGCTGGGACTGGGGTCCATCTCCTGCTGGGTTCCTCCAGTTGTCTGGTCCGAGTGTCTGAGCATCTAATTTTATTTGGCGTGCAGACAGCTGTAAGAGGAGCTGCTCTCCAGTTTATGGACGCTACATTCAGACCCTCTGACTCCTCAGGCTGGGTGGCAACAGACGAAGACAACTGTGAAGTCTGAACGCCATCAGAGCAGAGTATTGATATTAAATCTGCTTCATAAAGAGTCATTTTTCCCTATAAATGGAAATGGAAATAAAAGTTAAACATCCAGTAAAAGCGTTTTTGGAAAAAGGTCAATGAAACATCAAAATTAAAGGTGTTTATTGTGCAGAAACACGACTTTCAGAGCATTATATGGCAAAATTGTGTGTAATTATTGCTCTTTTCATAAAGTGCAGCTAATTTTAGATCATTTAAATGCTGCTGCTTAACCCTATAAAACCCACTGCTGCAAAAATACAACTGTTTTATTTTTTAATTGTTATTTTCTCTTATTTATACATACATATGTTTATTTATGAGTATTTGTTAATTTTTTTGTATTTTTTAAAATAATTTTTTGACCTTTTTTTTTACATAACTTTTCTTTCAAACAACAACAAATATCTGTAAAATAATTATATTTTTTTCCTGATTTAAATACAGTTTTTAAAAAGTATTTTATAGTCAAATGTTGTAAAATAAGAAATTAATGTTTATTTTTTAAAAGAAATAATATTTACATTATTTAGCTGTGGAAAATGTCCACAACAAAAACTCTGTGTTTTTTTTACAAATGATAACTAATTCTTTTTCAGTGTAAAATCACGCTATATTACTGTATTTAAATGAGCTAAAAATATCTATATCTTATAGATGCGTGCTGTTATTTTTACTGTTTTTACAGTTTTGAATGTTACAGCATTTTAACGTGACACTTTTATTTAAGCAGATGCAGAAAGAAGTACAAATGATGAATGTTTGAACTTTTCAGTTAAATGTGACACATTAATGAAGTATCATGAGGCTCCAGACGCTGCTGAACATCTCAATCAGCTCCTCTGCAGATGATTCAGTCAGAAGCTTCCTCCATGAGTCCGTCTGCAGCACGTGTTCGAATCCTCGGATCTAAACTCAACAGCTGCTCCGTCCTCTACGCCCACGCTGCCGTCAGACCGGTTCAGCAGAAAACCCCAGGGTTGATTGTAGGTTTCAACCTATAGGAGAGAGCTGGGGGCTGAACTGCTCAGACAAAAACAGAAAAGTTCAGACAAAAGGAACTTTTTACTCTTTTTATTCCTGTCTGTTGTTAGGTTTTGCCATTTCAGTTGGACTTTACAGGAGAAAACGATCAAACTGAGGCTAGTTTAGTCTTCGGCTGTTGGTTCAAGGTGGATTTTTTTTGGTTAAAGAGGTTCAGAGGTGAACATCTAAACCAGGGGTGTCCAACGTGCGGCCCGTGGGCCAAAAGCGGCCCTCCAGAGGGTCCAATCCGGTCCTCAAAGTGGAAATAAATATAAATTTTAAATAATTTCTAGACCATGACAAGTTGTTTTCATCATTAAGTAAAATACTAGATTGTTCTTTTGTCGTTTTGCATCTCAGTTTTGTAATATTTTGTCGTCTTTGTTGTTTTTTGTCAAATTTTTGTCATTGGTCTTCTATTTTTGTCATTTCGTTTCTGTTTTTGCAATTTTTTGTGTCCATTTTGTCTCACTTGTGTTCTTTGTCCATTTTTTTTGTCTTGCTTTTGTTTCTGGTTTTTGTCATTTTTGGTCTCATTTGTGTCATTTGTGTAATTTTTTGTCTCGTTTTTGTTTGCCCATGTTTCTTCAGAAATTTCAGGTTGTTCATGATGTTTTGTAAAAAGATAATTCCTGAAATGTGAACATTGTCAGAATGAACCTTTTTGCACTAAACCAAAGGAAATATTAGGAGTTGTGGTTATTTATAGGTTATTATGCTGTGGTTTTACTGGTCCCTGGAGATCAGATTGGGCTGAATGTGGAACCTGAACTAAGACTAGTTTGACACCACTGGTCTAAATCCTGTAAAAGTGGAACACCTCGGTGTGTTTATGGCCTCAGGTAGGTTTGAGCAGGAATGTTTCCACGTCATGAGACATGTGGAGGCAGGAGGAATCCTCTGAAACTCTTACTGTTATTCACTGACTTGCTACCAGCCTCACACAAGGTTAATCGCATTTTCATCATCATTTTAGTGTGAAAAAAATGCAGCTGACCAGGACAAACCCGATTTCTGAATGTAAACAGATATTGCTCATTTTCCAGCTGTCACTTCAAGAACTTTAAATTCCCCTTAAATTCACTTTAAACTCATTTAAACAGTTTAATTCCTGCTGTTTACCTCTAACACAATCCTGTGTGTCTTTATATTATCCTTGTGTTGTCCTGCAGGTCAAATTGACCCATTTTAAAGTTTGAAAATGTGGGAAAAAAAAAAATTATGTCCACATTTTCAACATTTTTGGGAAATTTTTTAAACATTTTTTTGGTGGATAAAAGAAATGTAAAAAAAAATGTTCTTAAAGAAAATATTATAAGTTTTACTCATATATATATGGAATCACTTTAGATATTTTTAGGATTTTTCAAAAGATTTTTACTCATTTTTTGAAAATATTTACAAGACTTTGCTTGCCAAATTTGGGGGATTTTTAAAAAATAAATCTTTGAAGGAATTGCTGGAATTTTCTTCCTGAACGTTTTGCAAATTTTCAGAAATTTGGGGAATTTTTTGCTGAATTTTTAGATTTTTTTCAGACAAGGAAACAATATTTTTGGGTGCCTGTAAATGAGGACAGCAGGAGGGTTAGAGGCCCTTCCTCCCACAGTCTCATGTCTCCTCTGACTTTCTCCACTCCTCTTCTCTGCTTCGTTTTCGGCGCTTTTACGCAGCGTCGGTGCCAACAATCTCCGGCATGTTTGGCTGGGTATAAATAGGGCACCCATTGTGCCACATTGACGGGCAGCCACATAAGGATACGCCGCACGTAGCTCTGCACAGTTTTGGCTCAAAGGTACAGCGGCGGGGCCCGGATCCTGCCGTCAAGTCGGGGCAGGTAACCGTATCCTTCTCCGGTCCACGCCCTCCGCCGCGCACAGGTAACGCCGAGCAGGAAGTGGCTGTCAGAGCCGTTTGCTGTCGGAACGTGGGTGAAGATGCAGCCGTGTGTCTGAGAAACAGAAACAACGAGTTCGATTTTTTTTTTTAAGTTTTAGCATCATTTCACGGAAGGAAAGTGTAATTTTTGTGGAGAACATGCGGCTCTGTGCGACCTGCGCGCTGCTTCTGCTGCTGGCAGCTTTGGACAATTCAGGTGAGGAAATCAACTCTGACAGCAGGAAACGTATGTTTGGTTGTTGTTTGTTGGAGCTTTGGTGGGTTTTGTTTGTGGTTTTCAGTGGGATACGTGGTTCAAAATGTAAAAAAAAAAAAAAACTTACGAAACGTATTAACCCTCGTTTCGTCCTGCGGGTCAAATTGGGATGGAGCTGACAGATGGAAGCTGAAGCACATTTCCAGTGTGAGTGGAACAACTCTCAGCCTGACTTCCAGACCTCCATTTTCAAAAGGTTTATGAGGCATTTATGGAGCTTCCTGGAGGCTTGAATTCATCACGACTCCATTAATGATTGACCAGCAATCTGCTGCTCAGCCATGAATCTGTTGGCTTTATCAGATTTCATGCTCAAGCTGCTTTTGCTTTCTTCCTCCATCTATTTTAATTCACGTCTGGGGAGCGATCGGCAGCAGCTCTGCGGCTTTTAAAAGCAGCTTTTTGCAGAAACTGACACCAAAAAAAAGATGTCTTTTGCATCCAAATATGAACCATGTTGTTTTTTTTGTCTGATTGTTATCGTTTGTCTCATTGTTGTTGTTTTTTTTCTCGTTTTTGTCATTTTTGGTCTTGTTTGGGTCACATTTGTGTCATTTTTTGTCTTGTTTTTGTCGTTTGTCCTTTTTTAAAATCTTTTTTTATCTCTTTTTTGTTTATTTTCGTATCATCCCCTCTGTTTACTGTCACATGAAGCCTACATTCTGTCCAACTGCTGCTTTGCTGCTTTCCAGTTCTTGCAGGTTCAGAATTCCTTCTGTCTTTTCATGTTTTCAGCCTCCAACAAACAGACTAGAAAATCATGAGTGTTTTCATTCAAACCTGCAGGAGCTGTTTGGGCGATCGCAGACAGACGTTATGATTACTGCTCTGGGAGTGTCCTTTAGTTCATTGGAGGAAGGTTCCATGAGTGTGTTTTATGGTTCCACTTTTGATTTAAAGCTCAGATTGTGTGTCTGCCACTGGGTTTCTGCGCAATTCCAGCAAGCTGTACAGCAGGGGTGTCCAACATGAGGCCCGTGGGCCAAAAGCGGTCCTCCAGAGGGTCCAATCCGGCCCTCAAAGTATAAAAATTTCAGAGAAGACATTAACTACAGATTGTAAATTAGTAATTAGTAAACAATTAGTAACTCTGTGACTCAGTGGGGCGGCTTTTTAAAGTTCATGTAAAGTGCTGCAGCCATAAAATGAGACAATCAATTATGAGGTATAAATAAAAGATTTAAACAGTAAGATGAGAAGATATGGCTGTGGAAAATGGGAAAATATGAAAAGCAAGTCAGTAATTATAATTGTAATATGAGCCATGATTTCAGTGGCATTTTTTGCTTGTTTTTTCCACTGAAACTATCATGTGCATCCTATTAAATTACAGATTACCGTCCTGAGGCGTTTTATTCCAGCATGATGATGCACCAAGTCACTAAGCTAAAGTCTTCTCTGACAGGTTTCATAAACATGACGGAGCACTTCCATCAGCAGCGTTGTCATGTCTGAATCCTGTAAAACATCTTAATAACGTTAGCGATTTAACAAACAGCTGACAAATCTTTGGAAATGTTGTGATGTCAACATGGAGCAGAATCTCAGAGGAACATTCCCAACATCTTGCATCAATATTCTTGAAAACAATACAAGAAATGGCAAAAGTTGTCGTTCAATAGAGAATTATTATCCAAGTCTGCAGCTCCTCTCGCTTTTACACTGCGTTACAGTGAGTTGTCCAACTTTACCGATGTTGTTTGTTTTTGCAGCAAGCATCTGCTTTCAGCAAAATAGCTCTAAAATCCCACTTTACCTTCTCTGTAGACTGAAACAGAAACTAGCTGGTGTAAATAGTGGACCGTTTATGAGCTTAAAAGCCAAATATTTCAATCTGGAGTTGGTACAGACTAAAAACAGAACTAAGAGAGAATTAATATTGGACTTACACTTTGCAGAAACACAACACAACTCAATATTGGGTTCACAACTTATTTCCATATTTAAAGCAGCACAGAACAGTTTCTCTTTTCCATATATTTTGAATTTTTACTGTTTTATTTTTCAGTGGATGTGCTAATCTTTTGTTTAGTAGGAACTCCTATTACAAAAACATCCATCTTGCATGATCCATGACACCAACAACTGAGGCTGTTTGAGAGTAAAGGAAGCCAAATATCTGGAAGGTTTTCCTTAAAAAAGTGCTCTGTGAGTGTATATAGTCTAGATGGGGCCCTCGACTTACATCGGAGTTCCGTTTCCACAATGTGACGTAAGTCGATTTCGAAGTCGGAACTCCAGTGAACATGTAAACAAAGCCGTTATGTGCGTCACGATATCAATCAGTTTACTTATTTTTACAACTACAGTAACCAAAACAGTCATTAGCTCACACTGAAACACAACTCGGTAGGAAAATACCTACAAAACTAAGTCTGACTTAGGCTTGGGAACCATAATGAAGTTAGCGACTAACATAATCCAATGTGGTGGCAAATGTAAACAAAGCCGTCTTATAGCGGCCTGACTACAGTATTCATCCGCTCCACTTACCAACTAGTTTCACTGAACCAGTTCTGATGTAATGACGAAACGACATAAGTTGAGGATGTCGTAAACCGAGGACCTCCTGTATACAGCAAAATAAATTAATTTCTTGAACTTCCCTTGGGATTAATAAAGTATCTATCTATTGATCATGTAGAGGTACAATTCTTGAAAACATATTTTTTTTCTAATATTGATCTCGTAGACATGACTGGACTGAAACCACCTGCAGCCCCAACAGGGACAAAAAACAAAACCAAAGTTGCAGAGTCGCTCTGCAGCTGCTGATGTGTGAAATGACAGAAAAAGCAGTAATACCAGTTTCATGTGGGGTTTGAAAAGGTTAAAGTTCATCAGTAACGGAAGCTGAATTCACCATGGGACAGTCAGACATCACAGAAACTACACATGCTTTGTAGAACTGGTTCAGTTCCTCTTTACTCACCAGGTGACTCATGATAAGGATCAAATGAATACGTTCTGGTCTGGCACTGTGGTACATGGTGGTAGGTGTGTCTGGAACCGCAGGTGTCAACAGCAATCTGCTTGTGTCTTAAGTGTGTCCATAGCTTTGAAGGTATTTGTTCATGATAATTGTATTAAATGGACAGATTTTGTTCTGATGGTGGTACTTGAGGAAAAGATGCCAGATGGTTTAGATCAGCTGTGGCCATGAGTTTGTGTGTTAGATTTTATGTTAATCCATCCAGTAGTTGTTGAGATATTTCAGTGTGGACCACAGTGTTGGAGCAACAGACTGACACAACTAGAGACATGTATTTGCTTATTTACTTAGCAACCGTATTTGCTCTGTTTCCTCAGAAATCCTGCAGACGACAGTGCGACCAGATAACGGCTGGACTGTGATGCTTTCCACTAAGCTGGATCAGTGTCCGGTTTGTACAGTCAGCGGGGTGAACGACACCCAGACGACCTGCAAGGCTTCTCTCTCTCTGGTACCTGAAGAGGAAGTCAAACTGTTGTTTAACTGCTCCCAGCCTATTGGTCAGTCCTACACCGTGACGATCAACAGCTCCATTGGTGAGTATAGGGTTAGTGAATACAGGTCTGATCATTTGTGTGCTTGAGACTTTCATTAAGATGCTTCACAGTGTTCTGTCCAGTTTAAATGCAGAAAACTGGCCTCATCTGAAGTTTTTCAAGAACTAGATTCTTATTGGATGCCAGTGTCTGTATAGATTTGTAATAATCCAGGTCTTGATAACCCTAAGAGCTTCAGTGAAAGGTTAGATTTTGGTTCTTGAAGATGTTTCACCTTCATCCAAGAGGCTTCTTCAGCTCTGACTGACTGTTGCCATCAAATCACTTGGCTAATAGTCCAACCTGCTTCAAGGTGTGAATGGTTGTGAAACTGCAGAGATGACTCAGGAGGACAGCAGCTCTTCAGGACGAGACTCAGCATCCACCTAAGGACAGTCCTTTGAGGGTAGAAATGTTCACATTCTGGACGGAGAAGACAGATGCCTTGAGAGTGAATTAAATGAAGCCATCCACGTTAAACTGGAACAGCCATCTCTAAACAGACCACTTATCAAGTACTGATGGTGCAGTGTTGAGATCTCACCAAAGAATATTTCACCATTAACACCTTGAGTCATCTCCCAGGAAGTTTCACAACCGTTCGACCCTCCTAGGTATGCAAGTTATTGATGATCCGTAGATCATGTGATTTTAGGGGTGACAGTAGATGTTTGTGACCCTACACCAGTCAGTCTGAACTGAAGGAGCCCCTTAAATGAAAGATAAAATGTCTTCAAGAACCAAAAAGAGAAGTCCAGTTGCCACCAAAAATTGCAATGTAGCAACACTATAGTTTGAGGTTAGCTAAAAGTGTTTTACTCAATGTTGTGGAAAAAAACTGGAAAACTATAGAAGAAATAACAGAATCTGTGGCTCAGCAGAGAATTTTTATTCGAATATGCAGCTCCTCTCGTCTTTACACAGCGCTGCAGTGAGTTTCAGCTCATCGATTAGTTGTTCAGCTTTACTGATGTTTTTTTTCTGCAGCAGGGAGCTGTTTTCAGCAAAAAAGCTCTAAAATCCCACTTTACCTTCTCTGCAGATTGACACAGAAACTAGTTGGTGAAAATAGTGGAGCATTTATGAGATAAAGAACCAGATATTTCCGTCTGCAGTTGGTACTGACTAATAACAGAACTAAAAGACAGTGAATGTTGGACTTACACTGTGCAGAAACACAACACAACTATATATTGTTTATTGCTTACTTCCACATTTAAAATGACACAAAAGATTTTCTCCTTCCTATTTATTTTTACAGTCGATATGCTAAGCTTCTGTTTTGTAGGAATTCCTATTACAAAATTATGCAACTCTTACCAAAGGGGAGTGGAGTCTTAAAAAAATGATTTACAAAAAATTCTGAGACTTTTGTGTCCTCTAAGGAAAAGGTTCCTCAGGGTGAATTAATTTAACTGTGTTCCACCCCAAATAAGGTAATGAACCCATGTTGTTTTTGTTAGCTTGTTCCTGTAACCAAATTATCCTTTTTCTTTCCATCTGGGTCCAAAGTTGGTTCCTCATACCTAGTCAGTTATATCACATTACGGCATAATTAATAGCTGAGTGCCAATGTTTAACATTTTCAACCAATCTATGTATCTCCTTTTGCCTTTGATTTTATTTCAGAATGCACCAACGATTCCTGCAACCCGTCGAGAGTAGCTCTGCCATCCGTCCTGACGGAGCTCAGCAGGACCTTCACCGTTGAGGTGAAGGCACCTGAGAAGACTGTTGTGAGACTGGACGTCCTCGGGGAGGGACTGATGGAGTCGTCACAACCGTGCGCTGATGGAATTCAGTATTCTGTGGTCACATCTAAGACTGACAGCAAAAGCCAGACTCAGTATTGTCGAGGTGGTTCTGTAACTCGGTTAGATCTGTTGAATGAAGCTGCCGTGTCTCTGCCAGTTCTACCAAATGTTCAGGTGACGACGACGTTTCAAGCCTCCGCTGCACCACTGAGTAAGAACAACGCCCTGAATATACACTCTTCTTTTCTAGCGAAGTAAAAATATTGATCTTAGCTGAAGCTGCACCAACTGTCCTTAAGTTCAAACTTAGTTGAGTTATAAAGTGTTTACTGAGTGAATATTTTTCACCAAATTCAAACAGGTTGCACTGCACAAGCTTGGTCTTAAACAGAAATTAGTCAGTAAAGACAACCAGGAAATAGGTAACAAAAATTACAGTTGACTCAACCAATAATGAATAAATACATTTTAATGGTGCAGTCTTGTAACTACAACCTTTTTAGAGAGACTGCACACAAACCTAGTGTTAGATTTACTACCAGCTGGTGAATTCCAACCCTGCTTCAGTCTCACACTGCGTTTTATCCTCTTTAGAGGGCCGAACGATGGTTGTAACGGTTGATCCCAGCACGACGGTGGTCCTCAGCCGAGACGTGGAGGAACCAGAGTGTGAAGTTTGCACCGTTGAAGGCTCCACTCCCTCCTGCAGCGCCAAAGAAAAGGAGCTGACCAATGCTGAAAATTCACTGGAGTTCAGCTGCCTGAAACCTGAAGACGTGTTCAGTGTGAAGATGAAGAAGAAAATAGGTGAGAGGCTGCAGAGGCCACAAGACGAAATTAAAGTCAGTGATTGGTCATTTTAGATGAACTGTATGTTTACTGATTACGTGTATTCATCAGTACATAAATTAATAATTGCTTGTGTGTATATTTATGTATTTGCAGATCAATATACACATACATAAATGAGCACATGCATATTTCAATAACTATAATATTTTTTAATATGAGCTATAACTTATAATTGTCATATTTAAATAGACACTTGAATGTATAATGGAATGAATCCAGGAATAAAACAATTATTTATTCATGCATTTCTATTATTTATGCTTATTTATTTCTAAATGTCTGCTTAGGAAATACAGATTGAAATGTAGTAATTCACAGTCTATTTCTTTGGGTTCTATAATACATTTTTTGTGTAGTTCTAAAATTGTTTATTTTTATGTATCTGTTTTTTTATTGAATAGCATCTGTTAATTAGTTATTTTCGCATTTATTTCAGCTTTTACTTTTTAAAATCTCCTTTAAATAAGTAACTAGTTTTTCCTCTTCCACAGCCCTGATGCTGGAAGTCACATCTCTTTCTCTTTGCACGTCTAAGTGTTTATTCCTTTCTTTCCTCAGTGTGCACTGAGAGCTCCTGCTCTCCCACTGCAGCAGAAGTTGATCCTGAGCTATTCAAAGACTTCAAAAGATCTCTAACGTGGGACATTAGTGTCCCAGAGAAGACTGTGTTAACGTTGGACTTTCCTGCTGGCGGACTGAAGCATATTTCTGCAGCAGAGAACTGCCAGGACGGCTATCGGTACTCTGTGAGTACAACTAAAAATGATGGAAAAATCAAAGCCAATAGCTACTGCAGAGGCGGCGCCGTGTCTCATCTGGATCTGCTCGGAACGACGACGGTGACTGCTGAGGTACCCAAAGGAGGAGAGCTGAACCGAACTGCATTTAATGTCAAAGCAGCACCAAGAGGTGAGCTTCTGTTAACGCACAGTCCATAGAACCATAAATATTTATCTAACAAAGGACTTTTTCAACAGTATGCTAAAAACATAGTCCTAAAAATGATTGGTACCTCTTTTACAAAGATTCCTCAATGTGAATGTTACTAACCTGCCTGTCCTGTCTTTTTGTTCTACCTACCTACCTACCTACCTACCTACCAAACTACCTACTGAGCTACTTACCTACCTACCGAAGTGCTTACCTACCTACCTACTTACTGAACTACCTATCTACCGAACTACCTACCTATCAAACTACCTACCTACCGAACTACCTACCGAGCTACCTACCTATCTACCTACCTACCTACCTACCTACCTACCTACCTACCTACCTACCTACCTACTGACCGAACTACCAACTACAGATTGTATAACGTGTTAGCATACTAATATTGTGTAAAGCACTGCTGGTGGTGGCAGAAATGTCTTTAGTGTTACTTATATATTTGATCATAAACAACATTTTTTTAGCAAGTGTGCAACAGATTTGGCACTCGTATGTTTTATACTGTTGTACTGTATAGTATTTTTAAAAATCCATAATGTTTTGACTTATTTTTAACATGAACATATATTGTCTCTGCTCATTGGCTGCATCAGTGTCTCACTATCTTACACACCTTCCTGTTCAGGTGCCAGAATGATGTCGGTGACCCCTGACCCCAACACCATCATCATCATCCGCAGGGTCAGGGAGGATCCAGACTGCAGCGTTTGTGTGGACGACCCGCCGAACCAGAAATGTAACCCGCAGAATCTTAGACTCACTGATCCTCGCAACACCTCGGTGGAGTTCACCTGCCCTCAACCTCAGGACGTCTTCAATGTGGAGATCAACAGAGAAATCGGTATGAAGACATGGACTATTGCTCCTCAACACCGTGTGCTGGCTGTAAAAATGTTCTCCTAAAGAGCTCCTAACCCCCATTGAAAGACCTGTCTATGTTTCAGTGCAATTCTGAGGACTTTGATGCATTTGATGTATACAACACAAATGCCAATGATGGTTAAATGTTTAATTCTGATTTTTAATGCAAAAATAACTTATTTTTAAGTCTGTAATGAATTGTTTTAAATGTAGTTCATCTGAGAAAGACTGTACAGTGGAATGAATCAAAGCTAGAAAGATTTAACTGAACAACATTTACTCAAAAAGTAAACCAACAAGTAATACAAGGAGGAACTGGATAAAAACCAACAAGGCAAGTCAAAACCAAACTATACCAAAGTACTATATGAAGGAACCATCTTGGTATCAAGTTCATTGTATGTTTTAGTCAAAAATCTGTCATATCTGCAGGTTAAATAGATTTTTTTACCAGTCCTAATCCCTGTTACAACAAAAAGAAACATATCATGTGCTTGACTATTTAATCATTTTCATTTTAACCAAATAACATCAAATTTGAGACACATTTTTTCCTATTTCACTGATATAATGCTGATACCCAGACGGACTGACTAGATAACTACTTACAACTACTTATTTCCTGATAACAGCCTGCTGATAAATTCCTCCTATTTGAGTTGTGAAAACTCAATCACCTTCTCTTTTATGTTCTTCTGTCTCCAGACTGCACAGAGACCTCCTGTTCTGGAAACATTGTCCAGCCGGAGTCCTCGCTGTTCCCGGACTTTAATCGGACCTTCACCTGGGACCTGAAAGTCGTCTCCACTCGGGCTTTCCAGCTGGACTTCCCAGAACCGGGAATGCGACAGATTCCCAACGAGGAGACCTGTCCGGATGCACACACCTACTCTCTTGTTATTTACCTGCGCACCGGACCGGCGGAGATCGGTACCTTTTGCAAAGGAGGAACAGTGACAACCATCATGGCTCGCTACAAGGGAAGAGTGTTGCTGCAGGTCCCTGGAGAAGCAAAGCTGGATCCTGTAGACTTCAAACTCCATGTTGGACCTGAGACGAACAGTAAGTCAGTCAGTTTTTTAGAATATCTTCCAGAGAAACGGCAATATATCAAACGTCACTTTGGAACAAGACATCTTCTGGTAGGACACAAATCAAAAGATAAGCATGAGTAAGAGTATTAAACTGTCATGGAAAAAAACATTAGCCCACCCTTGTTTTCTTCAATTTCTTGTCCATTTTAAAGCCATGTACAACTATAGGTACATTAGTTTGGACAAATATAATGATAACAACAAAGCTAGCTCATAACAGTTTAATTTCAAAGCTGATATCAGATATTTTCTATGGTTTTCTTGATAACAACCAAAATCCTTTCAGTTCTTTCAGCCCATTCCTGTTGCACAAATTCAAAGAAATTAGCTTTGTTTTTGGGCTTTTGGTTCTCCATTTAGTGTTTGATGATTTTCCACAGGTTTTCAGTTGGATTTAGATCTGGTGATTGAGCAGCCAAGGCATGGTTCCAATGTTCTGGTTCTCCATCCAGGCTTTAACTGACCTTTTCTTGTTGGAAAATCCAGTCATTGTAGGAAGGAAAGAGTTTTCCAGCTGATGGAAGAAGACTGTTTTCAAGAGTAGCCCCAAACATGACCTGGTTCATTTGCCCTGTTCCACCCAGACTGAAACTACCCCAGATGGTCACTGATCCACCCCCATGTTTTACTGTAGGGGCAGACAGTCTGGTTTGTAGCTTCTCCAGGCTTCCTCCTAACCAGTAAGTTGGCTGGAGTGGGCATCAACTGAAAACTGGATTCATCCCTGAAGAGAACCTTAGAACAATCATCAACAGTCCAATCCTTGTGATCCCAGCAAAGAGTAACCAGGCTTTCCTCTGCCCTTCCTTGATGAAGGGCTTCTTCCATGCCCTTGTACTAAAACAGAATGACTTGTACAGTTTTTTCCTTTTGTTTTTCCATTTTGGGGGGGGCGCTTTCTGTCCAGGGTGAGTAGTCGATACTCATCATGATGTACCTTCCATAATAAGAACATCACTATGGACATGTTAGTGAAATTTGATTTTCACCGCAGGGCTCTTTGTAGAGATGTAGACGAGTCTGTATGTTTTTAACCACAGTGTTCTCTTCCTGTTTCTCCTCAGAGTTGGCCATAGTGAAAGTCAACTTACCACGAGGTGTTTCGGACATAGACTTCATCACAGCCAACTACCCCGGAGATTTCCCCGATATGCAGCAGATGCAGTGGGACTTCACGGTGCCCGGCATGCACAACTACTCCGTGAACTTCCTCAACCACGCCACCCCCGAATGCCTCAACGGTGAAGTGGTGGTAGAATACCAGAAAAAGGACAAGAAGGCGACCAAGGCGACTCTGACGGATCCTCAGCCGAAGCACCAACAGGGAAACTTCAACATGGTGCTGAAGAACTGCGAAACCAACCGGACCCTGGAAGGACTCAACCTGAAATACAGAGTGTCTGTGATGAGGAGCGGACATCCAGGTACAGCATGAAGACATGATAATTTCAATTGGTAATCTTATTTAAAGTGACAGTGCAACAGATTAGCAGACAGACATCGGGCTTAAGAAATATCCAGACGTTCAACAGTGAAAGTCGACTTACTTTACAGCAGGGGTGTCAAAGTCGTTTTAGTTCAGGGGCCACATTCAGACCAATTTGATCTCAAGTGGGCCGGACCAGTTCTTACTATATGATCAAAGCCACAAAGTCAGATAAAAAAAAGACTAAAAAAACCTAACAAAAACAAGACAAAATATTGTGAAAATGAGACGCAAAACGTCAAAAAAAATTAGACAAATGACACAAAATAAAATAAGAGACAAAAATTAGACAAACAATGCAACAAAAAATGGATAAATGACAAAAACGAGACAAAAAAAACACAATCGGCACGCAAAACAACGAATAAAGCAGAACACAAAAGGACAAAAAAGGGACAAAAAACACAAGAGACAAAAAGGAAACACAAAATGACAAAAAAATGAGACCAACGACGAAAGTCACACAAAAAACAACAAAAACAAGACAAAATATTACAAAAATGAGACACAAAACGACAAAAGAACAATGAACAATCTAGTATTTTACTTTATGATCAAAACAACTTGTCATGGTCTAGAAATTATTTTAAATTTATAGTTTTACTAATTTACAATCTGCAGTTAATGTCTTATCTGGGATTTTTACACTTTACAAAGTCGTCCCACTGACAGAATACTTCAGTTTTAATCAGAGTAGGTGAAATTATTTTAATTCCAAGCATATATTACTCTGGTCTGCTGTTATTTTTCCATCTGACAGTCTTTTATCATACACATGTATTTGTAAAAACAGTCTGGTTCATGTGTATTTGATAAATCATTGTTCTCCAGAATAAACCTACAGCCGAAAATCTGGCTTCTATAATCCCAAACTACAGGTTTTGCTGTTAAAATGACAATTCAGAAATCCCTGATGGTCAGTTTTCCATGAAAACATACCCTTGTTTTTCTGATTAAGTCCAAACAGGCTAATTTGGGTTTTTATTAATGCATTTACAAAAAATTAGATAGATTTTGTGAGTATCTCAGCCACGGTTTCTGCCTCTCATGTCTCACTTCGATTTTCTGAACAATAAATGATTTTTTTAAAACACCCAGAAAACTTACAGCTGTTTTGATGCCCCAGAATCCAGTTGGAGAAAAACAATATTCTCTGTCTTGATATTTTGAGCCCATTTCCCAACTTTAGCCACAGTATCCAAATGCAAACCAAGACTGAATTAGGAAGAAATAAAATATATTCTGGCTCCAATTATACAGTGTGAAGCACAACACAAACAATTTTAGTTTTATTAGTGCTTATTAATGTCACTTTTTCATATTTAATGTGTTTTTTTTTTTTTTTTTTAACCAAACGAACACAAGTGTTGTCATTTTCTGGTCACAGTTTGAGAAATGAGTTAAATATCTCTATTTTTATTGTATTTTTCCATATAAAGTGATAAGAAAAGTCTGTGAGGAGTCAAAACTCACCTGGTAAAAAGTTAAAATTTTGATCTTTTAGATAAAATTTGACACAGACCAGAGTTTTTTTTTTTTTCAGCACTTGATATCTGTTTGCAAACTACACTTACATGATACTGTTGGTATCACATGTAGAAATTAAACAAAAGGAAATTTTGCAGTTTTTACTTCACAGTATGTATGATATAACACCATCACAGTTAATTCTGAGATGAAGATTTCCTCCTGATCACTAAAATAGTTTGTCTGTTTTGTTTCCTGGTTAGTTCTGTGTACAGTGGATCTCACCAAACACAGAGGAGTTTCTGTGCAGATCGAGAAGGTTGGTTCTGACCCGTACTGTGAGATCAGCACTAATTCAAAGGTTTCAGAGAAGATAAATGTGGCTGCAGGCACCACAGCCGATCTGTCCTTCCTTGACTGTCCAAAAGAGGATGTCCGCATGACTGCCAGCAAACTTATTTGTAAGATATTTGTTTTGTTTTGCATATTTTTCGTGAAAACAAATGTAGCACTTCATGTCACCAAAAAGTGAGAAAAAGTGGATAATTTCTTGTTATTCTTCATCTCATTTTGTCCTTTTAAATACCAGGGTGTCAAGATTCGGCGTGTTCTGCTTCTAAACTCACCGTTCCCAAACTGGATTCCTGTCTGCCGCTGCTGCTGCACAGCTTCACCTGGCACCTCTACGTCCCTCAGGACAGAACGCTGGACCTGGTGTCGCCCACCGGGAGCCTCAAGCAGTCCCTGCCGGGCCAGGAGTGCAACCACTCCGTCTTACTGCATGTGGCCGAAGGCGACGGCTCTTCTCTGGGAGATTTCTGCTTTAATGGTGACATCCAGAAGGTTCAGGTTCACGCCAACGTCTCCGTGACGGCTACAGTCAAAGACTTCAACATCACCAGGGGGCCTTTTCTCAGCGTCAACGTCAGTCAGGAGATCCCAGGTAAAACATGAATGTCCTGTTGGTTGTTTTTTTTTTTTTTTTTTTTTTTTTTATAGAAATTGTGTTCTTTAACTGCTTATTATTTTCCCAGACAATGGATTAAATGCATTTTCAAGAATTACTAAATAGTGTCTCAAATTGGCATCTTCAAATTTGGAATTTTTTATAACTACAAAAACTCAGCAATATTCAGTTTTCCATCATATATGTCATTGAAAAGCAGTAAATCTTAACAAACGAAAAGGTTCAAACTGAATTTTTTGTAATGACAAATGACAGAAACGACACAAGAAAAGCCCTCAGAGAGCGCAGTACTCCTCCAAGGCTGCTTAGTTGTATTATTTCCGACGGATAAGTCCCGAAAAGTCCGCAGCGCTCGATTTGTAGCAGGATCACAATCATGTGATCGTCAGCAGGCAGCTAACGTAGTGTTCACTTGTTGTCATGGTTACAGTGACGCCGTGCCGCTATCTCGCAATGATACAGAAATCTTTAACAGATCTGTGGATCCAGACTATAAGCTGCATCACTGCCAAAATCTAATCAGTTGGTCTTTGTGTCATTTCTGACCTTCCCTGAAAATTTCATTCAAATCTGTTAATCCGTTTTTGAGTAATGTTGTGCACAGTCAGTCAGACAGACAGACAGACAGACAGACAGACAGACAGACAGACAGACAGACAGACAGACAGACAGACAGACAGACAGACAGACAGACAGACAGACAGACAGACAGACAGACAGACAGACAGACAGACAGAGACGTACAGCGATCGTCACATAACTCCGCTGTTCCTTGGCCGAGTAAAAATATGAATTTTAGAGGAAAGATAACTGGAGGTTGTATAGAGAAACAACAGGATTGTTCAACTGGACTTGGTTCTCAAAGACATCTCATCTTGGATGAGAGGTGGAACGTCTTCAGGAACCTACAAGAGAAGTCTCTTGCAGGTTGACGTTGGATGATGTTGGATGATGATATTGTGGTCCCTTTGTCACTTCTGACAAAAGCAATGAAGCAATAGTTTGTCACTTTTGTGCTTACAGATTGTTTTGCTGTCAATGAGTTTGCAATACATCCATTTGTATTGCTTTTAAGTCAGTTGTTCTGTGACTGTCATCTCCTGCACTTCACCAGCAACTGAATGCAACAAGTTTAGACTTGTTTTCTGGCTGTTTGTAGAGCTTTAGTCATTCTAGGTAACATTGGAAATCAGGAACAGGAAAAATACAGTCAATGAGACAAATGAGGACAATGGATGGACTGTTAAACTGAAAAATCATCTGGTGTGATGATATTCAAAACTGTAAGTGCAAGAGCTGGAATGATAAGGGAGTTATTTGATTTGTTCATCAATTAAAAGTTAATAACTTTATTATGCCACTATTTGTTATATTTTTTTCTAAACAATTAATGGATTTAGCATCCAAAAATATGAATATTTGCTTGTTTTTTGTAATCATCTTTGATCGTAAATTGAGCATTTTTGGTTCGGTCAGACCAAATTTTGAAGAATCGCTTTGGACTGCAGGACATTACATTTGAATGAGATGATTAATCACTCAATCAAGAAACTAATGAGCAGATTAACCAGTAGTGAGAATAAACTGCTGTCACTATACCTTTAAATTCCACATGGGGGCGCTGTTGTACCACACATGCTTTCTAATTCCTACATCTGACATTCAGCATTGTTTCCAACCTTTTCAGAGACCATTATTTACAGAGTCAGCCCCAAGGTGGCGTCTCCCACCCTGCTGGCCACCCCCGGCTGGCCTGGGGGCATGAAGCCCTCCACCACCGTGTCCTGGATCGTCACCCTGCCCAGCCAGTACCAAGCCCACCTGCAGTTTGTCAACGTCACTCGGCCCAAGTGCAAAGACAGACACGCGTACATGAAGGTGAGGACGCTGGATTCAGTGGAGGAGATGATGAGCCGGCGGGAGGATGAGGAGGCCGAGGACAAGTTGTTAGTGCTGCAGAGCTTCTACCTCAACATGTCCAACTGCATCCCAGAGGAGAGGCAGTTTAGTGTATTGACCAAAATCACTCTGGAGAAGAAGACCAGTAAGCAAACCTCACTTTAGGTCGTTTACGTACTGTGTTCCTGGACTATGATTGAACAGTTTGATTCGTTTCTCCACAGATCTCTTGGCCATCGTCCTAGGGATTGCCGGAGCTGTTGTGCTCGCGCTCGCAGTGCTGGGTGTTGTATGTTGTGTCACAAAGTGAGTAGTAGCAACAAAAACTCTCAACACTTTCCACATTGGAGGTTCCTGTAGTGAGACCAGATGGTATTGGTTATTAAAACTTAGCCTGACACTGAAGAGGTTTGCTGAGTGGAGCAAACTCCGTGCCGAATCTGTTTAATTAGATTTGCTACTCCGCCAAGGAACGTGGCGGACTTATGTGATGATCGGCGTTGGTTTGTCTGTCCATCTGTCTGTCTGTTAGCAACATTACTCAAAAAAACTAACAGATTTGGATGAAATTTTCAGGGAAAGTCAGAAGTGACACAAGGGCCACAAGAATGTCCTCAAGCACCTAAGAGTAGTCTTGTAGGTTCTTGAAGACGTTCTACCTCACATCCAAGATGAGATGTCTTCGAGAACCAAGTCCAATTGAACAATCCTGTTGTTTCTCTACACAACCTCCAGTTTTCTTTCCTCTAAAATTCATATTTTTACTCAGCCAAAGAACAGCGGAGTTGTGACGATCGCTGTTGGTCTGTCTGTCCGTCTCTCTGTTAGCAACATTACTCAAAAACGGATTGACAGGTTTACATGAAATTTTCAGGGAAGGTCAGAAATGACACAAGGACTACCTCATTAGATTTTGGCAGTAATACGCTTATAGTCTGCATCCATGGACTTGTTAAACGTTTCCCATTGCAGCCGGCACAGCATCACTGTAACTATGACAAGTCAACGCTACGTTCTGCCTGCTGACGATCACATGATAGAAATCCTACTACAAATTTACCATTGCGGACTTTTAAAAAAAAAAAAAAGTTATTTCTTTGGTTGGCTTTGGTAGATAGGTTAGTCGAGAAGCAGACAGGAGTGTAAGGAGAAGACCTGCAGCAAAGGGCCATGAGCTAGAATCGAACCCAGGCCGTGGCGTCAGGGACTATAGCCCCTGTTCATGGGCCACCCACTCAACCAGTTGAGCTACCTGGGCACCCGACTGTTGCAGACTTACCGGGACTTATGTACCATCAGAAATGATACAAGAAACAGTTGATTAAATTATGGGGATGTTTCCGAGTCCCATCAATTCCCACCGCCCGCTACATATTTAGGTCACACAGTGTAGCAAACCCCAACCAGATGATGGACAACTTTATCATTCAACTTTCATCTGTCCTCCTAATTCTTAGGAGTTTGATGAATATGGGCCGTGGTTTCTGTTCAGGTTGGATTGCAACAACATTTTGACAGCAGCTGGTTCATTATTTGTCTATATCCTATAAGACAGCTCTAACTGGCTACCTCTTGTTGACTCGTTGTGGTCTGTCTTCATCTTTTGAAACAGGAAAAAGAAAAAACAAAAGATGAACAAAGAGTCATCCATCTACATCGGGAAAGGGAACATCTTCCGGCCGGGCGACAGGCACTTCAGCAAAACCCGATCTGACAACGAGTCACACGTCTACGACTCCATAGATGAGACAATGGTGTATGGCCACCTGCTGGGCGACTCCTATCAAACCTTCACTGGCCCTGTTGACGGATTGTTGCCTACAGTCAAAGAACCAGACCCAGAACCCGAGTTGGACCAGTACAATACCTTCCTGAAGCCCTCTGAGACTTTCATCCCGTCCCGCCCGCGCACTCCCATCGACCGGCAGGACAGCCTCGGCTTCCAGGACAGCAGGATGGTCGACAACGAACTGTACACGTTCAAGAGCACGGGCGAGATAAACACAATCCGGTTGTCTGGGGTTGATTTGGAGCCACAGCCGCCGATAACGGAGGAGTCTTTGTAGAGGGTTCGGATTGTATCTGTGGGATGGACTAAAGTTACTGAATCCTTGTTACAGCACTGAGTATCTGTCGACGGTACTGATGACATCTGTGCCTCCAACACGCTCAGGGAATCTGAGTTCAGTTATTTTTTAAATGTGGTGTATCTTTGCAGAAACTCAAGTTTTAAGAGTGACAGTGCTGACGCTTGTCTTTAAAGGAATAGTTTAGAGAACATTTGCCGTCTTCAAGAGTGGGAGAAGATTGATGCTGTTTTTTTTAACATGCAACTACAGCAAGCAACTAGTTGGTTTGGCTTACCATAAAAAACAACCCACCAGTAACTCTAAAGCACTGTTTAACCTGTTCAATGTGATTAGTAACGGTTTAAGTGACTTCGTAGAGACGCTCCAAGATGTATCGGCTCTTTTCCAAAAAATAATCCAACACTTGTCATTTTTACTTGTTGCTTCCTTATTATTTAACTCTTTGATACACAACATGGGTCAAAAGTGACCCATATTCAATGGAAAATGAGTATGTCTTGACCCATATTGTGCATTAAAGGGTTAAACAAGTAAGATATACCATGCTAATTTGTGAGCACAGGTGCTGGTTGTTGGATTTTAGCTCGCTTTCCACCCCCCCGTTTTCATTCTTTGTGTCATGGTAAGCTAAGCAAATTTAGCGTGTATAAACTTGAAAGTGGCATCGATCTACTAGTCTTACTCCAAGAAAGGAAGCAACAAAAACAAACTATTTCTTTAACATTTGATTTACTTGGTTTCAATAAGACTTTGCCAGTGTGGCATAGATTCATGAATAGAAATGGAAAACATGAAAGTGCACTGTCCAGTGTCATTTTAAAAATGTTTTGATAACTTTTGCTAGTCTTTTTAAAGATTTTTTTTTCTTTACCTGTAAATATAATTTAGTTTTTTTTTCTTTTTGCAATAAATTTGAGGAAGTGGTTTGGAGGGGAAACAGTTTGCTCCTTGAGGTAATGGCTGTCATCGTACACTTAAAGCTGTGACATTTAATTTTCCCTCATGTGCTTAAACACTAACCTTTCTGCCTTCTGGGCAGTGAAAACAATTTAAACCACAGGAACGCCGGCCATGAAAAACAGCGTGAACGAGGGTGTGGAAGAAGTGCAGACTTCAGAGAAGCAGCCAGTGTTTACCATGGAGAAGTGTGCTGGAAACAACAAATGCACAGGCCAAGTTTACACAGTTGCATCGCATTTTCTGAAGCTACAGGCATCAGATTTTTAATAAAGTCTGCATTTATTTTCTACACTGGGGAACAGCGGTCAACGGTTTGGGAAGTACATTGATTTAATATCTTGCTGACAGTTAGATTGATACTTATCTTTGTTTTTACTTAAGAAACACCAATACAGAAATGTAAAAGTACTCCTACATGACAAATCCTATTCAAGTGAACACAACAAAATGTTAAGTATTCAAGTAGATGTGCAGGTTCAGTCCCTCTGGCTGGTATATTATTACATATGCCATCATACTATTATTAACAGTGAAGCAGGTGGAGTCAGTTTGAACTACTTTATATACAGTTTTATATACAGACAGCTAAATCTAAGGGGTTGACAGATGAATAATGAGAGAGAAAAGAAGAAAAAACAGAACCAGATGTTCTAGTACTGAGTCTGTTGTTAGTTTTGGAACTTTTTTCTCTAATTTTTTTAATACGTCAAAGGCCAAAATGTTTGGAAACCATTGACTTAATATCTAAAAATGTGTTGTATTTTTAAAGCATTTTATATTGTCCATTGTGTACATTTTTGCTCTTCAGAATAACTAAAGTTGTTCAATAAATACAGTGGAGTAAAAAGTTCTACATTCCAGTCTAGTAGTCGTATAAAATAGCTTTAAATGGAAATACTCAAGTAAGTGGCAAGTACTTAAAATCTGTATTTAAGCACACTATTTGAGTAAATGTACCCTGTATAGTAACATCTGAATGGTAAAAAATGAAGCTACTGTTAGCAGCCAGTTAGCTTAGCTTAGTTTAGCATAAAGACTTGCAATCAGGAAAACGGCTACCTTGGCTCTATCCTCCTCTATCTACCAGTGCCACTGAAGATCATAAATTAGCATATTATTAAAGGGATAGTTCGGGATGTCCCGTCGTATCAATGCGCGCTGCGTTGATATCAACACATGTACGCAGCAGTCAGCTGGAGGACAGCGCGCATTGATACGACGGGACAGGAAGTAGTGCCAAGTGATTACGTGGTGTGACTTTTTCGTGGAAATGGGTTTTTTTTATGCAAATAAATCACTCTTTTGAACACGTGCTGTTGTTAGAAGAAATACGTTTTATTTAAGTGACCCTGGAAACCTGCCGGACTACTGTCGCCGCGACCAGAACCGGACCAGAACTCGGCTCACGGGACACTGTCGGGGGTAAGACAGTGAGAGTGTACTAATGATAGGGATGCCATAGAGATTCATGTCAAAAATCCCGAACTATCCCTTTAACTTACATGGCAGTCATTTGATCCATGCCATATTTTAAGTGGCTGTATACAAGGCTAGCTGTTAGCCACAACCAGCAGAGATTTCAGGATGTTACAGGTCCCGTCTGAGAAACAATCTGTTGAAATCTGTAGAATTATAATTCGTCATTCTTACACATTGAAAAAACAAAAGCCAGTTATGTTGTGATAATTGGTGAACTTTATATGTGCTTAAAGGTGGATTTTAGCTAGCTGTTTGAGTCATTATGTTATGCTAGGCTAAGCTAACTACATTCGGCTTGTTTGAGAAAATCTGTTGAAATCTGTAAAATTATCATTTGTAATTTTTACACATTTAAAAAACAAAACAACAAACATAAGCCAATTATATTAAGATAATTAGGGAGCTTTATATGTGCTTAAAGGTGAAGTTTAGTTAGCTGTTTGAGTCATTATGTTATGCAAGGCTAAGCTAACCACATTCGGCTCGTTTAAGAACTAATCTGTTCAAATCTGTAAAATTACAATTTGTCATTTTTACACATTAAAAAACTAAACTAAACTAAAATAAACCACATATGATAATTTGTGAGCTTTATAGGTTCTTAAAGGTGAATTTTAGCTAGGTGTTTAAGTCATTATGTTGTGCTAGGCTAAGCTAAGCTAACTACATTCGGATATAACGCTTACATGCCGATGTAGGCCCTTGTGCTATCTGCTCTAAATTACAGTTTTAGAGTCTTTGCAGGTTAAACTTCATGTTTTTTTTGTACTGATTGCATAAACATAGCAAAAGGCATTTATTAGTGAGCTTCAAAGAAGGTTTGTTTCACTGAACAGAGTTAAGCTAGCTAGCCAGTTCAGCTTAGTTTTATGTATATAGAGCCAATTTCAGGACACTTTACACAGTAAGGTGAAGAATTCACCATGTTATATAACACATATAAACCCTCCCAAATTCTTTTGAGCAAGTTTTTTGATGACAGTGTGAAGAAATAACTGCTCTTTCAACAGGAAGAAACCTCTGGAAGAACCAGGCTCAGGGACGGCGGCTATCTTGGGGTGAGAAAGATCTGTATACCATGTGATATCAATCTTCTGAATAGAGGCAAGAAAACAAATTTCTCAACATTTCCTTCCAGAAATGACAGTAGAAGAGGGTATTCATACTTTATTGATGGTAAATTTAAAGGCTACATCAAGCTAGACATTACAAGACCAACAAACTGGCATAACCGATTGGGATATGTTTTTTTTTTTCTTTTAAAAAAAAGCAATATCAGTCATTATTCTGGCTTCATGCGAGTCATGTTAAAATACAGCAGTTGTGAAGTTTAAACCAGTGGTTCTCAACCAGTGGAACTGCTGTAATGGAGGTGTGGATGTATTGAAATAATGTAAAGTTACGAACATTAGTGAATGGTGCCAGCACCTACACACAACCTTTATTATGGAAATACTGGTGTTTTGATGAATGGACATCCAAAATAAAGGGTTTTAGATGATTTGATTTTGATTTAAAGAGAAGATGTACAAAAGAAAACAACTATAAAATATCTGAAGTCTGTAATTTCTTTGGATCATCCCACCATCTTGTTTATTCTAGACCAGACCATGCTCTTCACGGCTTTATTGCGACCACAAGGAATGCTGCAAATGATACACCAGTAGATCATTTTTGTCGAAAACAAACAATTCTTATGCAACTGATTGAAACTTCTAGATCAGACTCTGGACTCGATGCAAAACCAGTTGTGAACCACCGGCTTAAACTCCTCCCAGAATAGCAGGCGTTGCAGCGAGAGTACACACACAAAGCAGCTATAACCAAGCAGAGGCTAAGATGAGGCTGATCAAACGATGTTGAACTGGCAGACCGACGGCTTCTCATCACGACAGTTCTCGTCAAACCACTTCCCCTTGGAGGCCACAGACAGGACGCCACAGTTCTGGGACATGCCGCCGTCCGGCTCGGGGGACCGGTAGTTGGACGTGTCCCAGTTCTTGTATGTGATGCTGGAGCCGGTCTGGTCCACCCAGGTGCCCTCTGTCATCAGGTCGTTGGTGCCCAGCCAGACCTGCTCGTCCGGACCGATGCTCTGGCGGATGTAGTCTCTGAGCTGGTTGTTCTCATCGCTGGATGTGGGCGTCCCAAGGACTCCACCCAGCGAGTTACAGTCTTCACTGGCAGTATGATAACGTTTCTTGAGAGGTTCAGCCAAGAAACACTTGCCGTGGATCTTTATGCCTTTTAAACAGACTGAAGGGGAAAATAAGAAGAGAAGATAGATACACTGGAAAAAATGCTCCTCTCAAAGCAAGAACAAAAAACTTATTTCAAGGAACTTTTACCTTGAAATAAGTGAACAAATCTGCCAATAGAACAAGTGAAAATGGCTTGGTAAGATTTCTTGAAATAAGATATGATACTTAGAATATTGAGATCTTAAAATTAGCTGGGAAAACTTATTTTAAGCTATATTTGACCAGGATTGTCAAGCTTAGGTGTCTTAAAATAAGCCAGACATGCTTAAAAAAAAAAAAAAAAAAAAATACCAGTTTTTCACTCAAAAATAGATTTTTGCTTTCATGTAATCTCCTAATGTGAGATGTATTAATCCTCCTGCTGTCTTCATTTATGGGCACCAAAAAATATTGTTTCCTTGTCTGAAAAAAATCCCCAAAATCAGCAAAAAAGTCCCCAAATTTCTGAAAATTTGCAAAACCTTCAGGAAGAAAACTCCAATAATTCCTTCAACATTTCCCATAAAAGTTTATTTAAAAAAAAAAAAAAAAAAAAAAAAAATCCCCCAAATTTGGCAAGAAAATTCTTGTAAATATTTTCAAAAAATGAGCAAAAATCTTCCAAAAAATCCTAAAAATATCTAAAATGATTCCATATATATCAGTAAAACTTCAAATGTTTTCTTTAAGAACATTCACATAAAAATCAACCAAAATCCAGCAAAAATTGCTGGAATTTGGTTGATTTTTTGTGTGAATGTTCTTCAGAAACATTTTTAACATTTCTTTTTTTTCCACCAACAAATGTTCAAAGATTTCCCAAAAATGTTGAAAATGTGGACATCAGAAGTTTCACTGTGAAAATAGATTTCTTTTCCACATTTTCAAACTTTAAAACGAGTCAATTTTGACCCTCAGGACGACACGAGGGTTAGACTTATTTTGAGTTTTCTTGTAAAATTCAACTCGAAACAAGATAATTTTGAGATTGTTTGACTTTCTTCTTTCTTTCTTTGACAAGAAATGTCACTTGTTAAGTGAATTTATCTTAAATCGAGTGGGATGAGACATTCTGACTAAGAATAAGACAAATAGACTTGGTAAGATTTTGAGTTTTTGCAGTGTAGATAGTCCCTGAAATTACCCAAATGTCTGAATTTCCTGATGGCTTTGCTTTGATAATAATATAGACAAAAAAGGAACAAGGGGGTTAGTGTCTGTTTTGATTGGCAGTTATAACTGGACATGATTATATGTTCTGCACAACAAGTCAGACACAGATTTGCCATGTGCTTCCCAGATTAAAACATCCACTTTCAAAGACTACACATGAATCCCATATGCCCTTATTTTGAAGAGAAGCATACCAGAGACTGCTGACTTCTATTTGAACACGTTTTTAGCCCTCATCTGTCATCCACATCCGACAGAAGTAAAACTGATGTTTGTCTTTATTCCCAAGATAATGCTTTCTTCCCCTTGACGATCACAGAGAAGGTTTATCTTGAGTTGAGAACATTTATAGGGTTTAAACCTAGCTAATCCAAGTTACATTTGTCTGAACCAAATAAATGTTGTGCCACTATTGACACCCTAATGGCTTTTCAGCGTCCCAGATTTCTACTGCATGCTGATTCTAAGCAGCTTCACACAGGAAAAATAACACTCTAAACTGGCAGAATGCAAATAAAATGCACACAGCTCATCCCAATGCAGTGTACAGGAGAAATTGAAATTGCTGGTTTTGGTGAAATAGCACCCGAAAATAAGTATTAAGGTGAAACATTGATGTTTCACGTCATTTTCTATTAGGATATAACAGTTAGGTATGTTGATATAGTTGTGCATCAACAATTAGTGGCTTAATTTATAGGATTGGCATGTTGATCGATGGCTAATATACTTAATAATAAATCTCCTCAGGTAGATTTTGGAAAATGCATGGACTGGAAGTCACTAGCTGCCACTACAGGACCTCTTTTGATTGATATTCCTCTATAAACTTGCAAAATCTGATGTTATATATAGCAGTTTGGTGCTAAAACTTCTAAGTTTTTACTAACAGGATGCTACTGGTTTTGTTTCTAAAAGCAGAGAAATTCTCAGAGCAACTGTTGCTCATTCCATTGTTATGTGTAAACTAGTTCAGGTGTTTTACCTGTTTGCAGAGCCTGTTGTTCCTTCAGTAGATTGAGCTCTTGGACGATGTCGTTAACCTGTTTCTGTAGCTCCTCTATGGCTGTATCCTTTGCTGCTTCTGATTGCACACACAAGAGAAATGTCAAAAAAAAGGAAACTCAAAGAACAACTAAAGAATGTTTGTCTTGTTTTGAGCATTCAAGTCTGTGCTTAAGAAAGCTGATGCACTAAAGCAGGTGATGTTGAACTAATCTGTCTTTCTTCCTACAGGTTGTCCATCTCACCTTTCTTCACTGGTTTCCTCCTCACTGGATTCTGCTGAAATGAGCAGTTAATGAGCAGCAGAACTCCCAGCAGCACACACACTCCTCTGAGCTCCATGACTGTTGAATGAGGCTGCTCCAACGTGGATGCTCGCTATTTATCTGCCTCCTCAAACACACCCTCTCCTTCTGTTTATCCCGACATGCCCTCCCTCTCATCTCTCTGCACGGGGAAAAATACTGAACTGAAACAGTCTGACCTCAGCAGCTCTTCAGGAGGACGTGTGTCCGTCTCATTTGGATCCAGACTCTTCATGTGGAGGTGGAGCTCCAACCAGAGCCAGGCCTGGAAAGCAGGTGGATGCTCTCAGACAGGGTGAAGCAGCTATGATGTAACTTAAGGTGGGCGAAAAAGAAATAAACACAGACTCTTTGGTTGCATAAATGCCTAAATAGCTACACTTCACCTCTTTGTTCAAAAGGCTATTCCTTGTTTTCCAAAATGTCTTTAGGAATGGCCTCATTAGGAGGAATTTGAGTATATCCAGGTTTTTTGGGCCACAATGAGGCACTGAAATGGGGAAGTCTGCACTACTATACCTCAGATTTTAGTTTCATCTCTGCACTGAGAGCGTAGGAGTTTGTTTTGGACCTGAGCTCTCGCCGCCTGTGCACACACCCTGCACCAGTCTGAGGAAAGAATGGAAACGATCCAGAGTCGCATCTGGTCTTTCTGTAAGTCTTGCACTTTACACAATCCTCAGCTGACACGTGGCAAATGCAGGACGCAGAGAGACTGGACTGTTCCTGTGCAGCGCTGCTGGAATACAGAACAGATTTCAGGTCTGGAAAGTCACCAGTGTTTGGAGTTTTGCACCCGTTTCTTTAAAAGAATAAGATCAAGAGTCTGTTTGGAACAAAAAACCCTGGATATGGTAAAGTTTAACAACACTGCAAGTTAAAAGTATTGTTGCTCTTTACAGTAAATCTTAATCAAAACTCTCCTATGGTGTCCAAAAAAAGATGTCCGTAAGATTATCAGGCATCTTCAAATATGAAATCTATTAAACAGTAATGAAAGACTAAACTGATGCAGAATCTTAACCTCCACTGTGGGAAATCAGACGAGTTAGACAAGAATTGAAGCTACTAGTACAAATATTTTGATAACTGGTCAATAGTTGAAGTCATCTTTTAAGCAAAAATGTAAAATTACAGATTACCAGCTTCTAACGCAAAACACACAATTTTAAAAATCCAAATTTGGCTGAGAGAACTTGGGCTGGACATTTTATCGGCCAAACTAATGGATAATATAGAAAACAATTTGCAGATTAATCGATAATAGTCATTAGTTGGCATCACACATCAGACCTTTAATTAATAATAACAACTGTGCATCTTCTGCACAGCCTCATTCAGATAATTTCTGCATCAGATTGGGGACAAACAAAATCAAGCAGCACGATTTTAAAGTACAAAGACAAGCAGACTGCACAAAGTCAACATTTTATTAGAAAATTATGTAAATATAAACTGTAGAAAGAGCAGCTGATTTTAACCCAGGAAGCCAACTTTCTGTTTGTTCTTTCCCAGATGCTCCTCCTGCTGCAGCACCTTCATGAGCGGACCGTGGAGAGCTTTGCCGACTCGTTTCCCCGCCTGCAGATAAGAACACACCGTAGCGTCTGTCTGCCATGCAGCCTTCTACACATGTAATCACATTCAAAACCCACATTTAGATTAAACAAAACACACAGCACCTTGTGTTTCTTGTAAGTTATCGGATTAGAAATGGAACTTAACTACTATTTATTACGAATACATACAATTTAAAAGATGTGATTAAACGCCTCAAGGATCACCATGTTCTTATACGTGTTTATATAGTGTATTTACTCATAGAACAGTGCAGTGTGGCAGAGAAAAACTAAATTCAAGGGCTTTTATCAACAGCTGAGTGGTGAACTAAGAAGCTGGATTCATAGGTTAGCAGGTATGTTCATTTTTTACATGTAGAGTATTTAATATGGTGATATTAACAGCAGGCTATTAGTGGCGTTAGAAGATGCATGTTGACTGTATGTGGTATAGATGAAGCTACTGCTGTTAGCTGCTGGTTAGCTTAGCACAAACACTAGTAAAAGCTGAACAGGCCTCTTCAACATGTACCAAACTCTGACCAACAGTACTTCTAAAGCTCATTAATTAACACTTTATATCCAAGGTTTTTTCGCCCAAAAACAAAATGACAAATTGTGGTGGTAATGGACAATCTGAAAACTGACAAATACAAGATCTTAGACACTAATTAGTGAGCTTTAAAAATATTCGTGCAAGTTTTTCTTTTCCTGATGTGTGTAAACATTATTTTGGCCGACTCTGCATATACTGGTACAGCAAAAGTTAACGAAGTGCACCAGCTGACTTTATAACCTGTTTATCAGCTCAAGGTCAGTTGTAATTTTTTTCAAACCAAGGCAACGGTTAAGTAAAAATAAAACTCCTCAGCTGTGTTGACAGGAGGCCAGATGGTCGAGGAGGCGCTCTGCTCTCACCTCTGTCATTTCAAAGATGCTCTCTGGGTCCAGGCTTCCTCCGCCCACCTTCCTGGTGCAGGTGACGGTGCCCTTGTGTGTGACGGAGATGATGAGGCTGGCCACAGAGCAGGCCTTCTCCTGCAGGGTCGCATCCACCACGTGTCTGTGGCCAACCTGCACAGAAACAGTCGGCCTTTAAATGCATCATCGGTGTGATAACAAATTAGTCCATGGGCCCGGACCCAACACTTCCAGTATCGGTACCATTCGAGGTGACCAACTCTTTTTGGTATTTTTATCTAGCTATATGTCTCTCATTTGCATTTTGATATGATAGCCGTTACAGACTCACAGCTTCATATCTGTTATCACTGGTTTCATGGACACAATGCGACGGGACGGAATTCCATAGGATTTTGCCTCATTATGAAAAAATAAGAAACGCCACATGCTACACATCATCATCTGTATAATAACTTTATAGCACAGAACAATACTACAAACTGGAGACTGAGAAAGATTTTGTTGCTATGGTAACAAGATTGTGACAAAAACAAGACAAAATAACAAAGCAAGACACAAAACAACAAAAGCAAGACACAAAATGACAAAAGCAAGACACAAAGTGACAAAAACAAGACACAAAATGACACAAGTGAGACACAAAATGACAAAAACAAGGCACAAAATGAAAAAAAACAAGAATACAATGACAAAGCAAGACACAAAACGACAAAAACGAGACACAAAACGACAAAAACAAGACATAAAATGACAAAAGCAAATAAGCATGAAAAGAAAGTACAGACAAACAAACATTTTAGTACCACTGAGGTTTGGTCACCTGAGGTGGTTCCAGTATCTGGTCTGGTCCATGGACTAAATCTTTACTTCAGTAGGTGAGCTCACCTTGCACAGGGTCACGATACAGGGAACGTTCTCTACATTGAGTCTCATGCAGTCATAAGGGTCATCAGAAAGCTCGATTTCCTTTCCTCCTTCTTCATCCGTGGATATACGAACTCTGGGAATCCTGTCAATGAGGAAACCAAAAGCTGTCTCTGTTTTATTCAATAAACCTGTTCAGTGTATTAGACAGCTGGAAGAGATTATTAAGTCATACAAACCCAAACAAATACTCACTTTGTGTTGAAGAGAGCTGCCTTGATAGCTATTGAGATGGCATCATACAAGTTTCCATCACACTGCAGCAGCTGTGGAAACATCATTTTCTGTTTGGATTTATTCCAGCATTAACACACAATATGTTCTGTTTGGGAACTGAATGGCTTCACGCCGTTTTTTAACAGTATTTTACATGAAAAGACGAGTTATTATTACTCATAATACAAGTAGGGATAGACATTTAAGTACAGCAGCAGCAAAAAAAACCCCCAAAACAAACAAAAACAAGAAAAATCCTTATTTGAGTAAATGTTAAATGATAGTTTGAATAAAAAAAAGTTGAAACCTATATTAAATTGATGGACAATCACATCTAGGGCCACAAATGACTACATACTAATAAACTTGTCAGTTATTAATCCCATTTATCATTAAGTTGTTTGGTGCAACTTCCCAAAGTCCTCAGCAATATCCTGAAATGTCTTGTTTTGTCCAACCAACAGTCCAAAATCCAAAGATATTAAATTTTTTCTCAAGAGAAACTGGAAAATGTGTGGAGCTGGAACCAGAGACTTTTATTGTTGCTCATTCAAAATTAATTGAGTGTCAAATTAAATAAATAATTGCAGTTTTCCAAAGGAAAAAGTCTTTTTTGGACACATTCGAATGCAGGGTGAAAAACCTGCAGTCAGAGAGAAGGAGGAGCTCTGGAAAATAACAGCGGACACTTTCTGACAGTCTTTCCCAAAGACATAGACTTGTTCTTTCATATATTTAATTGTCTTATTGTTAATTCCTAGACTTTGTAGCATTGTTAAATTTAGTAGTATCTGATGGAGATATGTGTTCTTTAATTGTGTCTGCATGCACTGAAAATGAACGCTGTCCCTCAATGTGTTTTAAATCAAATGACGGTTTTTACATCAATAAAGTGACAAAGACAGCCGTGTGAAGATGAAAAAAAGACAGCTGGATTGTCTCTCACCAGTACGTCCACATAGAGCACCCAGCAGTGCTCTCCAGGACAAATACAGAGAGTCTTCAGGTCCACGCTGTGCTTGTTGTTAAACACTTTGTAGAGGGTGTTACTCAGCTCCGTCCCCAGCTCCTCGCCTCCTCTGCCCTCAAACTGTGGAGTTGCGTTGGCAGAACTAGCAGTAGAAGGAGAAAACAAGATAATAAACTTGTGAGGTAACAGATTTATTCCTTTTTGAGTTATTGGGAGGAAGGTGAGAGTCGACAGTCGGTGGGAACTGGTGGAGATTCAAAGGGAACAGACGACACAACACCACCTCCTAGTGGCAGATTAAAACACTACTTTTATTGTTTAATTTTTATCTTCATTCTAATTGTGCATTTCTTGGCTTGCTTCATTTCTTATCCAGCTGCTGTAACGCCTTCTCTAGTGAGGGATCAATAAAGTTTATCGATCTTATCTTATAGTTTTATTTATATCGCTCACTGCTATAACTTGTGAGAAAAATACTTTAAAACTTGTGTGTTTTAGTTTACACTTGACAATAAGCAGCACACCTACCAATCAACAAAGAACTCCAGATAACCTTCGTTTGGCACCAAAGGTCTGGGTTTTCCAATATCAGCCTTGATCCCAACTAGAACTGCCGTGTGCCCCTAGAATAAAGAAAAACAGGAAGTAAAAGTCAACCTGTGATCCTTCCTGAGAAATAACACACAATAAAGATGGCAGCAGGCACTGGATAAACTCAGATATAAGTAACAGGTAAGAGTGTCTGCAGCTGGAAGCACTGACTGAGGTGAACAGATATTTTAGAGCAGGGGTGTCCAACATGGGGCCCGTGGGCCAAAAGCGGTCCTCCAGAGGGTCCAATCCGGCCCTCAAAGTGTAAAAATTCCAGAGAAGACATTAACTGCAGATTGTAAATTAGTAAAACTATAAATTTAAAATTATTTCCAGACCATGACAAGTTTTTTTCATCATAAAGTAAAATACTAGATTGGTCTTTTGTCATTTTGTGTCTCATTTTTGTAATATTTTGTGTGGTTTTTTTTGTCTTTTTTTGGTTCAAATTTTGCGTCTCATTTTTGTTGTTTCGTTTCTCGTTTTTGTCGTTTTGTTTCCTTTCTGTCTCACTTGTGTTGTTCGTCGACCTTTTTGTTGTTTTGTTTCTCACTTTTGTCATTTTTTTTGTCTCATTTATCCATTTTGTTGTCAGTTTGTGACTTATTTGTCTGAGTTTTGGTCTCTTTTGTTGCTTTGTTTCATGTCGTTTGTCAAATTTTTTGTCATTTTGTGTCAAATTTTTCTCCTTTTGCCTCATCTTCAGAATATTTTGTCTTGTTTTTTGTTTTTTTGTCTGACTTTTATCGTTTCTTTCATGTTTTTGTTGTTTTGTGTTTCCTTTTTGTATCGCTTGTGTTTTTGTCTGATTTTTGTCATTTTGTGTTTTGCTTTTTTCATTGATTTGTGCATAATTTTTGTTGCTTTGTTTTTTGTCTTGCTTGCGTTGTTAATCTATTTTTTTGACAATTTTTTGTCGCTTTGTAACTTTTTTGTAAAATTTTTGTTTTGTGTCATTTGTCTCATTTTTTTTGTAATTTTGTGTCTCCTTTTTGTAATATTATGTCTTTTTTGTAGTTTTTTTTCTCTATTTTTGTCTTTTGTCATTTTGATCATTAAGTAAAATACTACATTGTTCAGTTCCAGATATCTGTGACTAAATGTTGTTGCAGACACTGATCTGGAAGTTGTAATGTGTAAATGATCAACTGAGGCATAATATTATTGAAATTGAATTTATTTTTCTTTAGAAACTTCGGGTTGTTCATGATGTTTTGTAAAATTTAATTCATTAAATGTGAATTTTTTGCACTAAAACAAAGGAAACATTTGCAGTTGTCGTTATTTATAGGTTATTATGCTGTGATTTTACTGGTCACTTGAGATCAAATTGGACTGAACTAAGATGAGTTTGATTCCCCTGCTTTAGAGCATCTTCTTGTCAAACATGCTCCAGATCCTGGTTTTAATAATTACCAGTGTGACTTTAGCTGATCCGTCTGTGTTGGACACCACATCAGTCTCTATCTCCATGTGTCTGTAGTCCTCACAGCCTCTTCCATCCACCCGTAAGTCATCCTGAAGACCAGGAGCAACATGTCAACACAGGTTAGCAGGTAATGCTAACCTTAGCCGCTAGCTTTCCGTCGTTACGGCTCCTAAGTAGATTTATTTAGGCATTTCTGCAACAATTCAAACAAACACTGTTCCGTGGCTTGAGTGTTTGGTAAAAACTCACCCTTATGCCGTGTAATATGTACACTTTTTCGGCCTCGCTAACTTGTACTGTTGCCATGTTGTAGAAAGACTGTTAGCATGTGTGGGTGTCGCGTCTTCTCTACGTCATCAAGAGGCGATTATTTAAAAAAACAAACATCCTTCCTTTTTGGAAGCCAGTGAGAGTGCCAAATTACGAAGATAAATCTATAAAAGAATAAGAAAATAAAAGTGGAAATATAAAGGCGAATAAATAAAATAAAAAATAAATAATGTGGCAATATAAAGAAGTATTAATCAAAAAACGAATCCATAAAAGAAAAGGCTAATAAAAGTAGAAATATAAAGACAAACAAATAAAATAATTTTAAAAACTGAGAAATAATGTGCTTATAAATAAAATAAAAAATGAATAATGTGGCAAGTAAAAGAAATATTACTCAAAAAATTAATCCGTAAAAGAAAAGGCTAATTAAAGTAGAAATATTAAGAAAAATACATAAAATTATTTAAAAAAATAAAAATAGGAAGAAATGTGCTTATAAATAAAACAAAAAATAAATAATGTGACAATATAAAGAAACATTAATCAGGAAATGAATCCATGAAAGAAAAGGCTACTAAAAGTGTAAATATAAAGACAAATAAATAAAACAATTAAAAAAACAAGAAGACGTGCTTATAAGTAAAATAAAAAAATAAATAATGTAATATAAAGAACTTAATATAAGGAAATATTAATCAAAAAATTAATCCATAAAATAAAAGGCTAATAAAAGTAGAAATATACAGGCAAACAAATAAAAGAATCTAAAAATAAGAAGAAATGTGCTTATAAATAAAAAAGTAATATAAAGAATGTTATGTAAGGAAAAATTAAACAAAAATTATTCCATAAAATAAAAGGCTATTTAAAGTAGAAATATACAGAAAAATAAATAAAATACTTAAAAAATAATAAGAAATGTGCTAATAAGTAAAATAAAACAATGAATACTGCAATATAAAGAATTTAATATAAAGAAATATAAATCAAGTAATGAATCCATAAAATATCAGGGTAATAAAAGTAGAAATATAAAGACATAAGTAAAATAATTGAAAAAGTAACAAGAAATGTGCTTAAAACTAAAATAAAGTATGAATAATGTGGCAATATAAAGCAATATTAATCAAAAATTGAGTCCATGAAAGAAAAGGCTAATAAAAGTAGAAATATAAAGACAAATAAATAACATTATAAAAAAATAACAAGAAATGTGCTTAACCCGACTAACTGTAATATTAAGGCTAAACCCTGCAATAATATCTATAATATAAATGAACCAGATTAACTTTAACATTAAAGTCAGGAGCTTACGATGTTTTAAAAATTAAGAATAATTAATTAACAATTAATTCAGAGATTCCCATCAACAGAACCAAAATAAGCAAAAAAAGTTAAAGCATTATTTAGCACCATGTTCCAGCTTTCTAGAAGTAGGACCAAAGTCAGATTCAGCAGCAGTAAAGCGAGAGCAGAGTGGGCGGGGTTTGGGCGCAGATCTCGGTCTGATTGGTGAACCGGTTCACCTGACAGACTCCGCTCAGGACCAAACACTCCCATCGACCAGCGGAGCCACTTCCTGGTTGGATCCGCGTTTTGTTCCCCCGCAGCCCGCAGAGCTCTCTGGGTCTCACGGCGGAGGAAGCACGGAGGCGGAGCGGCAGCAGCGGCCTGGTTCAGGGCTTGGCCTCCCGGATACACTTTCCTTTAACACCCGAGTTAGCACCTCGTCGAAAAAACACACACAAAAAAACGAAGCGGCGGTGGTGGTGAGAGGGGAGCCGCGGAGAGCCTCTGACCGGAGAGCAGAGAGGTTAGCCGGGATTGAGCTAGCAGCGGCGGCGGGGCGGACCGGGGCTCTCTCGGTTTGGCGGATTTGAACTCCCGAGGCTTCAAACTACGAAAAGACTTAAAGAAACTTCAGTCGAGAGAAGCGGGAGAGCGTGAGGTAAGCTGACTAACCCACAGAAAGTTTTACTGTCAACGTTTTACCTGAACATCCAGAATCCAGTAACTTCCTGGTCCAGTTTACTGCATTTACTCTTTCTGGAAGTTAATTAAATATATCACACAGGATCATATCAACTAGACAGGCTCTGCTGGTCATCACAGGACACTTTCATTCACACAGGAGGTCAAATCAGCTGGAAAACAGATAAACTGATTCTCTATCCTGCTCTTTAACACTACAGATGAACACATTTTAGTTTATTAATCATTACTTATCACGTTAATCAATATGTTGATGCATTTAGACTCAACTCAACTCAACTTTATTTATAAAGCGCTTTAAACAGCAGCCGCTGAAACAAAGTGCTGTACAATAAACAATGAATTAAAACATTAAAACAATAAATAAAACATGACAAGACGAAACATTAACCACTTACAACTGGGTAATTGAGTCATTTTAGTTCCGAAATATCCCTAAATGTGCAGATTTTCGAGTTTCCTGTGTCGTCTGCAGGCATAAACCTTAATATCTGTTGATGTTAGCGTATTTTCTTCACAAAACAAACTATTTTAAGCCATTAATTAAAATTTTGGAAAGTTATACAGTGAGTTTTACAGTTTATATTGTTTCAAAAATGTAAAATAATTGTCAGTAGCCCCCACACCAAAGCAGTATATAACTAAGTTTTCTGTAAAAGGATATTGAGATGAATTAATCATTTAGAAAAAAAGCATGAACCAGCAATTATTTTAAGTTAATTTGAGAGCTTAAATGTCCCTAAATGTGCAGATTTTCTACTTTCTTTTGTCTCCTGCAATCATAAACTTGCTGCACAGAACAAAACATTTTAAGGCACTTAAAGCTATGGGAAACAAAAAACTTGTAAAAATAATGTAGAAAATTCTATATATATATATATATATAAACCCATATATAGATACCCACTATTTTGACTTTATTTGAGCAACTTAAATGTCCCTTAATGTGCAGATTTCTAATTTATGTTCTCTTCTGCAGTAATAAACTTAATATCTATTGACTTTGGAGTGTTTGCTCCACAGAATAAACCATTTTAAAGCATCAGTTAGGGCTTTGGGAAGTTATAAAGTGTGTTTACAGTTTATATAGTTTCAGAAATAAAAAATAATTGTCAGTAGCTAACTAGTTGTTCTATAAAATGATGTTAAGCTTAATGACTTGTCAATTAATCATTTAGACATTACTACCACTACAGCTAAACACATTTTAATTTCCTAATTGTCACATATCAAGTTAATCATCATGCTGATGAAGTTTTAAGCCTCCAGACAAAACATTATCCAGCTACAATTTGGATAATTGAGTAATTTTAGTATGTAAATGTCCCTAAATGTGCAGATTCTCTAGTTTCTTTTGTCTCCTGCAATGACAAACTTGACTTTGCTGCACGAAACTAAATGTTTCAAGGCACCAATTTAAGCATGGGGAAGTCATACGGTGTATTTTACAGTCTAATAATGAAAATAATTGTCAGCAGCAATCCACACCAAAGCAGTGTATAACTAGTTGTTCTTTAAAAGGATGTTAAGATTACTTACACAGAACTTAAACCACCTACTATCAGCTACTAAATCTTTATCCACTGCTTGTTTAACTTAAAGGTGACACTAAATATGTTTAGTACCACATTTTCCTATATTTTACATTGAACTTATTTAACCAGCCATGGTGCCTGTTATTTATTTCGACTCTGCAGTGGTTTGGTCTGTATGTTGGGTAATAATAACTGCTCACCTGTCACTATTTTTAGAAGGTTTCATTTCTCATGGGTCTCTGACTTGATCAGAATCTCGCTAAATGTGTCACTCTACCTGAATACGGTGGGAATATATGATGAATTATTTATGTAAACAACCAAATGAAGTTGTATAATCGCTTAAAGATTATAGTTGTCTCACGTGAAATCGCCTTTTTTTGCTCAATGTACTGTTATACCTAAACAGGATGAGATGATCTGACAGGTTCAGGTTTGTTTTTTCGAGTTTATCGGTGAGGTGGAATCGCTAACAGGACATCAGCTCTGTCCGCCGTCTCATGCTGTCTGCCCACATTAGTTCCCTCCATCCCTCAGTGCTGTCACTTACTTTGAGATTCATTGGAGCAGCAGGGTGTCAAACAAACCCATAAATCATTGATTGACTATCTGAATGTGCTGCAGAATACAACGCTGAGGCTGTATCTAATCTCACAGTGCTGCAGAGGTGGGTCTTATCGCTTTTCTTTGGGCCGACTCACTCAGAGAAAGGCTTGTTTTTGCGTGTTCAGGCCACTCATTCACTGGGAGACTCTATAGACTCATTCTACAGCCCACTACAAAACAAACCATCGCTTTAGCCGTTAATGAACTCTGCAGTTAGTTTCACTTGAGGGCTTTCATGACTTTTCATTGTGGGTTTCTATCTTCTCTGAATTTATCCGTATTTCAGTAGAAACTCACCAGAGTTTAAAATAGCTCTTAACATCCTTTATCCAGTTCCCTGTACCCCCCGACCCCTACACTCAAACAAGTTTTACTGGAAATGAGTTGCTCCCACCTGCTGAGCTAGATATGAAGTGTTGAACAGAAACTAAACTCGTTTAACAAGCTGTTTAACTCAATCTTCAAATGTTCGAGGAAATAACCTTGTTTAGATGCGTTGCCCACGGCAGCGATGACAGCAAGATACAGCAATACACTATTAGAAGTTTTATTGATATAAATGGAATCACTTTAGATATTTTTAGGATTTTTTGGAAGATTTTTACTTATTTTATAAAAATATTTCCAAAGATTTTCTTGCCAAATTTGGGGGATTTTTTAAAAATAAAACTTTTAAGGCAAACTTTGAAGGTATTATTGGAATTTTCTTCCTGAAGGTTTTGCAACTTTTCAGAAATTTGGGGAATTTTTGGATTTTTTTCCGACGAGGAAACAATATTTTTTGGTGCCCGTAAATGAGGATAACAGGAGGGTTAAAGATCCATTTGACACCATTCATCACACTCTTAAATAACTAAATGCTTCTGAAACGTGTGACACTTTGACATGATGAGCTGCGTTCTGTCTTCAGTGTCACAGCATCTGTGGGTAAACAGCGTAGCATTGGTTTAGCGAGTGGTTAACCTCAGCAGCGATGCACCTGCGGCCTACTTTTCTTACGTGACTAATCATAGCGCCAGTTCTCCTGACGCAGACTACATACAGCCTCATTACCACTTTCTAAATCAAAATTCTGCAGAAGTGCACTTGTTTTATGAAATGTGTTACACTTTCTACCTTGCTGGTTTACAACGTCAGTACTGCATGAAGAGAGGAGCTGCAGTGTTAAATGCAACAGTTCACTATGCTCTTAATGTGCATGAATGGAGTATTATTTATTAATTGAAATGGCTATTATTTTTGCTCCCAATTAGCAGTGGTAGCAGTGTTAATCTTCAGTTAATTGTGCACATCCTTAGTTAGCATCATAGCGTTTGCTATTTGGCACAAAAAACACAGTACAAAGACAACAACCATAAGGTGAAGAATTAAAAAGATAGTATTCAACATTAAAAAAGTAACTTTGTGCAAAAAATTCAATGCAAAATGCCTCTTAAAAGAGCATTTCCTATTTCAGTGACAGAAGTATTGCACAAATATTGACCAAACTGTCAAAAGTTAAATACTGTTTAAGGAGGTTATCCCTGACATTGTGATTTTATTGGCACCCCAGATTCTTCCTTGTCTGACCCACAGAAAACCTGTGATGGGTGTGATTAGTTTTGCATGTATTTGTCCGTAAATCAAAATAAAAATTTTGACCTGATGATTATTCTAGAGGAGAGGTGAAGGGATTTCCAACATCTAATCTAAATGTTGAAAATGTGGACATCAGAAGTTTCACTGTGAAAATATACATATTTTTCTACATTTTCAAACTTTAAACCGAGTCCATTTTGACCCGCAGGACGACACGAGGGTTAAATGTGTTGTGAGCTGGAGGTCGGTAAATGATCTGGACTTGTGCTGTTTTGGGCCCTGAGGTGTTTCAATCCACAGATGACTTTGATTCATTTTGCAGCATCGTATTATTTTCATCCTGATTAAATTCCTGTCCTGGGGGAAGGAAGCTCCACAGCCCAGATCATTGGCCAGGCCCTAATTAATACAGACGTAGAAGTGAGATTAGGCGATGGATAGATTGGATCCTCAGAAACGGTTTGGTTTCGATTCCATTTAAGCCGAGGTTTCAGTGGAGAGAAGAGCACCGAGGTCCGACCCTCCTCTGAGAATAAGCCGCTTTTATTCCAGTCCGTTATCTAAATTCAATGCTGAGGCCTATTTTTGGTTTTCTGACATTTTAGCCCCTTTTGAAGTCCCATCATCTTTTAGTCCAGACCTGCTCCATCGCTTATTCATGAGCCTCGACTCCAGACAGAGCAGAATACTTAAACCCGGTTTGTATAGGCAGTTTTTTTGAAGCATTGTTTGTTTCTAAACCCAACAGCAGCTTCTTCTCTTTGCTTTGAAGGGAATCTGGAAGGATTTTTCGGTCAGTGTTTGTTCCTCCTGCAACTAGTGCCGCCTCCTGAGTATTTTCCAACCTTCTTTGCTGATTCACCGCTTCTTATTAGCCCCTGTCTTTCTTTCTATTCCTTGAGGATCATGTGGTTGCTCCTATTAGTCTGTTTACTCTTCATCGCTGTGGGACAGCCCTCATACACTATGACACCAGAGTAATGGAGATCTGACTTTAAAGTAGAGCTGAAATGGTTTGTCAATTAAATAATTAGTGAAAATGCATCTGGAAAAGTCATTTATTCAGCTGTAGTAGTTCTATCTTTTGGATTTGGATCATGATTCTGGGACATTGTGGAGGCTGTTTTTCGCAATTTGCTCACATTTTGTTGCCCAAACAAATGGAGGAAACAATTTGAAAATATCTGTACACCAAGATAACAGAAACTTGGAAGACATGGAGGAAGCAGGACAGGGAATACAAAAGTGCAATAAGTGTTAACATAAAGGTAGAATAAACACCGTGTACAGCTGTCATTTCTACAGATGAGGCATGTGGATATGTACATATATGACATGATGAATTTACATATGAATATATAAACATACAACGTGATTAAATTATATATATATGTACATATATGTTGAATTTACATATAGATATGTACACATATGATGAATTTATATATGGATATGTACAGTACATAAGTAAGATGATGAATTTACATATGAATATATAAACATGACCTGATTAAATTATATATATATGTACACATATGATATGATGAGTTGTGTATAATTGTACTTTAATCAGAATAGCAGTATACATTCCCTCAGTGACTTTCCTAAGTGTCTAATTCGTTTCTCCTGCTTCATTTCCGTCCCATCGCTGCCCCCCATCCTGCTCTCCATCTGTCTCTGGTCACCTCTCTCAGCATGTGTTTGGAGCCACGGGCGCTGTAGGATGAAGAGCCCGGCGCACCGCACCAGGGACATCGAGCGGCAAGCCGGCTACCTGAAGCCCGAGCACTGCGCCCCCCCTCCGCCCCGCACCGGCTCCGACACCATGTGGTTCATCCGCGACAGCTGCGGCATCGTGTGCGGCATCATCACCTGGCTGCTGGTCTTCTACGCCGAGTTCGTGGTGGTGTTCGTCATGCTGCTGCCCGCCAAGAACGTGGCCTACAGCCTCATCAACGGGGTGCTGTTCAACGGCCTCGCCTTCCTCGCGCTCGCCTCTCACGCCAAGGCGATGTGCACGGACCCGGTCAGTCACGCTCTTATCAGACCACTTTGGTTACTGTGGAGGGAAAACCTGAGTCCTACAGGGGTCAGTCTATACCAGAGGTGTCAAACTCATCTTAGTTCAGGGGCCGCATTCAACCCACTTTGGTCTCCAGTGATCCGGACCAGTAAAATCACAGCATAATAATCAATAAATAACAACAAATCAAAACTTTCCTTTGTTTTAGAACAAAAAAGTACATCCTGAAAATGTTCACATTTCAGGAATTATCTTTTTACAAAACATTATGAATAAACTGAAATTTCTTGAGAAAAAGAAATAAAATTTCAACGACATTATACCTCAGTTTATCATTTCCACATTACAACTTCCAGATCACAGTGTCTACAAAGGAACACAACATTTAGTCACAGCTGTCTGGAACTGAATGATGTAGCATTTTACTTTATGATCAAAACGACAAAAGTCAGACAAAAAAACAACACAACACAACAAAAACATGAGACAAACGAGAAGTCAGACAAAAAACAACAAGAACAAGACAAAATATGACAAAAACGACACAGAAAACAATGAATAAAGCGAAACAAAATGATGAAAATTAGACAAAAAACACAAGCGAGACAAAAAGGAAACACAAAATGACAAAAATGAGAAACAAAACAACAAAAACATGAGACAAACGGCAAAAGTCAGACAAAAAACAACAAAAACAAAACAAAATATTCCAAAAACAAGACACAAAACGACAAAAGAACATTGAACAATCTAGTATTTTACTTTATGATCTAAACTTGTCATGGTCTAGAAATTATTTTAAATGTATAGTTTTACTCATTTATAATCTGCAGTTTTTTCTCTTTGATGGCCAGACTGGACCCTCTGGAGGACCGCTTTTGGCCTGCGGGCCTCATGTTTGACACCGTGGGTTTAAAACATCTGCGGTGACAGAAAGTGCAGCTGAATTCTTTGTCAACACGCTGATTTTTTTCCTCTCTCCTCTCCCAGGGAGCTGTGCCTAAAGGGAACGCTACCAAAGAATTCATCGAGAGTCTGCAGCTCAAACCGGGACAGGTGGTTTATAAATGTCCCAAATGCTGCAGCATCAAACCCGACAGAGCTCACCACTGCAGGTACGGCGCTCCGTGTGGATGAGAACATTACAGGAAAGTAGTCCAGGTCTGTCTGCAGACGCTGCAGGTTTTAAGATGCTCAAGTTTGCTGCTTCTGGAGGAAAGTCCTGATGCGTCTCTCCCACAGGGAACTCTTCTCCTGCCTCCTCACTGTGTGTTTTTTTTTTATTTTTTTTTTTAGAGTAGCTATGTAAGTTTTCCCTGCAGATGCTGCAGCTCGATAATAAGGAGTTCCCTGTGTGTCTGCTCGGTGGTTTCCCTGGGATGTCGAGGCGTGAAAAGGGCAAAAACACCACAGAGTAATTGAATTGTAAAGCCAGTGAGTCACTCTGTCTCACAGGCGACGTGGGATTCAGTCTGAATGAAATTATTATTTGTTTCGCTGAATATTCTGAGTCATTGTTGTGGGTAGTTTTAGACGATACACTGCAGTGACGTTTATCTCCAATGAATTACACACAGAATGGAAGCTGTTTAACATCCTGCAGGTCAAAATTGACCCGTTTTGAAGTTTGAAAATGTGGGAAAATGTATATATTTTCACAGTGAAAACTTCCACATCTTCAACATTTTTGGGAAATTTTTGAAATTTTTTTGGTGTAAAAAAGAAATATAAAAAAATGTTTCTTGAAGAACATTCAGAAAAAAATCAACCAAAATCCAGCGATTTTCGCTGGATTTTGGTTGATTTTTTTCTGAATGTTCTTAAAGAAAATATTAGAAGTTTTACTGATAAATATGGAATCACTAGATATTTTGAGGATTTTTTGGAAGATTTTTATTCATTTTTTTGAAAATATTTACAGTTATTATTATTATTATTATTATTATTATTATTATTATTATTATTATTTCTTGCCAAATTTGATGATTTAAAAAAAAACTTTAAAGGGAAACTTTTAAGGAATTTTTGGAATTTTCTTACTGAAGGTTTTGCAAATTTTTATAAATTTGGGGAATTTGTTTTTGCTGATTTTTGGGATTTTTTTCAGAGAAAGGAACAATATTTTTTGGTGCCTGTACATGAGGACAACAGGAGGGTTAAACATAGGTTTCCCTTAGAAAGTGTGTAAACGGAGCTCACGGGTCCATTTAGAGTCTTTCTGCTCTGTTGTACGGTGAATTAAGAGTTGTCAGTTTCTACTTGAGTGTTGACCAGCTTTGGTTTTGTCAGAAAAATTACCTCTCCCGCAGCCACAATGGAGGGCCGGTTCTGGCCCGTGGGCCGCATGTTGGACACCCCTGATGTAGACTGATAGAGTTCATGTGATTATATGCATTCTGATTTACTCTGACAGTAGTTAAATATACAGTACAGTCAGATTGGTGCGGTACAGTTTGCCTCTGTAATGTTTTTCTTCCTTTATCTCGTATTTATCCACAGTGTGTGCAAACGCTGCATCAAAAAGATGGACCACCACTGTCCCTGGGTGAACAACTGCGTCGGAGAGAACAACCAGAAATACTTTGTGCTCTTCACAGTGAGTCTTTAACTGCAGAAAACTAACATTATAATCCACCTCAGAAGTGTCTCATTGTCTGGTAATATATTTACTGCTGTGTTACCATAGTGTGTCATCTTTCGACAGTAGTCTAATGCTTTCATTTCACCAATTTCTTATTTAGGGTCCAACAATATGTCTGTTTTGTTTTGTTTAGTTTTTGTTTTTTCCTTCAGGCCAGCTACTGATTATTAATAATTCAGGAAATTGGTAACCGTTTATTGGATCTAATATGATTCTGCATTGAAATGTCTTTGTTTATTTATTGTTTACCCATATGTAACAGAGAGCTTACTGACGTTTGTTTCTCAGTGTTTATTGTCAATTACTCTTTAATCAAGACATTCTAATCAATGATTGTGTGAATAAAAGTCAGAAAATGCTAAATATTGGATCTAATGAGTAGCCTGGTTGATAATTGGTTAATTCTTTCCTCTCATTGGTCCATCTTTGAGCTTCATCCAACCTAATGGAGACTGCTGGATCTGACTTATTTTGTGTCGTTGGTGTGTCTGCATTTTGTGTCTTTTGTGACCATGTTAGCACATAATAATGAGCTTAAAATGATTTAATTCGCTGCAGATATTAGCTTTTGTCATGTGTAATTAATTTAGGCTTGCAATAGGAATACACTGTGGATGTTATAGTTAATCTAGATGTAACGTACGTAAACGTTGTTTGACTACAGCTCCATGAATAATATGAATGACTTTTCAAAATAAGGGCATATTTGTATATAATGGTTATAATAATGAACTAATCATTTCTTCTTGTTGCTTGTTTTCAGATGTACATTGCACTAATATCCTTCCATGCGTTACTCATGGTGGCCTTCCATTTCGTTTTCTGCTTTGAAGAAGACTGGACAAGTGAGTATTATTATTTACTGTAGTCAATAATAACTCATTTATTACAGTCAACAGGACTGAAGTTTGGACGCTTTTTGTTGTCCCAAAAACTGAAGCAATCCGTAGATCCCCAAATTTGGCAAGAAAATTCTTGTAAATATTTTCAGAAAATGAGTAAAAATCTTCCAAAAAATCCTAAAAATATCTAAAGTGATTCCATATATATCAGTAAAACTTCTAATATTTTCTTTAAGAACATTCACATAAAAATCAACCAAAATCCAGGATTTTATGGATTGTGCCGAGTGATGCTGAATAAACTAGTGCAGAGGAGGAGGGGCTAAACCATTTATAATTTAAAAAAACAGGACACATATTCCAAAGTAACTTCAAATAATCGAAGCTCAGAAATTGATGCTTATCTAAACTCATGCCATGGTGGGATTGCATTGATTTTTTGGTCCAGAATTGATTTGTTTGTAAAGAGACTGTGCCCAGTTAGTCCCCAACATGTGAGCTGGTGGTCAGTCGTGAAAATAATGCAGCACCAGTAAAGTGTAAAATCTTCCTCCCTCTGCAGAGTGCAGCAACTTCTCTCCACCAGCGACCGTCATCCTCCTCATCCTCCTCTGCTTCGAGGGCCTCCTCTTCCTGATCTTCACTGCGGTCATGTTTGGGACTCAGGTCCACTCCATCTGCACCGACGAAACGGTGAGTGACGGCAGCATCGTTGCTCTGGAGGATCAGCTGTCAGACTTTCATTTCAGAAACCTGACGAAGTTTCTTTTAGCCAGATAATAGACACCTCCAGCTTCATGGAGAACGGTGCTGCTCTGACTGCGACCTTCCCTCCAGCCTGCTGCGGTTGTCAATGGAGGGTTTGTTCAAACAGCAGCTGGGCTTTTATCGTCTATTTAAACATGATGTTATATTTATTCATTTTCAACGAACAGTGACGTAGAAGTGAGAGCAAATTTAAAATATTTTTGTCAAGTAATCTGTAAAAACAAGAATCTTCTTTGTTAGTGTAGCAAAAATGTTGCAGAAATTAGCCTCATATGGCTGCAGCAAACAATGTAGATAACAACACACCGAAAGGTACAAAAAAATGATTAAACGTGCACTCGTTAATTTAGGGGCACCATCCTCAGAAAACTACCAATTTAGACTAAGTCTCAAAGAGACTGTGATGAAAAAGAAGTTGATCAGTCTGTTATCTGAAAGTCTTTAGTTCTGATTTCTTTGACCTCCAGTTCCCCAAACAAAGAAATACACGGTAGAACTGATGATAATTATACACAAACATTTATTCACTAATACTACGACCAAACAGTAAACAACAAACCGTGAATAAATGAATGAATAAATGCAGATGAATGAATGAACTGTGATCGTCACTGGAAGCAGCTGATAGGAAGGTGATTAATTTAGAATCGCTTTGAAAATTGGAAAACCAATTGTAATTTGTGAATCACATTGCAAAAATTTGAAGAAGTAAAAACTCTAGGAGTCGAAGCTCATAGTTATCAAGAAAATATTCACCTTGTTGTTTCATTAAAGTTAACTTATGAACGTCCAACCGTCAGTAAAATATAGACAAACAAAGCCCCTGTTTGAAGTTACTTGTTTCGTTAAGCCATCACAAAAGAACTCAGTTTTAAGTTTTTGTTTTAGTTTAAGTCATCCTGAATTTCTCTGAATTCGAACCCTCTTCTGTTAACAAACGGCTGGTTCTGTTCTTGAGCCCAGTTGCATTTTTCTGAGAGTCCCATTTTTCTTCAAGCCCTTCTTCTTACAAGTTGCTCTTTACAAGCCCCCAAGCTGAATTTTGGTAAAAGCCCCATTGCATTCCAGTGACTTTCGCCTATATAGAAAGTTTTGGAGCCAAGTTCAAATCAGCATCTAACCAGTCGTGGTTGTGTTCCTCACAAGGGGTGGAGTTGAGCTTCACTGTCCAGGAGAGGTCAGGTCTGGGGATCTATGCACAAACTAAAGGAGGCTCCACTGCAAATAGCTTTACAGTTAAAATACCAAAGAACCCTCCAATACACTGAGATGGATGGATGGATGGATGGACTATAGATAGATGGACTATGGAAAGATGGATAGATGGGTGCAGATCATAAATTCCATTGGCCCTTTTTTATGATTAGCCAAGGACATTTATTGAATGTTGCGTCACATTTTCTGTCACTTCTCTGTCTGCTTTCTTTAAAAAACAAAACAAAACACATGGAATACCATCAAAATACTTAAAATGCAACAGTTATTCATAACATTATTCTGGAATTTCCCTTGAGATTAATAAAGCATCCATCCATCCATCCATCCATCCATCCATCCATCCATCCATCCATCCATCAGTGTATTGGAGGGTTCGTTGGTATTTTAACTGTAAAACTATTTCCACTGCAGCCTCCTTTAGTTTGTCCATAGATCCCCAGAATAAAACCGTAATGATGACGGCTAACGGTCGTGAAATCAGAGTCTATTGTTCAGTAAATCAGAGCGCAGATGTAAGCAGCAGCAGCAGGTAATTCACTTCCAGCTCCCAGGTGGGCTGAGATTACAGCGTTTTTCTACTCCAACCGCCCACCAGGATGACTCACAGCGTCGTAATATTCACCACAAAGATCATCTATTTCAGTCTGAGGGGCCTCCAGTGATGAGTGAGTCATCTAACCCTGCTTCAGACCTGCCACAGGAGAACAAAAGAACGCTAAAGACGATTCGTTTTTATTCCCTGTCGGTCCACATTAACATTCCCACACACCTGGAGCTGATCCAGTCGGTGCTTTTACTCTTCATCGTGTTTCCCTCCCTGCAGGGTATCGAACAGCTGAAGAAGGAGGAGAGAAGATGGGCCAAGAAGTCCAAGTGGATGAACATGAAGGTGGTGTTTGGACACCCGTTCTCTGTGGCGTGGTTGAGTCCGTTTGCGAGCCCCGACCACGGCAAGGCAGACGTGTACCAGTACATCGTGTGAGAGCTGGAGACTCACCTGATTCCTGCTGCTGTGGACACAAACTGATGAGTGGAAGAAGGCACTCCTCTTCACCACGTCTCCTCTCCTTCATGAGTTATTCAGATGTCAGGGTGTTCTGTCGTGAGGTATTATGTTGTTTCTTTAATTGGATTGTTTCCCTCTTGGTGCTGACTGAGATTAACGTAGCGTCGCTGCACAGCTCGGTTAGAAGCACTGAAGGAGTCCAAACCACAGCGAGAGTTAAAGATCTCTGCAGTACGTCTGATCATTTCCTGCTTCCAGAAACAATGTGAACCAGAGTCCAGAATGTTTCCGCTCTCTCCAGGCGCCACAACAGACGCCTGCTTTTGTCTTCCTGTAAAACGCTGTCACCATCCTTCCTCTTCCTTTGCTGTATCGCCGTCGTTGCAATAGTCTTTTTTCCTTTTTTTTTGCTGGATGCTGCGAATGATTTGCCTTAGAACAGTGCATTAGTGAGCAGTGGCTGTTTTCTAAAGACATTTCTATTTATTTGCCTTAATGTGACGGTTCAGATTCACGCTGGTTAACAGTGTTTCAGTTTATCGGATCTTTATTTGATGCCAGATCAGCGGATTTGTTCAGGTCGTGTTAAATTTAAAATATTTTTCATTAGATTTTCTCTCAGTGAACTCCACCTTATCTGGCGCACCAGCAAAGTTAACCCTGTAAGACCCCCCAAAAAATGAGCAAAAAATAAATAAATAACTGAAACAATCGCACACAAAAAACGTGTGTGTATATATATATATATATATATATATATATATATATATATATATATATATATATATATATATATATATATATATATATATAAAAAAATTAAATTTTATATATATACACACACACACATATATATACATACAAAAAAAGTTACATTAAAAAATATAACAAAAACATTTATATATGTATATATATGTATATATAGATAGATATAGATATATAAACTTATATATATATATAGTTACTTTTATATATATATATATATATATATATATATATATATATATATATATATATATATATATATATATATATATATATATATATATATAAAAATAATTGTAAAAAGCAGAACTGTATTTTTGCAAAGGTGGGTTTTCCAGGGTTAAAAGCGATTCTCCTATAGGAGCAGGTTGAGTGGGTACAGTGGGTTCTCTGGAGATGGAGAGCAGCAATAACCTCACATTTAAAGTTTGAATCTGTTAGATTTCAGTCCTGATTGATTTGGGGACTCAGAGCAGCTACTTTCTGGTGTTTTTATTCACAGTGTTGCTAAACAAAGTCCCAGGAAGTGAGTTCATAATCAGATTTCTTTCTTGTTCCGTGACTCTTTGCAATATGTAAAACCGTTCCAGTGTCAGAAAACATCCAGAAAAGGATCATGTCTGGTCAGAGCTGAGCCCAAGGCAACTTTGTGGATGAACTCTGGTGACAATCAAGTTGCTTTTTGCAGTAAAACCCCCTTTTGTCTTTCGCTAGATGTAGGAAATGTTGCAGCAGGAGAAACTTTCTAGGGCTCTGATACAGAATGAGATCAGGAGAGTGAAGCAGAAAATGCACTGAATTACTCTCTTCATAAACAATTCTATATACGCTCAGTGGCCACTTTGTTAGGCTCAGTCCCTCACAACTCAAGACCAGCTTCACCTCAGTCATGTTTCTAGTGTTCAGTCAGCTCTACTGGCCTATCACAGATATCATGTATGCCTTTTTTTTTTCTTTCAAGAGCAGCAAAACCCAAAACGGTTTGCAGCAGAGACACCGAGCTGATAATGGTGTGGAGTTCAGCTGTGTTTTTCCAGTAGGAAATGTTAACTAGTTTGTGAAATCCGCTACTGGAAGGTTAATAAACAGAGACCCCATCATTTTCTATCTTCAGTAGAACTCAAACACATGTGTAAACACATTAGTCAACATATTAATATCAACATTTTATGCACCTTAAAATGTACATCATATTGAGCAGCGTTTCTAATGTTCAGCACTGCACATTTGAGAACATGATGAAGACAGAATAGAATTTTACTACCACCTCTGACTGTTTGTTAAATGCGCTGTAGATTTTATTGCAGCTGGTCTAGTCTGTGTTAGATTGGACCTAATAAAGTGGCCACAAAGTGCAGAAAGGACTTTATAAATGATAATGATATAAAATTGTATCCAACATTAGTCCTAAATGCATGAAAGCCTTTAAAATTATTTTGTAAAACCTCAAATCTGTCATCAAGTTGTGTTTTCACTGAAAGTAGCTGCACATTTTGTATAATATTTAACATGGGAATCCACCAGGCAGTGAAACCAGCTTCAGTTAGAGTTTTTTTTGGCAACTCTGTGCGTGTTTGTCTTTGACTTTTTAGCTCGATAAGCATCACAGTCACCAGCTCAGACAGAAAGTCAGGGAATAAAGCAATACTCGTTGCTCTCTGAATGCACTGACCCTAAGTGTAATTCACTTCTCAACTGATGGAATTTGTTCGTGGATAATCCAGTTTGTCATAGATTGTTTTTGTGAGTCTTTCTGGAGGGAAAAATCCTCACAGGATGAAATGATTCACGTATATGTTGCTGGAAAACGTTCACCGAAGCCCGAAAGACCATAAATCCATGTTTTACCTGTTAGAGCAGTAAAAATCTACCTGATGGGACGAGGAAGCTGAAGATTTGACCTTCTGGTGATGAGAGTTTGATGCAGTTGGGAAAAAGGCCACTTTGAAGCATTTAACACTAAAATGCCTTGTTTGAAAGCCTTATTGTCGTTAAAAACGAGCTTCTGGAGGCAATGAAAGGACTTCATTAAATATATTTGTTGCCAAATGGAACGCTGAATGAAGGGAGCTTATGAAGTTACCGTTTCAAGGGCAGAGAGATTTTCTTTGGCTTTTAAACGTTTTTAAACATCGTTGCCATTATGTGGAGATGGAACAGGTTTACACATACAGGACACCAGCTTTCCTCTCTTTATTCTCAGATGTTCGTTCTGTTCTGTGTGGTCCAGTATGGATAATGTTTGCTGCACTTACTGTGGACCACATTATGTTTTATTTCTTCTTTTTTGACTGTGGTATTTGTTTAAATGGGAATGAAATAAAACTGTATGAATATGACAAGTTTTGGTTAAGATTTGTGGATATTTTATAGACGGTTAACCTTTTGGAATGAAATTAGTGACAAATGTGTTACTCTTAAAATCAAAGATGCAAATAAAAATATATAAATATTTGATACTAAAGTGCCAAAAAAATAATGTTCATTCGTCATTGTTACAATATACATACATAATACAATATGTTTTTGGATATTTCTCTGAATTTCTCACCATTCTACAGTATTTTAGCTGAATATACCGAATTATCTGTAATTTTACAGCATAACTTAACCATGAAATCAGAAATATTGAAAAAAATAGCAAAAATATCACGTTTCTATATAATAAAATGAATAGTTAAAAAATCCCCCCAAATAAATTATATATCTGTAAAATCCAAATATAGAATAAAATTGCAAAAATAACATTTATTTAGATATAAATAATAAAAACTAATAAAAAATTTAAAATATTTTTTCTTATAAAAAATTGTAATCTGTAAAACCCAAATATAGAAAAAATAGCAAAAATTAATTTAGACAAATAATAAAAAATATGGTGGTCCAATATCGTGCTCTTATCTTCAGAGCTTTAAGTTGAATTTAGTTTTGTTTTGCATTTTTGCCAGTGGTATTTAAAGGAAGCTCAAATGGAGCATAAAGCTAAGTACTGTAGACCATCTCGAGGCTAACGCTAGCAGCTCCATTAACTCCAGCAAGCATTCATTAGACTTTACTGTCTGAATGCAGAGAGGACACTGAGCTAAATGAGAAGCTGCTTACGGCACCAAAACGCAGTCCTTCACATCTAATTCAGTTTAACTGGAAGCAGAAAAGCTCCAGATCCTCTCACGGAAACACAAAACCTGAGTGATGGAGACGGGAATCTTGTTTGTCAGATGAGATGTTTATTTAATAATTTAACAGTGTTTCTCCTCTCATCGGAGATGGCGATTTTACACGTCTTTTCAAGTGGTTCCTATTAACAGAACATATTTACACTTTTACAAATGTTTGTTTCGCACAATCTGTAAGACCATTTATGAATTATTTATATCGGAGCACAGAGAGTCTAATCAAACTGTCTCGATTCGTGTTAAAAAAAAATTGAACATAATGGGAAGATTTGTCCGTTCAGCAGCCTTCAGATTAAAGCGATGACTGCGCTGCAACATTTAAGAGCAGAAGTCCAACAAACTAATGCAAAATCAGTCTATTTTCCATTAGTGCGGCGCTCCCCTCATTAAATATTCAAACTCTTTAACACCGAACAAAGACTTCTCTTCTAACAATCAAAACTGATGAATTTAGTTGTTTTCTTGCAGCACATTAACTGTCGATGTGACGACGCACCTGGTCAGGTCAAGATGATGTTCTAGCGGTTTTCTAATCTCTCTGTCTACAGTTTATGTGCGCACAGATAGAAGTACATCACACTCAACGCCATGCTGCCGTCACAGAGCTGTAGTTGTGGCTATTGCAGAAGCTCTGGCTGGTTATGTTACAGTGAAAGTGGGTTCACAGGTCGATGGTTTCCCCTCTTACCATGCCGTTAACTGGAGAAAAGCCAGGCACCGAAAAGTGTTCAGAAACAAAAGCAAAGATTAAAGGTAGGTTAGAGGAACATTCACTTTCTTGCCAAGAGCTAAAACATAACACCACTCAAGTGTCTGTATAGTAGTGAAGCTACAACCAACAACCAGTTAGCTTAGCTTAGCATAAGACCTGTCACGTCTCTTCTGTTAGCTCTTAAGTTGGCTACTGCTGTTGATATCCACAAATAAGTATAATGCTAGTTTTTTTGTACACATTTTTGCACAGGTTAATTAATAAAATAATGACACAATGTGTCAGATAGCATTGGAGATGTTGGCAGATGGATTTTGTCCCCTTTAGCCAGAGGTAAGCTAGCTGTTTCCAGCATTAAAGCTAAGCTAACCGGCAGCTAGCTCCAGCTACGAGTAGAAGAGTGGTATTATTTTTCTCAGCTATCTCTTGACAAAAAAGTAAAGCTAAATTTCCTCAAAAAAATGTTCTTTATGCAACACACTCAGGATGCTGAAACGTGGAGGCACAAATAACTAAAGTGTTATGCTGCTGCGTGTACAGCCCTGCTATGAAACATCACTCAGCCGGCCTTTAACATGAGAGCCTATAGTAGATTATAATCACATTGTCACTGCAGTCACATTAATAGGGATGCATGTAAATCACATGATACAAAACCTGCACAGCAGCAGTTGGAAGGACATCTGATATATTTGTGCGTTGCTGCTGTGGGATATTACAGACAGGTATTATAGCTACCATTATGCATTTATAATATGATATGTATCCGAACAACAGCAAAGTGTGATCGTAAAACACCGTTCAGTAAAGCAGCCTTTGATGTCATGCTCAGGCAAACACCTGTATACTGATTTATACTAGCAGGAATGTCCTTCTACAAGCATATATGGACATGTTCTGTCCTCGTTTCTTGACAGCTCCCGCTCCGTTCCACGCATCACAGTGTTGTAACGTTATTGCAACCTCGCCGACAGATCCAGGGATGTTGAGGGAAGCTTTCAACAAAGCCCCGAGGAACGGTGAGCAATGAATTATTATTCATGATGCGCAACAGAATAATATGAGATCGCAAATGTGGGGCACATAAAGCTCAACGGGCGATCATGAGACCGCGTGATGTCTCTGATGGTGGACAGACAACGATGGACGCCCAAGTCACGAGGTTAATGAAGCGCTTCACGGGGCTGTCACTCTGAGGTGGACCGACGCTCCCAGGATGCTTTGGTGTGATTTATCCGAGTTCAGGCCTTGGTGGGAACATGCACACATTTATCATGGAATGGAAGATCAGCTGCCTCTGAGTGTGTCATGCTCATGTCGTGAGGTTAAGGTTCAGGCTATCGAGAAAGGCAAACGAAAATAAAACCCAGGCAGAGAGCACACTGGTACCGGGGACGAGCCTTTCAGCGCTACATTAGAAGGATTATTACTAGTGAAGATGTGAGTGCACTTGGTTAGCTAAGTGCTTGAGTTAAAACATCGCCTTGAGCATGCATAAAATGCAATGTCAGTGTAGGATGTTTACAGTGAGTGTCGTAGTAGTTTAAGTACATGTGGACATTAAGAGAGCTTTGGGGGATACAGTATATAACTCACAGGCTGACTGATGGTGGCATCATGCACACACAAAACTCAAACATTAAACTTCAGCTCAGTCTGTCATTATGCACACACGTTGCCAAATTATATATGTATTGTATAATCTGGCTCCTCCTTTGAAGGAATAGTTCCACATTTAGTGACTCTTTCCTATTTGCAGAGAATTAGGTGGAAAGATTGATATCATGTTCACACAACAAACTGGAAGTATTAGTGAGGCCGCTAGCTAATTTATGGCGCTTTTCCACCAGCATCTACTCAGCTCAACTCTACTCGGGTTTTCCATTTGGACGTAGCACCTGGTACCAGGTTCTATTTTAGTACCGACTGGGCCGGGGTTCCCAGCGAGCTGAGTGGAGCTGATAATGTGACGTCTACAGAGTGCAGGCCACTGATTGGACAGGGAGTGACGACACACCAGACCTGTACTGTGGGCGAATAAGGAGGTCAAGACTTTTCTATCTTTGTTGGCGGACAAAAGAATACAGAGGGAGCTGGACGGTGCAACTTGGAACGATAAAGTTTATCAGGAGGTCTCCGAGCAGACGGCCGTCCACGGACACAGCAGGACAATGCAGCAGTGTTGGGAGAAGCTGAAAAAGCTCCACAGTGACTATCGGTCCATCAAGGACCACAACGGCCGGAGTGGGTCAAACCGGAGGTGTTGGAAGTGGTTTAGCCACCTGGACACCATTTACAGGCACCGACTGGTGAGCAACAGGAGGCCAAGTACATATGTGGTTCTTTTGCACCTGGCTGACACAAGGAGCCTGTTTCAAATCGTCAGTTTTTTGAGCTTTGAAATAGATTGAGCAGGCAGATACTCTTTTGTAAATGAATTTACAAAATTAGTCAAGACCATGTTCAAGGACGGTGAGTGTTTTGTTATTCCATCCACGATGGGGTGGTACTCAATAGTAATGGAAAACGACCTAAACCAAGCAGAGTTGAGCCGAGTAGGTGCTAGTGGAAAAGTGCTATAAGCTAACATAAAGACTGGAGAAATCAGATTGCACCAAAGAGAGAAACACAACAAGTTGTGGTTTAATCAGAGGATTTCCAGATAAATGTAACCACACTTCTACCAGCTAGTGAAAAACCCCACATGCAATCCCCCAGAAAACCACACTGTCAGTTCTACAGGTTTTTTTGAGGGTTATTTTTTTGGATAGATTAAACAAACAATATCCAGTAAGCTTTATAGGTGCATCAGAGTGGACTCCCCCATTTCCAGTCTTTATGTTAAGCTAGGCTAACTAGCAGACATGGACAGTGGTCTCAATCTTCTCATCAAACTCTCAATAAGACGGCAAATATTTCATGAAATGTCAAACTATTCTTCTAAATCTTTTTGCTTCCTTCCCATTTTTTCTGTTAGCTCATGAGTTGTTGTGCTGTTGCTATTGTTGACTGGTTTCCCAAAAATAACTTAAAGCTAGTATCGTTTTTGCTTCTTTGTAAGCTTGTGAACAAAAGATGATTTTAGAGCTTCTGGGAGGCTGGACCCAGGCATCCTTCAGACCGTCTCCACTATCCACTGTAGCTGTGCCACGGCCAACATCTCCTCTGATTTTAGAACAAGGCTGCAGCTGAGCCAGCAGGGTTTTACAGTCTGCACGGCCACAAACCGCAACCTGAGGGGTAGATACTGACTCCTAATAGAGCATTTCGACTGTACTAGTTAAACAGGTAAAACCAGGAATAATTTGTTTTACTTTCTTTCTTATTTAACTGTAATTTGAATGACTAGTGTTGGAGTTAAGGAACAAAAGTGCATTAAATACAGTAGCTGTTTCTCAGATTTCAAGATTCTTCGTCTATGTGGAATCAAAGGAGATGTTTGCTGATACACACCACAGTCGGCTAGTGGAGACCACACATATTATTCATCCTTCTTGGCGACAGCATTCTGTTGTCCGTCCTGCGGTGAAACCCTCTGAAGTACCAGCAGACCAGAGAAGGTCAGAGAGATCCCGACCCACCACAAAGCAATCTGGGCTTCCCCAAAGATCAGCTGGCCCAGGAACGCCTGCAGGATTCAAGTGGAGCGCAAAATTAACAAAAAGTCATTTAAGATGATGAGAAACATGAGTTAAAAGAGGAAGAAGGATAACTCTACTGAATATAGTCCAACCTATTTTCTAAAATAAACCATCTTATATAAGGAACAAAGGACGTAAGGTCACTGTGAAATGATTTCCACCCTCGGCAGCCTGGAGGAAGTCGGAGATGCTGCTACTTACGGAAGATATGAAGTTGGAGGCAGTGGTGGTCACAGTGGTTCGGGTGGAGGACGAGGAATACCTGAGAGCTTTGGCGAGGAAGGTCCACATCACAGCATTGCAGGTGAAGAGCAGCCCACCACACAGTAGCCTCAGAGGAATATGGAGCTGAAAGCCGGAGCAGATGGGACTCGTGTTAGCAGCAAAAACGTGGACTCGCTGCATTTTACGGGCAGCTGGCCAATATGTGCACCTGCAAAGCTGATTCAGTTAAAGACAGAAGCTTTTGCAGCCATTGATGAAGTGGTGGAAGCCACATATACAGCACCATAGATTCAGATTTGTGAATGATTTGTGTTTTGTAGTGTTTGATCTGGTAATAATATGCTGCTGTTTGGGCCCAGTAATGCCCACAGTTAGCTCGGGCTTCTGGTTGGTCTGTATAATGCACTGGAAAAAATGCCCCTCTCAAAACAAGAAAATAAAGCTTATTTCAAGGAACTTTTACCTTGAAATAAGTGAAAAAATCTGTCAATAGAACAAGTGAAAAATGGCTTGGTAAGAATTCTTGAAATAAGATATGATATTTAGAATATTGAGATCTTAAAATTAGCTGAGAAAACTTATTTTAAGCTCCATTTTACCAGGATTGTCAGGCTTAAGTGTCTTAAAATAAGCCAGACATGCTAAAAAATAGTAGTTTTTCCACACAAAAAAAAAATCGATTTTTGCTTTCATTCTGATATATATGGAATCACTTTAGATATTTTTAGGATTTTTTGGAAGATTTTTACTCATTTTCTGAAAATATTTACAAGAATTTTTTTTGCCAAATTTGGGGTATTTTTAAAAAATAAAACTTTGAAGGAATTATTGGAATTTTCTTCCTGAATGTTTTGCAAATTTTCAGAAATTTGCAGAGTTTTTTTTGGTGAATTTTTGTATTTTTTTTCAGACAAGGACACAATATTTTTTGGTGCCTGTAAATGAGGACAACAGGAGGGTTAAGGTGCAGATGTGTGCAAATCCACATCAGCAGTTCAGACATAATACTGAATAGTACTATGAAGTATTAGTATGTGTATTAGTAGTACTCAGTACTGAATACTGCTCTGAAACATAACTCTAGCTTTTCATGATCATCCAACCAAAAGAAATCCAAATAAACAGCTGCGTGCAGATGTTTCTGACATCACGGTGACGTATGAGGACAACGTGAAGGTCACACCAGAACCCCCCTGACCCGCTTCAACACGTCAACCTTCCTCCCGTGACAAGATGCATCAAAATAACGCGATACCTCACACCGGCACGAGCTGCAGTGTCCTTCATCACGCGGACACGGCACGAGAGGCGCTCTCCCCGTGATGCTGCCGGTGGTGCTGATGCTGAGGGAGGCGGGGATCACCCCCCAACTTCCCCGATGAGAAACCACCCGTCCAGGCTGCATCATCCACTCCCTCCCTCCCTCCCCGCCTCCTCACCCCTCCGTTAATTATTAACTTTATCTGCGGCGGTGCCTCACCCGGTCACACGCGGTAGTTTCGTCCGCCTGTCTGAATTTCCGCTGCTCTCCCCACGTCCGGAGTCCGGTTTCACAGACTCCCTTCAGGTAGTCGGCTCCCAGGGACAGTTTGGCCGACGACGACGCCACGGCGCCGAGGAATCCCGCCAGCAGTGCATAGAAAACTCCCGGGAACATGGTGGCGACGAGGACAGCCGAGACTCATTCTCCTCTGGTCTCTACATGTCTGATGCTGCTGCTCCGGGATCAGCTGCTGCTCTCACCGTCTCCCTGCACTTTCCACCCGCAGCCGTCCGGCGGCAGTCACACAACACATGGTCAAGCCCCCGGTGCATGCTGGGAAAGGTAGTCCCGTCAGATCTCGCAGGGTTTCTGCAGAAATCAGCCAGTCACATTTAATGCTTTTTAATGTCATTTTAATGCTAGGCTGTCAAAATTTTAATGCCACGACCATGAACTCAACAAATTACACGGGTTTGCTTTTTTTTGTAAAAGATGATTTTTATATGAAAACTGTCCCTACATTTCACTATTTCTGACTCCAGAAACCATCCCTGACCACCAACAGGCTGCAGTTATTCTCTGAATTCCACATTCTCTAGGTATTTTTGCTGGAATTTGTGTTTCCTCATTTCCCAGCTCTCCTCCACCTGGTCCATCTGCTGGCCACTTTAAAAACATGCAGTTTTTGGCAATTGTACCCGACGGGCTGGAACAATTATCGTAATGCTTCGGCATGTTTACGTGGATGCACATATCTGACAAATCACAGTCTATAATTGCACATTATTATATTATTATGATCAAATATTTTTTCTTGAAAACTGCGTAAAGAAGTTTTAATGCCACTGAGAATCAAATGTAATGATTTTTAATGCCATTTAAGGCCTTAATTTTCGCAAAATCCATGAAATGACTATTAATGCTTTTTAATGCCCTGCAGAAACCCTGTCTCATAAGTTTGGCTTGCGTGAAGAAGCTGCAGTGATTCTCCAAACATGCTGGAAACATGACAAATGACATTTATGGTGCAGTTTAACGACATTACCCTCTACTCTGATCAAAGCTGACTTCTCTCATATTATACTCGCGCTATTAATAGGTTTATCAGAGGACGATCAATACTAATGTGATGTCCTTGAGAGAGTAAAATTTGGTCCACTTTGATCCAGACTGCAGGGAGGACACGTTTCCCTTCAGAATGCCGATGAGCTGCAGGATGGAGGCTCATTACTAGGGCAGCAGCTATCGATTATTTTAGTAATTGAGTATTCTATTGATATTTCTGGTGATTAATTGAGTAATTGGATTCCGCACTACGCATGCACATTACAGCATCAAAAGCGAAAGTGAGCGCGCTGTACAACAGAAATAACCATCCTGGACACCCACTCTACTTCCCACTGGCTAGTGATATTAGTTTGGTTGAGTGCAAAAGCTGCGTTCCTTTCATTCCATTGGTAGATGAACTGGATTGACTTTGTAGTCCTATTTTTTTTTATTCTCCTCAGAAAAAGCTGCAGATTTTATCATTTAATTAACTGTATTTTGAAAAAACAGTAAATTACTGTTAGAATTTAACAGTATTTTTCTGTAATTTATTGCAGTGCACTTAAATACAACTTTGAGGCACTCAATATTCCACTACACTTGTGTAATAAAATGAATTTTACTTCATATATGTGTATATATATATATATATATATATATATATATATATATATATATATATATATATATATATATAGATATATATATATATATAAAAAATAAAAATATATATATGTATATATATATATATAAATAATATATATATATACTGTATTTCTTTATATTTCTACATTTATTAGCTTTTTTATGGATTTTTTTATTAATATTGATTTATATAGCAACATTATTTTTCATTTTGTTTATTCTTTATATTTCCACTTTTATTTTATTCGTCTTTGATAGATTTATTTTTGTAATTTGGCACTCTCACTACTTCACAGGTTTGATTGCATTTAAATAGAAGTGCCAGATTTTAAGGGTAATAAATACAGCAGTTTTAAACAGGCACAACCAGCTCGATTCACACTCGCCGTTTAAGTGAATGAAGAATGTCCCAACGCGCTCTCCGTACTCGCGCATGTGCAGTACGGACAGGGACCCCAGGAGGGAAAGGCGCCATATTCAATTGGACTGCTGCGACGTTTTTTCTCCGTGCCTTTTAATCCATCGCCATCCTTCTAACTACGAAGCCCCACATAGAGTATATTCAAAAATGGTATACGTGAGAGCCGTGCATGATATTTTTATGATATTTTAGCCATGTATTTTTATGGTATTGTAGACGTTTTAGCGCTAGCTTAATTTACACAGTATTTCATATTTCCCAGCTCCTGTTTGTGTCCAAAGCTCAAAAACTTGCCATGAAGTAGCGAAATATTGAGCTTTTCTATGTACTTTTGGGCATTATGATTTGTGTTTTTATTTTAATAGTAAACATTAATCAAGCTTAGTATGAGAAAACGTAATTTATAGATATATAGTTAGATACTTTATTAATCCTGTGGGAAATTCAAGATAATTAGTTATTGGAAATTTATATATATATTTATGTGTGTGTGTATGCATGTATGTATATATCAAATTTAGTTTTATTTTTGTCTCATTTTTTTCTATTTTTGGGTTTATATATTATTTTTAGTTTTATTACTTTTTTGTATTTTAAAATTATTTTCTATTGCGTGTGTGTGTGTGTGTATATATATATATATATTCATTTTTTCCTATATTTGGGTTTATTATTATTATTAATATTATTATTATTATTATTATTAGTTTTTTTTTGCTCATTTTCTCTCCTCTCTCTCACCTAATGGATGCAAAACCAGTGGCTTCCATCGATTTCTAAGTATGTAAATGTGTAGTCGTACCTGTATTAAAACAACAACAACAACATAAAACCCCAATACATTTTGAGAGTTTAAATGATTGTTTGTCATTGATACTTTATCCTGCAGGTGAAACTGGTGAGAGCCTTGTGTGAAAGCAGTAATATTGCATTCATGTAGTTCTGCCTGTTGCATTGCATAGTACATACACACAAACACAGATTTATTACTTCAGTCAAAAATAGGCTGTTGTTTCTCCTACAGTGTGATGATTTGAAGTTGATGTAAAATTTGGCAATGTTTGCTTTATGATATTTAAAGTTAGTAATTTTTCTGTCCCTCAACATGTTTCAGTTAAATGCTGAATTCACTTGTATCACTACAGTCCCCTTGTAGTCGACCTTTATGCCCCAACTGGATCCCTACACCAGCCAACTAATGAGGGTGTTTAAGAAGACCAGAGGATAAAGTAGTATGTGAGTCAAGTGTGAATTTATGGCATGTTAACAGGTTTACTGCAATATCTTTAGAAATTACTTTCAATTTCAATTTTACTCAGTTTTATATATTTAGAAGAATCTTTGTGTCAAAATACCATGTGATGTTTGGTTATAGGTGGCCATGTTGATTTTAGGCCTGAAAACAGCAAAAATCTCAACTATAATAATGAGAGAAAACCCGAAGGTGTGCTCAACTGAGAGGAATAACAGGAATAACCTAATGCTAAAGTTTACAGCTCTGACATTTAATTGTCTCTGCTCATTCATTCAGACTATTTCAAACTCAGCAGTGAACCCATCAATTCTGACAATCCCCTTCACCGACTGTAGAGATCTATGTTTGTATATAACGTTCACACATACATGAAAACTAGTACTCAATCACAACTACACAAAAGCAGATTCTTTTTTTTAACAGCTCTGTTGCTGTTTTTATTGTAGTTTATATTTTGTTCAATCTTGTCAAACAATAAATTTAGTTTTTGTTTTTTTTAAATGGTGTTCTTTTCTTTGAAACTATGTGTTACTAACATTCCATGTTGATATATATTTACAGAACAATAGTATATATTAATATGATATGTGTGGTTTCTTTACATTTCCGTTGTTTTAGTTATTGGTCTCTGGTCCAGACAGGCAGAGGTTGAGGGGAAGAGGGTCGACCTGAATCAGGACTCAGGCTGAGCTTTGGTCCCACCAGTTTTCTTGAAGAAATGAAGGAACCTCTTCCACCAGGGCTACTTCTTTTTTGTTTTTTTGTCCTCTGCTTCCTGGACACAATCTTCTTTTTGGTCCAACGTCTTTTCAGCTTCTGAAAGTGCCTGAGCCTGAGTCTGACTGTGGGCTGTGGCCCAGGTCTAGCTGTGGGCTCTAGACTGGGCCTGGCTGCAAGTTCTCCCTCAGGTCTGGCTGTGGGTTCTGGCTTGGGTCTAACTATGGACTCTAGTCTGGGTCTGACCGTGGGCTCCAGCCTGGGTCTAACTATGGGTTCTGCTGTGGATTATCGTTGATCTTGTCTCTGGAATAACCCATCCCCACCATCAGGTCGATTCTTTTCTGGTCTCTGATGTCCAGCTCCGGATCTGTGAAGGGCTTCAGCTCGTCTTCATCAGAGCCACTGTTGATCCAGCGATGGTTCATAATTTGTTCCAGAGTTCCCCTTTTCCCTCGGCACACACGTTCCTCTGCCTCAACATCCGATCCATCCTTCACAACCTTAAATAGCACACACGTGGTTCTCTGCTTCATCGTGAATTCAGGGTTTCTATAAAAGCTCAGATTTCTTATTCAAGATGCTGTGGGTTCTGGCCCAGGTCTAGCTGTGGTTTGTGGACTGGGCCTGGCTGCAAGTTCTGCCTCAGGTCTGGGTGTGGGTTCCGGATTGGGTCTATCTGTGGACTCTGTTTCCATGGTTACAGGTGCCCTCTTCGCTGCCACATCGGTCGGGGATGTGGGTCTTCTGTAGTCTGTTCTCTCTGCAGAGAGGGAAAATCCTCCATATTCAGAGTGCCTGGCCAGTCGGCCTCCTGGGGCTCTGGTACCTTAGTCCAGGGGTTTGGAGGCAGACTCAGGTCTTTGGGCCGACATTCAGGTTGGTCTTGTTCTTCTACTTTTGCCTCTAGCTGCTTAAGGCAGGACTGAACAAGTTTCCTCCTTCTTTTCACCCTGGACTCCATTGCGATGAGCTTTCCACGATCTTTCTGGTTCACTGTGTCGTTGTCTGCTGACTGGACTGGTGTGAGTGCTTGATGAGAACAAGGAGGTGGTATTCTAAACTTTTTACTTTGAATGTGACAGCAGTGATGTCACACATTTTGCTCCAATCAGATTGTCACATAACTGTCAGGTGACATTTGAATAAGCTTTGTGACAACCACATAAAGACCCTCGTTCATCTGCTTTTAACCTCAGCGCTGCTTTTCCTCACATTGCCAACAATACACCGGCTGTGTTTGAAGGGGATCTGCACACATAAAAAAAGCCTATTAAAAAAGCATTTTAATATGAGCGATTCTCTAAGCTTCTCTATGCTGTTTCACTGTAAACAATTAAAAGGTTATAGATATTATACAGTATGGCCGGATGCGAATATTCGGTTGTTGTGGTGGTATGTGAATATTAATTTTGAGATCCGAATATTTAGATCAGCCCCCCCACGTCAAAACAAAAATGTGTGAAATAAGTCAAAACATGTTTTATATTTCAGGTTATTTGCTGCGATTCCTGCTTTGAACACTCTTGGCATTCTCTCTATGAGCTTCATGACGTAGTCACCTGAAATGGTTTCCAACAGTCTTGAAGGACTTCCCAGAGATGCTGAGCACTTGTTGGCCCTTTCGCCTTCACGCTGCGGTCCATCTCATCCCAAACCATCTGGACAGTCTGGATTTGTGTTTGGGGTCATTGTCCTGTTGGCAAATAAATGATGGTCCACCTAAACGCAAACTGGATGGGATAGATAGATAGATAGATAGATAGATAGATAGATAGATAGATAGATAGATAGATAGATAGATAGATAGATAGATAGACAGACTACCAGTCAAAAGTTTGGACACACCTTCTCATTCAATGTTTTTTATTTATTAGTATTATTTTCTACATTGTAGATTAATACTGAAAATTAACCCTTTTTTATTTACAACATAATTCCATATGTATTCTTTTATTGTTTTGTTTTCAGTATTAGTCTCCAGTCTTTAGTGTATATATAATCATAATAATTTTATATAACAAATTCCAGAAAGTCAGATTCTGCCCTACTTAGTTTTGAGATACTTTGGCTTTGTTGTTTGTGCAGATTTTCTCAATCCTCCCTGGAAAATTACATCACTTCTTCTTGATATTTTCCTCTGAACCAAGTTTCTCTTCTGGCCAGCAGATGACTCCAGTGTGCTTCAGACAACACATCTAACACAACCTGCTGTGGGTATAAATCATTGACTCGGAACCTGCATGTAGTCGGCGACAATTAGCTGGAAATACAACCTCCTTTTCCTGTCGATGACTTGTTGCCACGCGTCCGTGTCGCCTTTCCATCTTGACATTTGTGAGCTATAAAATTTTAATTAGTACATAAAGAAGTCATTATCACCACTTTCACTGCATGTGTGTGTCAAGTTATGAAGGGATTAGAACAAAGAGTCCTTGAAGGAAATTAAAGGCACAAAAAACAGATAAAACTTGGAGCCAATAACAGTGCAGGGTGTTTGTGTGCATGTTGTGTGTTTTCCTGTTGTCTGTGAAAGAGGATATTAGAGTGACAGTGCAGAGGAGAAGTGAGGTGTCCTCTGTTGTGATCTCTGCTCACTCTGTTACATTTCGACATCGTTATCTTCCTGGAGCTTCTGCTTAGTAGAAAAACTCTCAATCCAAGTGGAGCCATTAGCTGTTGAGTCCTCGCTGCGAGTTTTCAGCCTGAAGCTCCTCTGACGAACACGAGTGTCGAGCTAAAGCGCTAATTGGGGTCCTTCTGCTCCTCTTCAATTGAGCGATAATTGAGCCCATAGAGAGCTTCCTTGACACTTTTTGCTTAAGGTCTGTCACTTCCTTCTTGTATCTTCGTCCACCTTTAGTGCTCTCGGTCCTCTGAGGTGATCTAATAATGATAAAAAAAACTAAATCTATCCTCAAACCGTAGGGCTCATTAGTGCAATGACTTTAACAATGACCTTTAACTCTGGCAATTACTTGAAGACTAAAATAGGTTTTGACGAAATTCAATCAGAAAAAAATGTTCATGGGTCCGTCTTCTCTCGTTTTAAAAAAAATATATTTTACTTTTTCATAAGTATTAGACCTCTAGTGCTTTGACAGCCGACTGGTAAAATTGAACTTTTGGCTATTTTTGGTCATGAGTTTCAGTATTTTTTAGCAAACACATCCTGCAGCTGCACAACGGCGACAATCTAATGAAAATAAAAAGAAGAAATAATACTTTCACACGGCTGTCTTGTTTCCAATTATTCTTTCACTTCCTGCGGTACATAGACAAGGCGAATAAATGAACAAGACATGGTGTTTGAGGGATTCTTTTTTGTGCATTAAATTGCTTCCAAGAACCAAACTATCTGATTATTTGCTGGGCGCAATTTCAAATTAAAACAAAACTCATGTTATTTTTGTGCCTCTGATTTTAGATTGAATTTGGCATTCAGTTGTAGTTGTGTTTGGTTGTCCACCAACAACAAAAAGTACACTAATTTCCTTTTCAATTACTATTAAAAACAGCTTAGTTTACAAAAGACTTTAACTACTGAATTGAACCAGTCTCAGTGATTTTTGTCAGTGAAATACATTTCATATGATTGCACTTCTTTACTTGAATATATCACCTTAGGTTCTGGAAATTATTAGGAGAATATTTCATTATTGTCATTGAATTAGAAGTAATTGACCAGTAACCAACAAATGTTAAAAAGTTTGAGATTTACAAGTACAATGTGTTTGGATGCTGTTAAGATGTAAAAATACTACACAACACACAATGTGTAGTTGCATGTATTTTTTTTATTTTCCCCCATATTTTGTCCACTTAGTCGGCCCCATTGCCTTCAGAAGTGAACCACTCACTTCCCATGAAAAATGGATGCGATTATAAACTAGACTTTGCTGCATGCTGTTCTTAAAGGTTTGCTGCTGTCACAATGCTGCAGTTGGCTTGACTTGGACAAGTTAGTGTTCTGTAGCTCCGTCAAACAGGAAAACACAGTCCGTTTGTGTTCTGGTCCTCAGTGAATCAGTGGATGTAGTGTTTTTCAGTGTTGCGGCTGCTCGTGGCTGTGTGTTTGGGAATATGATTGATTACAGCTGGCCGAAGACTGAGCTCCAGATTAAACCTGGCACTCTTGAGGAGTGATTAGCTTAAAGCTCCAGACCTCCTCCCAGCCCTGGTTCTGGTCCACCACCACAACTCCTCCTCCTATAAGACCCCAGCAATCAGTCTTGGTGGTTTGATGTGACCAGTTCGCCCTGGTGCCTCCTTGTGAATTGTTTGTATTCCTGTATGGTCCGTAGGTTCTGTAGCCACTGAGGGGTGACTACGGACATTTAAAGCTTCTGTTGGCAGCTGCTAATTCGGTGTGGAGCCTCTAGTCTTAGTGGAGACTGTGGCTCCTGTTAGCAGTCCTCCAACTTCGGTCTTTGTATATTGTGTAGTAAATGTGTGTGATTAGAGGAACCAGTTAGTTTAGTTCTGTGCACTCTTCACTTGTTTAGTAGTTTCTGTTACTTGTGGTGGGTGTTGCTGCTGTGTTTAGGTTTTGGCTAAAGAGTTTATTTGTTTTGTTTTAGTTTGTAAACTCTGTTAGCCTTCATTTGGTTTTGTTTGGTTCTTTGATTTAGTCCACCAGCCCTCTTTTCTTTGTCTTATCACTGTTCTTTTGTGTTAATTTGCCACTGAGCCATAGATTGCTTTACCAAACCAATAACATTTGGTGATTTTTGTTACATCCAGCTAAACCTAGAGGGTGGATCGTAACAACAGTGAAAACAGCAAACCTCACACAAAGGTAATGAGTTTGCAAGTACATGATGCATTGACTTACTGATGTATGAACTGAAGTATATTTCAAAGTGTAATCAGTGAGTTTAGTTCCTCATAAGCTCCACATAAGCTCCCCTGGAATGATTATTAATAGTAGCTAAATCAGTTGGGTCAATATATAATTGTGGGACTTTTTGTATCATAGTCGACATTTTTGCTGTTTTCAGGCCTAAAATCAACATGGCCGCCTATAACCAAACACCACATGGCATTTTTGCAGAAAGATTCTTCTAAATATTATCTATACAATTGAGTAAAATTGAAATTGAAAGTTATTTCTAAAGATACTGTAGTAAACCTGTTGACTGCTTTATATTAAATAACTCAGAAAGCCTTGGAGTCTGGCCAGTCTGTTCTTCAGGAGGAAATGACATCATGTGGAGCAGGTCATGTGATCTGGAATTAACACACTTCCTGGAGAGGTGTTTTTGTAATGGGGAACTTAGTTGAAAGCGATTTCTCGGACACAGATATAATTTGTTATTTTCCATATAAAATTTGCTAAATTGCCAAAAAGAAATATCTGCCATGATTATCTCAACTTAATGAAAAAGAACACAATCCAAACTATTTCTGAATGAACTCATTTTATTATTGTTTAGCTAATTAGAAGGTGGTTGTTATTAAATTGGGACGGTTATTTAGTTGAGATTTTAGTGATATCCAGTCATTTTTTATTAATAAATGATTGTTTCCATAATAAATAATTATGGAATTTGTCAAGACATGATCGTAATGAACATAAAAAACTTTTTTTAAAAACTTTTAATAAAAATGTATGCAAGATATAACACATGAACTTCAAAAGTCCCTCAATTATTGTCATGGCCCCCTCCCTGGTCCCTGCATCAGCACCGACATCTCACCTCCTCCCTCCTTTTCTTCACTCATCCTCCTCTCCTTTCAGTTCTTCCTCTGCTCTCGCTCTTTCTCCACTGTGCTGCTCTCTGCAGCAGTTGTCCTCAATACTAATCAGTCATCAGCAGAACTCTGGGCGGCTGCTGCTCAGTTCACCTGTTCACCATCCTCTGCAATAAAAGCCGGTTCCACACTCCACACCCTGCCAGATAGTTGCTTCAGCCTCAGCCTGTCAGTGCTGGCTCATGCACATTTCAGCTCGTAGTTCTCCTGCTTTGCCTGATCTGTGTTCTTCTGTGCCTGTAGTTTCCGCTGGCCGTGCTGCGTGGTCATTCCTGCCTGCCTCTCACTCCCTGGAGGATCGGTTCCCACCTGGACTCTCCTGGACCACCACAGCCTCTCTCTGCTGCTTGCCAGATCCAGTGGTGCACCTCTGGACCGCTGGTCTCCAGGAGCCTGTCTGCCTCCCGCCCAGCCCTTTAGTGAGTTTAGTTAGCTTCTCTTCCTACCCCCGCTTAGTGCATCTTTTGGCTTTAGTTACTTGGTTATTTAGCCCTTAGTTAGTTATTCCTTCCCTGCTCAGTTTCCCCGTTACTTAATACAATTTGTGTTAATAAAATCTTGTTTAACCTGAGCCAGCCATGTCTGTGTGTTCTCTACTTGGGTTCGCCTCAGCCCGTGACAATTATATATTGACCCAAGTGTTTCATAAATATTACATAGCAAATAACCTGTTTCTGATCATGAAAAGCTGAAAATAAATGCGCACCTTACACTTAGCTGAACAAAGTGATCCAAATCATCCCCAGGCTTCCTTTAAAGCTGTTAACTTGCTGTGTGAAGATTTTTCTGGACTATATATCATGTACTCAGATGTGTTTATGATGTTGAGGATGAAATGCTGTGGTATGTTTGTGTTGATTTACTGGTCTTAAGTACCTTTATTGTTCTAGAGGTGCTGACCTTCAGAGTGGAGGCTGACAACAAAGGATTTATACAGCTTCCCTATTCATCCTCATTCATCAGAAAGCCTAATGAATATGCAGCAACCCAGTGAGGTAAGAGGCAGCAAACAGACACATACAGTCAACTATTTACTCCAGAAAGTCCTCTGCTGTGCTCTCAGCTTCTCCCTCCTCTTTCTGTCAGTGTAACACACAACTACACATGCAAACACTCACGCACAGTCGACTGACCTTGTCAGCGGACAGGGTCAATAGCCCCCCTCCAGTCCATTAAGTAGTTATTGGCGAGGTTTCTGCTCTTTGTGAATAATGCAGGCTGTTGTGTGAGCATATGCAAGCTTTTGGCAAGTCAAGCATGTTATTTATACAATCTGCACTCAGTTGAACAGCTCAGTGTGACGTGAAAATAATCAGAAACACAGTTTTACCCAACTTGATCACAATTTCAAGATGACATTAGAATTTAAACCAAGGTTAGAGTCAACCGTATGCAGTTCATGCAGCCGACAGAGAACGTTAAGCTTATTTACACGTCAAATAAGCTTCTTTCCACAAAGAGACATTTTCTGGAGCCGTCTTGGCGGCCAGCGGAGTTTGGAATGAGCAGATAAAATGTTCCCAAAACAAACAGGCTCCAGATAATCTCAGTTTCCATGGTTGCCAGGAACAATTAGGCCAGGTGAAACGCTAATCTAGTCCAGCTGCTCTTTGCAGAGAGCAGAAACAAAAGCAAAGGAGGCGTGTCTCTGTACATTATCATCTGCTGGGAGACAGAAATGTGTAGATCCTGTGTATTGTAGTGTAATATTTTTTGGGTACGATGTGCTAAAAGTAAAAGATGATATAATTATGGCAAATGTTATTACACTGAAGACCAGAAAACACGTGTATAAAATACATAATGACGAATATTCTAGTAATGACTGATGTTTGATGGTGTGGTGAGTCTCTGTGGGCACACACACACACACACACACACACACACACACGCATACACACTCCTAGTTGTTCCAAAGTCGAGGCTTAAATCCAAGGATGACTGGATCTTCTCCATCAGGACCCCTCGGCTTTGGAACAACCTGCCTGAGGAGGTGAGGCTCGCCCAATCAGTAGATTCTTCTATATCACTTCTTAAAACCCACTTTTATAGACTCGCCTTCCTGTACAGTTCTTTTATTTCTCTTTTGTCACTATGTTCTACCTGTCAAAGCACTTTGTGAATGTTCTTCTGAAAGGTGCTATACAAATAGTTATTATTATTATTATTATTATTATTATTATTATTATTATTATTATTATTATTGTTGTTGTGTTGTGTTTGTGTCGCACACAAATGACATTCAGGGACTTGTGGGCCGCTGTGCTACGACGACTCCACCCACGATGAGGTGGTACTCAATTTAATGGAAAACGACCTAAACTGAGTCGAGTCGAGCCGAGTAGGTGTTAGTGGAAAAACGCCTTTAGTTTAGACTTCACCAATATCGGCACACAAAGGCATGATTGGCAGAGCAGCAGATATCTGTGGGATGAGCTCACACATTCGAGTCCTGATACGATCGCTGATGAAATGCACCAGTTCTTATTCAAATCCTGACAGCTGGCTCCAACATGAACCAGAGTTTTCCCAATAACCTTTCAGAATGTGCACTAAGCAATGATGATGTGCTCCGACACGCTGCATCCACATCCTGCCACTCACCGCCGTCGCCTTTGAGATGCCAGGAGCCATTAAAAAGTATGAAAAATGTTTGGGAAGTCAATCCATTAGAACTAAGAGACGAGGACATGTGCTGAGGGAGGACTTCTTCTTCTTCACCACTTTATCTTTAAAGCTGAGTCTCAGGCTTTTCCTCCGCTGAGCCTCGCTATCGATCATCATTATTTTCTGAAAGGCTGTCAGACATCTAAATGCCAAATGTGCCGGACCGCAGCACACTTTGATCAGCTGCGCTTGCTCAAAATTCACTGCCGCCACATCCAGCGATTATCTAAATGAAACTACTTTTCAGCCAAAAGTATGCGGACACTCGAGCATTACACTCATTACCCGTCAGTGTTGATTCTCTCACCCCAAAACAAACACTCTTTGAACACGATTTTGGCTGCAGGGATTTGCTCCCATTCAGTCACAAGAGCATTAGCGAGGTTAGCAGCTAATGCGAGGCCTGGCTCGGAGTCAGCGTTCCAGTTAATCCCAGAGATAGCGGATGGGGTTGAGGTCAGAGGTCGGCCAAAAACACAAAACACTGGAAAAAGCATTTCTTTATGGAGCCGGCTTTGAGCCATTATCACACTGGAACAAGAAAGAGACAAACGCACAGCTGGAAGTGGACGGTTTGCTAAAATATCCGTGTGTGCTTTTGGGTTTAAACCGTAGTTTGACATTTTGTGAAACATTCTCGGTGACTTTCTTGGCCAGAGTTTGATGATGTTGAAACTGCTCTCATATCTGCACAGAGCAGCCAGAGAATGTTTGGCTCAGTTTAACACTGAACCAGATGTGAGAATAATAATCCTCTGATCAAACTCTTCTGCTCTGAAGCCACTCTTCACTTATTTCCCAAAATGTCAAAAACTGTTGCTTTACAAAATGCAGCAAAACTGTGGATAAAATGATGTCTACAGAAACATACACATTTTTAGAAACAGCTTCTATGAATGCTGAGCTTGAACATGAATAAAGTGCCTCAGCGTGTTTCACATTTATAAAACATCTTTACGTCATCGGTGTTTTCTATAAACCACAAAGTTGTTGCACATCTTGTTCTGATTAAATTCATTTATCAGACTTTTGTGAGTGAACATCTTCAGCATCCTTCACTAAGAATTCATGATGCATGTTTAAAAATAATTCACAAGCTTCACTCGTTATGCACAGATTTAGTTTTGACTTCTTCAAAATGATGTGACGACAGATTTCTGTGAACCTGATCTGATTTACTTGTTTCTGTGAACAGCTAAATGTGGGGAGAAAAGGAAAGACAGGATGTATGACTTTTACTGTGTGAGCTGACCAGTCAGTACAAACTAACCAGAATTTTTGTGTGTAAAATGATGCACAAGACATCCAGAATATTTACGTTTGCTGCAAAGGTTCAGTGTTATTTGATATACAGCAAGGTGATGATTGTCCTTATCAGAATAGAATAACTGCACGTCATCACGGTGAACTAAATTCACAGTTCGACACATAAACACATCAGTGTTGGAGTGCAGTTTGCTATAGCAAATACTCCAACAAATACAGAAGTTAACTTTACTTTTTATTGCGTATGTTAAAAAAATTAAAACAAAATGAAGATCACATCTGGCCAGTTTTAAAGCTGACCATGTTATAGCCGATGAGGAACAACTGGTGCATTGATGAGTGGAGTTTATGCTGTGTAATTTTGTGCGACCGTGTAGAAATGAATAGACTATATTGGATCATATGATGCATAGAACTAAAGGAGTCTTATCGTGGTTAAGGACACGTATCATTACTGCTAGTAGCTATAAAGAGCAGGTCTGCTTTGTAATAATGTAGAGTCATGTCCTCATACAGCCAGTCTTTAGCAATAGCATTGCTAACTGCATTTCTCAATAGCATTGTGTAATATAAATCCACACTTGACTCACACACTACTTTATATTAAATAAGTCACCAGGGGAGTCAAACTCATCTTAGTCCAGGTTCCACATTCAGCCCAATTTGATCTCAAGTGAACCGGACCAGTAAAATCACAGCATAGTAACCGATAAATAACCACAACTCCTAATCTTTCCTTTGTTTTAGAGCAAAAAATACATTCCAAAAATGTTCACATTTAAGGAATTATCTTTTCACAAAACATCATGAAGAACCTGAAATTTCTTAAGAAAAATTTGTTCAATTTCCACAACATTCAGCTTCAGTTTATCATTTACACATCACAACTTCCAGATCACAGAGTGTTGGAACATTTAGTTACAGCTATCTGGAACTGAATGATATAGTATTTTACTTTATGATCAAAATTACAAAAGTCAGACAAAAGTCAGACAAAAAACAAGACAAAATATTACAAAAATGAGACACGTCATGAAACAAAACAAAAAAGAGACAAAAGATTAGACAAAAAAGTTACAAAATGACAAAAATAAGACAAAAAACACAAGCGAGACAAAAAAGAAACACAAAACGACAAAAAACGAGAAACCAAACAACAAAAACATGAGACAGAACGACAAAAAAAGACAAAAAACAATAGACAAGACAAAATATTACAAAAATGAGACAAACGACAAAAGTCTGACAAAAAACAACAAAATGAGAAAATATTACAGAAATTAGGCACAAAACGACAAAAGAACAATGAGCACTCTAGTATTTTACTTTATGATCCAAACAACTTGTCATGGTCTAGAAATTATTTTAAATTTATAGTTTTACTAATATACAATCTACAGTTAATGTCTTCTCTGGAATTTTTACAATTTGAGGGCCAGATAGGACCCTCTGGAGGACCACTTTTTGACCCGTGGACCGCATGTTGGACACCCCTGCTTTGAACTAATCCCTAATTCATAGTAAACTATGCAGTCAGACTATCAGACTTTAAGGGCTGAATGTAGAATAGAACCCAAGGTGTTCCTTTAAAATGCTCTAAAACATTCATGTTTGTGATGTGAAACATTAAGTTAGAGCTTTTATAACCCATCTGACAAACAAAGAAGCACGCTCCATCCCCGTACAAACAAGGCTGCTGTTCTTAGGTCCTAAAAAGCCGACATTTAGGAGCTATTACTTTGTAAAGTAGCGGCCCTGGTGCTGAGAGCAGGCTGGTGGTGGAGGACGATGAGGGCCTGCCTCGGGCTGCCACGGCCTCCATAAATCTGAGCGGCTGACGCAGGGCTGTAATGGAGGAGATTGGTGCGATGTCAGTGTGCAGCCGGAGACGCACATCCAAGCACAGCTCCGGGGAATGATTCCGTTCATGTTTTACCGTGCTGAGGCGAGGAGACGTTTCTCTGCTGTGTCAGTGCTGTGTGGCTTCTGCAGCAGCTTGTTCTGGTTCAGCAGAGTGATGGCGGTGGTTGTGATTAAACGGGTTATACCACGGATGATGGAGGGAGGAAGAGAATGAGGATGATGATGATGATGGTAAATGCACTACTAAGGTCTTTTTTTTGCAAGTTATAACACAAGTCAATTACAAGTACAAGCACAAACTGTCACAAAAGTAAAAGGTTCAGAATAGTGTTCATCATGTTGTGTTGAAGTACTGACATGTCATTGTATGAAGCTGAAGTGGACATAATTTTAGCTACATTATATGTACAACGCAGGGTTTTTGAATCTGTAATAATATTTTATAAATTATTCATTGCTGACATTCTATAGTAATGATAAATATAGACATAAAGGAGATAAACATAATAAAGAAGCGGCATTATTTGTGTTGTATATTGGAACTGGTGAACTCCAGGACAGCATATATTACCGTTCAAAAGTTTAGGATCACTTAGAAATGTCCTTTTTGAAAGAAAAGCAGCTTTTTTTTCGATGAAGATAACATTAAATGAACGATAAATCCAGTCTAGACGTTAATGTGGTAAATGACTATTGTAGCTGGAAATGTTTAATGGAATATCTCCATAGGGGTACAGAGGAACATTTCCAGCAACCATCACTCCTGTGTTCTAATGCTACATTGTGTTAGCTAATGGTGTTGAAAGGCTCATTGATGATTAGAAAACCCTTGTGCAGTTATGTTAGCACATGAATACAATTGTCTGGGTGACCCCAAACTTTTGAACAGTAGTGTAAACATTACACTATTCCAGGAAAATCTGACGTGACGCCTTTTCTTAGAGGTTTTTGGCTATGATGATTCACCAAAGGCAAAAAAGAGTTAATTTTATGGGAAATATGTTTTTTTTTCTTGGGTTGTGACAGGTTTTCTTGCTGAGAGTTAGCGGGTAGATGAGAGGACTGCCACCACTGTCTTTATGCAGTAAATATGAAGCAACAACCAGTAGCTGGATAACCAACACTAAAAGCGAAGAAAGCAGTGAACTTGACTCCGTCTGATTGAGTCCAAAATCTACCAGAACCTCTGGTAAAAACATGTGTGCATTTTACAGATCTTGAGAGTCAATCACTTCATCCAATCTTATGCTAAAATGCCCACATTTACCTAAGAGAGCTTTCATACTTGTTCTGCATACTCGAGCGTACTTGAAGTCTAGTACACTTGATAAGTGAGAACACTATGTACCACACAGTGCAGTATTGTGGTCCAAGTACTAGAAAGCTAGCTGTACCAGAATCAGGACAGAACATCAATCTGCTCTCACAGTGGAACTGAATGTTTGGTAGATATTTGATTAGACAAAAGGTCTGACATCAATACGACAGAAGTGAATCGAACATCTTCCTTGTCTGTGCATTGAAAACAAAGCATCAGCAGTGGGAAGTAGTTAAAGTAGTACTGAGAGAAACAACAGTATTAAAATAAGGGTTCTTTCAGTTCCAGTCTGATTGATCCATTTGATTAACCCTTGTGTCGTCCTGCGGGCCAAAATGGACCTGGTATAAAGTTTGGAAATGTGGAAAAAAACATGTATTTTCACAGTCAAACTTCTGATGTCCACATTTTCAACATTTTTTCGAAATCTTTGAACATTTTTTGGTGGAAAAAAGAAATGTTAGAAATGTTTCTTAAGAACATTCACAAAAAAATCAACCAAAATCCAGCGAATTTCACTGGATTTTGGTTGATTTTTATGTGAATGTTCTTAAAAAAATATTAGAAGTTTTACTGATATATATGGAATCACTTTAGATATTTTTAGGATTTTTTTGGCAGATCTTTACTCATTTTTTGAAAATTTCAAGAATTTTCTTGCCAAATTTGGGTGATTTTTTTTTTTATAATAAAAATTTTAAGGTAAACTTTTAAGGAATTATTGGAATTTTCTTCCTGAAGGTTTTGCAAATTTTCAGAAATTTGTGGAATTTTTTAGATTTTAGTGATATCCAGTCATTTTTTTATTAATAAGTGATTGTTTCCATAATCAATAATTATGGAATTTGTAAAGACATGATCATAATGAACAAAAAACATTAGTTTTTATATATTTTTTTGATATATATCCCATGGACTTCAAAAGTCCCTCAATTATATATTGACCCTCGTGTTTTTCCCAGTTTTCTGAGCAAAACTCCAACAGCTACCACATTATTAACCCTACAATAATCCAAGTAGCGGCTATTATTCTTAGTAAGATCATGAGGTTGGGAATAATGTGAATAATCTACCAGATAAATTCCTCTTCCTACAACGTCCGAAGTGAACGTTAATAAGAACGGTGTCCGAGCCACGCTGCCGTGACCTCTCCTAATGAAATGCGCCTGACCCGAGCTTGACTCTCAGCACAAGCTTTTAACAAACCATTGACTCGCTGTTGCCCAGGGATCTTTTTCTTCCTCGCTCCTGTATTGATCTTTGCTTTGTGGCTGCCTCAGCTGACAAGAAGCAGGAATCTATCCCTGCTCGGCTAAGAGTCCTGTGGAGATTCATCTTGGCGTGCCTTCGATTTCTCAGCGCAGCCTCGGCCTCTTCTTAATAGCTTGCAATGCTCCTCCGTCTGCTCTTCGTTACCGTGTCCTTCTCATCCCGGTTGTCATGGTCGTGTTTGCGTGAGTGCTTGTGTGAAGAGGTTATGTAATACTTGGAGTAAAAATATACACATCTTTATCAAGTGATGCCAAGCAGATGATTTCTGAGTGTTTGTACCTTCGACTGCTTCAAAGAACAGATCAATTCCTGTTTTCTTCTCGGTTTTATTTCTGTTTTATTACTTTTTAACCCTCCAAACCTACATAATGGTCTCACTCCCAACAACTTCGATTATCCACCAACGTAAAGCGTGTTTCCAGGCTAATATGTCCTGTTTATTTTAGAAGTTCTCTCTTGTTTTATTTTACTTTTAGATGCCTGGGTCTTGGGTGTGATGTCGTCTCTCTAATTCTTTAATTCTCTATTTTTTTTACTTTTAGTCTTAACCCGCAATCTTGTTCTTTATTTTTCAAACTGCCTAGTTCCCGTGTTTGAGTTGCGTGCTAATCTAGCTAATTATTCATTTAATTTAGTGTCATTTTTACTGTTTATTTTAATTGACTGCTCTGACATATCCCATATCTTGCTTGATTGTCTCTGTGTTTGCATGTTTTAACTGTCAAAGCACTTTGTGAACGCTGTTCTTAAGGGTGCTATAGAAATAGTAGTAGTATTTCTGCTGCACATTTCGTGTAGCATTCGTCAGTTATCTGTGTTTTGTTTCAAACAACAACCTCCACACTGTAAATGGAACGTTTTGCCAAAGACTTGAATCGTGCAATAAGGCGCTCTTGATTGGTTCTTTAAATTACTTTGCTCTTTTAATGACAGTGCTAGCCTACCAGCATACAAATGTTCCACCAAAACAGTTTCTCTTGTCACTGTTTTGCAGGGGAAACATTGATGCATCCCGGGCTTAGCACCACCTTAGATGATTAGGACTGGTTTAAAGAAATACAAACAAGCCAGAGCATGTTTTCCCCCAGAGCAGAATGATAATAAGGTGTGACCAGACCATTCTTCAGCTCCGACACCACACTGTGGAGACCGGTCTGACTCTGTGGGACGAGCATTGTGAGCATGTTCACACACTGACGTTGGCATTTAGCACAAAGCATCGAGTCCATCTGTGTAGCTGCCATAGACACTACTGAATGTTGGTTTCTATATTCTTGAACTCCGGCCTCCAAACTCACAAAGATTGATGAACTATGAAAACACAAATGACAGAGAAATTTTCTCTTCTGTATGTCTGCTATGTTATTAGAAGTTCACTTAACCAAATTGCGCTTTTATTCCTTTTTTTAATACTTACTGATGCTACTCCCTCTCCACAGTGGATCCATGGACTATAAAGCCTGTTTTGGGACTTCAGCACTAAAATAGTTTGGGCCCGACTGCCTGCAAATTCCCATTAAGTACAGTGCATGAAGCACACAGTAGAAGCGCCTTAATTTTATTTTGCTCAGACACACAGAAGCCAAATTACACTCCTCCCTGCCCCGGGCTTTCAGTGTGTCGGCTTTGTTCAGGAAAAGGCGCCACGCGAGCACAACATTAACTCCAGTAATGAAGCTGATAGAAACAGATTTTGACATAAGTTCCTTCTAAAAGATTGGACCACTACATTATAGAATAAGTTAATATTGTAATTATAGCTGCCCTGTGGACTTGCCTTGTAAACAAATAAAGTGTCTCTTGGTCTTAAAATGTCCAAACCTGTATTGTTTATGTGCATGTTTGTTAGCTGAACAGTGTTTTTCTCTACATTTATTCATATCAGATCTTCTGTCTACTCATCCATGTGCACAAAAACAAACCAACAGGATCCACTCAAGTAAAAAAAACTACGCCGTGGCATTTCCAGTGATTAGAAACTCCACAGGGTGCCTTTATGTGATGTAAATTCTCAATTAATTTTTCAAGTAGGCTAATCAAATTTAAAAAAATAGCTCTACCTGGAGCTTTAGGGGCCTGTGGAGGTCTGAGGGGAAGAAATCCAGCTGTAGCTCTGCAAAACATCTGTAGCATGCTGCTCCTGATATCTTCAAATACAAAAAAGCTTTCATAGATTTGACGTCTAGAACGGGACGCCTTTTCTCCACACTGACATCTAACAGATAACTCCATTGAGAATTGTATTTAACTTTCAGGGGGAAAAAAATTAAAAGATCTGAGGCTGCTCAGCTGTTTAACAGGCAGCAGAAAGGCCTGTTTGTGTCGCTATCTGAGGGACTTTCCTGTGATAAGACACGTGAAAAATAAAGCTTTCATTTGCAGTCAACGAGCAACTTTAACAAATGTGATTATGGCGAATCAAACTGGAATTTTGCTAATAGTTCAAGCTCCTAATCAGGTCAGTATAAAACACATCGGCTTCTTTCATTTAGCTTTAATAATGTATATATCCTACTTGTTGGTCAATTCGGCAACACAACTAACTCACAGCGTCATCTAAACCCACATAAAGAGGAGAATTTCAAATTAAGTTTAACCCTCGTGTCGTCCTACGGGTCAAAATTTACCCGTTTTAAAGTTTGAAAATGTGGGAAAAAAATATATATTTTCACAGTGAAACTTCTGATGTCCACATTTTCAACATTTTTGGGAAATCTCTGAACATTTTTTTGGTGGAAAAAAATGTTAAAAATGTTTCTTAAGAACATTCAGCAAAAAATCTACCAAAATCCAGCAAATTTCACTGGATTTTGGTTGATTTTTCTGTGAATGTTCTTAAAGAAAATATTAGAAGTTTTACTGATATATATGGAATCACTTTAGATATTTTTAGGATCTTTTTGGAAGATTTTTACCCACTTTTTGAAAATATTTACAAAAATTTTCTTGCCAAAATTGAGTCCCCAGCCCAATGTGTTTGCAAGCATTTATATAATTCTGAGACGACTTTTCTTGTATTCTTTTCTTTCATATCCCTAATCAAAAATCCTCTATTGGCGTTGGTGATTCCTTATGTGTCATTAAATCATTTCTTAATTGTAAATATCTGTAACAATCTTTTGACACAGTACTGGTATTTTTACTGATAAAATGTGTGGGATATTTAAAAGAACCTGTTCATGCAGTAAACTGGTTCACAGTAATATATATATATATGTTTCATTTTTCTTTGTAAAACTAGACAGCGTCGCTTTTCCAGGCCTCAAAAAAATCCTCCAAATGCAACAATCTAAGCTGAAAAAAAAAAAAATCCCGTTTTGGTTTTACTGGTCACAACCCCTGTCTCCCCTCAGGCTTTATCCTGTCACATGCTTCTCTTTACTAAGTCCTACTGTTTGCTAAATGCCTACTGCCCTTTTCTGCTGTCGTTCTGCTGTCTCTGTTTTTATTGATCCAGTGCCTATAAAAACTATCTGTCATCCTTGGAACTTTTCCAGTTTTGTTGCTTTTTTTAATCAATGAAACCTGGTCACTACAATTTTGCATTTTTGACAGTAATTCACAAACAAAAATAAATAAATGAATAGTCTAGACTACTAGAAAATGTAAAATGAGTGATTGTATTCACCGTCTTTAACCCTCCTGTTGTCCTCATTTACAGGCACCAAAAAATATTGTTTCCTTATCTGAAAAAAATCCAAAAATTTAGCAAAAAAAATCCCCAGATTTCTGAAAATTTGCAAAACCTTCAGGAAGAAAATTCCAATAATTCCTTAAAATTTTCCCTTAAAAGTTTTATTTTAAAAAAATCCCCCAAATTTGTGATAGACTGGTGATCTGTCTGCCACCCTAATGAGGATTAAGTGGTGTGTAGATGATGGAAGATGTGTGCTTTTGAATGTGGAGAATAACTACATCGCACAGGGTTATTTTATATGTAGAAAAACACTGATTTTGCAGGTATTCTTCCATGAGTAGAAAACACAGATATTCAAAATACTGATGTTGCACAGATTGTTTATATGTAGAAAAGAATCGTATTATAGATGGTGTTATAATTGTACAGTTTTACATGCAATGATGCTGCAGCAGAGTGAAATATGGCAGCTTAAAATATGTTATGGAGGCTATTCCTCCTATAACATTTTATGATTTCCCCATAAAACACCTCTAAGGTTTGCCTTTAATGAATTTCCAATAAATTACAGACCTTTTTATTGCTATTCTTTCCTATAATATTCACTTAATAGGATTTGTGTTCATCCGCATGCATCATCCATGTAATCTCGCCGTGTGTGTGTGTGTGTGTGGTGTGTGTGTGTGTGTGTGTGTGTGTGTGTGTGTGTGTCTGTGTGTGTGTGTGTGTGTGTCAGCCTAAAACATGACTCATCTGAGGCTGAAGCCTTTTTTGAAGGGTGCTGTTTCTATTTTTTGGTGCAATGCAATCCCTTCTTTTGCATAACTGATATTACCCTGTAGGAATCTGTGTTCACTTTTGACATGAAAAGAGTCTTTTTTTTGTATTTTTTTTGTAAATTGCACAGGATTATTATAGATATTCTTCCATTAATAAAAATATGGATCTTCAGAATACTGATATTGTACAGATTCTTGTACATAGTCTTTTAAATGTGCAAAATATTAATAATGCAGAGGTTTGCATGCACTGACACTGCAAAAGACTTAAGTATGACTATTTATGTTATGGTTAACTATTCTGCTCTAACATTTATGATTTCTTCAAAAAAAAAAAGAACACATCTAAGGTAATGAATCTTCATTCAATTATGCACATTTTTGCTGCATTTTCTTTCCTCTAAAAGGGTTTGTGTTTGTCTCCGTGAACCATCCTTGTAATCTTGCTGTTAATGCTCTGTTTTCATGCGGTTCTTGCTTTTAAATTATCGTACAGTGTCTCATGTGTGTGTCAGCCTAAAACATGAGTCATCTGAGGGGTGCTGTTACTATTTCTGGTGCAATGCAATCACTTTTTTTGCATAAGTGACATCACCTTATAGAAATCTATGTTCACTTTGACATGAAAATAGTCCTTTTTTTGGTAGTTTTCTATATTGCACAGGATTATTCTTTTCAAAATACTGATATTGTGCAGATTCTTGTACATGTACAAAAGAATTATATTGTAAATAGTCTTTTAAATGTGCAAAATATTAATAATGCAAAGGTTTGCATGAACTGACATTGCAAAAGACTGAAATATGACTATTTATTTCATGTTATGGTAAACTATTCTGCTATAATATTTATGATTTCAGCCGTAAAACACATCTATGGTAGTGGATTTTCATTAAATTACGCACATTTTTACTCCTCTAAAAGGTTTTGTGTTCATCTCCATGCACCATCCTTGTAATCTTGCTGTAAATGTTCTATTTTTATGCAGTTTTTGCTTTTACATTATCGTACAGTGTCTTGTGTGTGTGTGTTTGTGTGTCTGCCTAAAACATGACTCATCTGAGGCTTTTCCTGCCTCTCTTTTTCGCTCTACTATTTTTTGGTAGGATGATGTGTATGATAGGATCGCATTGTAATATCCGGGGGCAGGTCCACGGCGCAGAGTGGGCGTGTCCTTCCTAGCAGGAAAACGCTGGAGGAGACCCACATTGCCTCACACAGCCGCGCACTGCAGAGGAGCGAGCAGGAGCCACGGAGGAGTATGTCCGCGTCGTTACGCACCGAGGGACGCCAGCGCAGCGCAGTCAGTGCGTCCCCGCTGCCTCTGCTCTAGTCCCGCACACTCACTCCGCTGTTTGCACCACTTATGATCTGCTGAGAGCTTCCCTGCCGCCTCTCCTGGTCCATCCCCGTCCCCTCCTCCCCTCTTCCTGCTCCTCCTCCTGCGCTCCGCCGTCCCGTCGCCAGGATGGACAAGACGCTCTGCAGTCCGCATCCCGGGACCAACAAAACCAACTCCCCGTCCTCGGAGCTCCGCGGCGGCTCGTCGTCGAGGAAGCCCGGCGGCCGGAGCGGCTCCCACAGCCCGGGCTCCGGCTCCCTGGGCGGTGGAGGAGCTGGAGGCGGCCGGGGCAGCGCGGTGCTGGGGAACAGCATGAATCCGCAGCAGCAGCAGCAGCAGCGCAGGAGGCAGCAGCTGGAAGGAGTCCTGAGCAAATACACCAACCTGATCCAGGGCTGGCAGAACAGGTAGGAGCTGGAGGGTCGGTTCGCTCCGGGTTCAGCTGTCAGATCGGGCTTCGTGTTGTTATTTGCCCCGTCCACATTGCACTTTTACCACCACGTCACTGTGAGGAGGGGGGAGGAGGAGGAGGAGGTGAGGGGGTTCAAAGCTCAGCAGCTCTTAGGCCTGATAGTGATCCACTGTATTCACTGATAAATGCGAAACAGGTGACTGAAATTACTGAAAAAAGCACCATTTCATCTTGAATCTGTGTCCTGACAAACTCTTAAGTCATTATTGAGGCTGCAGGCAGTGATCAGGGGCTGGAACAGCAACTATATCGGTCATTTCTGAAGAAAAAAATACTAAAAAAAAGTATATTTGTTGGTTTTCTTGGTCCTAAAAGTGCTGAAATGAATGTATTTGGATTGGTTGGAACAATCTGGTGTCGGTAGAAGTTTTGAAGGGTCATTTTTACCTATTTTTGTGCCGACCAAACACTTGCAATTGTAATAATAAAAATGACTGTATTTATATCCATTTTTTAAAACCAGAGTTTACAAAAACTAAAGAAGAACAACAGATCAGTCCAAACACGATAAAAGAGTCTCAAAAAAAAAATGAGTACAACAAAAGTAGATAAAATAATAAAGTGCCACATCTAGGTTAGGGAAAGAACAAGTGGAATAAAAGAAAAATAGAGAATAAAACCATAAACACAAGACTGAAAATAATAATAATAGTAGTAATAGTAAATAAGTAAAATAAATATATGACGGTAAAAGACTAAAGTGAAAATGAAAGTTAAAAAAACAACAACAGACATTTAGACTTTAAACATAGACAACAAACATATTTTTTAAAAATTGAAATAGACACCACTGCACAAAATCAGTCCTATAAAACGGATTTTAAGAAGAGATTTAGTCAGGAAAAAAAAACATAATTAACTGGTAACAGCTAAAATAGCAGTTATAAAATATAGTTGCTGATTAATTGTTGCAGGTGACACTTTCTCAGCCAGAATTAAAATATGTTGGTTTATGTCAAAAGACATCAGCTGTTATGTTGTTTTTATTGTAATTGTTTAGGTTCCAAATATAACAAAACCTACAGTATCAAAAATCAGAGTCCATTTTATTAGTTTTATTTCTGAGTAGTTTTCCATGTGATGAATCTGAGTTGGTGTGTTGGTGAGAAACATTTTAGAGAAGGATAAAATCATAAACAGTCAGTAAACTGTAAGTCGACACCAGTGAGCTGCAGCTGACATTTATTTCTGCTACTGATTAATCTGATTAGAACTGCTTTGATTGAGTTTATTTTTATCTGATTGGGACGATGCATTTCAGCAGAGCTCCGATAGAAAGCATGAAACAGATGTGCAGAGTTTATTGCACATTTTCAGTCTGTAGCTGAGATTATTATTATTTTTGGGGTTTTTTTTTTGGTCCTTTTCAGTCTTTTGTGGTCATTTTGTGCATTTTTGTGGCCGTTTTCAGTCTGTTTGTGATCATTTTAGGTGTCTTTGTGGTCATTTTGCAAATGTTTTGTCTCTCGTCATTTTGTGTCTTTATATGATGATTGTCCGTCTCACTGAGTCATTTTGTGTTTTTATCAGGTAATTTTGTGCGGTTTTGTGATCATGTTGTGTCTGTTTGTGGTTGTTTTGTGTGTCTTTGTGCTCATTTTGTTGCTTTTTTGTTCATTTTCAGACAGTTTTGTGGGCATTTTAGGTCATTTTGTGGTCATTTTGCAATTTTTTTGTTATTTTGTGTGTCTCATCATTTTGTGTCTTTACATGATAATTATCTGTCTCACTGAGTCATTTTGTGTTTTCCTGTGGTCATTTTGTGTCATTTTTTTGTTATTTTGTGCATTTTTGTGGTCATGTGGTCGTTTTCTGTTTGTAGAAATTTTCGGTGTTTTGTGCTCATTTTGTATGTCTCTGTCTCTCACTTTGCTGCTTTTTGTAGTTATTTTGTGTGTCTCTCGTCATTTTGTATCTTTATTTGATATTTAGGCATCTCATTGAGTCATTTTGTGTTTTTCTGTGGTCATTTTGTGTCTTTTTCAGCCATTTTTTGGTCAGTTTGTGTCTCTCTGTGGTCATTTTTGGTCATTATCAGTCTGTTTGTGGTCGTTTTGTCTATTTTTATGATAATTTTGTGTCTCATTGAGTCATTTTGTGCTCCACATGATGTCATTTCCTCCTGAAGACTGGCGAGACTCCAAGGCTTTCTTAGTTATTTAATATAAAATAGTGTGTGAGTCAGGTGACAAAAAAGGTTTACTACAATATCTTTATAAATAACTTTCATTTTCAATTATACTCAATTGTATATATCATATTTAGAAAAATCTTTCTGTAAAAATGCCATGTGGTGTTTGGTTATAGGCGGCCATGTTGATTTTAGGCCTGAAAACAGCAAAAATGTCAACTATGATACAAAAAGTCCTACTATTATATATTGACCCAGAAAACATTGGAAAGTGCATCAGAACTTCGAGTCTTGTTGACATTTCCAGACGGTGTATAAACTTCAGTTCACCTCTTGCGGTTGTTTTGCTTCTTTAAATCTATCGATATTATTCCCTCGTCCTGCTGCAGCCGCTCTCATAATGAAACACACAATATCTCAGCGGTGGCGATCACAGCGGTGCATTATTGTGCTTCATGCAGCATTTTTGGGTTCACTTCCTGTCTCGTCCGTTTGACTCAACTCAAACCAACACTGAGGGTTTTCACGAGCGAGTTTTTAATTTCAGATTTCTGCTCTGAATCACACTTGTTGTGAGCCACGTATGGAACATCTGGTTTTTTCCTCCTTTCTGAGGAACAGAAAGCCTTTTCTTGTGAACTTCTTTGCGCAACATGAATTATGTAGCGTTTTTGTTCCGCAGCTTTAGTGTGATTTGGCAGTGAAATGAGTTCCTTTCGAGAATAATAGTCGGTTGGAGCGTCCCGTTGTGGCTGCAGAGGAGGAGGCAGCTCGGCCTGGATGCTGGTTGTGTGTGATCCAGGCTGGAGGCCGGCGAATGTGGAGGGGAGGAGTAAAGAACGGCTGCTCCACCATTAACCCTCGTGTCGTCCTGCGGGCCAAAACTGACCCGTTTTAAAGTTTGAAAATGTGGAAAAAAAAATATTTTCACAGTGAAACTTCTGATGTCCACATTTTCAACATTTTTGGGAAATCTTTGACCATTTTTTGGTGGAAAAAAGAAATGTTAAAAAAAAAAAATGTTTCTAAAGAAAATTCACAAAAAATCAACCAAATCTAGCGAATTTTGGTAGATTTTTTTGTGAATGTTCTTAAAGAAAATATTAGAAGTTTTACTCATTTTTTGAAAATGTTTTCTTGCTAAATTTGGGAGATTTTTTTTTAAAAAAATAAAGCTTTTAAGGGAAACGTTTGAGGAATTATTGGAAAAGGTTTGCAAATTTTCAGAAATTTGCAAAACCTTGGTATTTTTTTGCTGAATTTTTGGATTTTTTTCAGACAAGGAAATAATATTTTTTGGTGCCCATAAATGGGGACAACAGGAGGGTTAAATTGACAGCTGGATGATGCACTGAGCTGCATCCTGATACTCACGCACATTAATACCTGCATAAAAAAGACTCTCACACTCACTTCCAAGACATAAAAGTGATTAAAAGAGGCCTGATGTTCTCGTGGGATTTGTCGGACGTACAGTCACCTGAAACCGCATTAATATATATGTATATGTATTTTATTTAGCCTTTATTTAACCAGGTCGGTGTCGTTGAGATAGAATGACCTCTTTTTCAAAGGAAGCCTGGCCAAGACAGCTGCCTAAAAATAGACAACACCAACTCACACAACAAAATAAATAAAATGCATGCTAGATAAAAGCAACTGGATTAATGATTGACATTAAAACAAGTGTGATAAGTAGCTGCTGCAAAATCTTTCATATGGTTTTTATAAGTTCCAATGGTCATGAGTTCCTTCAGATTCAATGTGTTCTGCACTGAGAACGAACCTTTGGCACATTTAATAAGTACAAATCATTGGAAAGAAAACAGTAATTGTTGTGAGTTTTCGAAATGTAATCAGATAAATAATGTGGAAGTAGATTGGTTTGTAATTTAAACAGATGTGACGCTGTATCGTGTGCAGGTTTGTGCTGCTTTCAAAGCCAAGCCGACATCCTGAGAGGGATTAACAGGTTGGATTGTGATGCTACCTGTCCCGTAGCATCAAGCACAGATTTACCACAAAACCAGCCTGCTGATGCCGTTTTAAATCACTTTGACCACTGAGTCTGATGTTAAAGCTAGTGACGTGAGTAAATGTACAATTTGGCATCATTTGAATGAATGAATGATTTAAAATCTTTTTCACTAATTGGGTCATTATATAATTAAGGGACTTTTGAAGTCCATGGGATATATCTTGCATACATTTTTGTTAAAAGTAAAAAAAAACAAAAAACTGTTTTTATGTTCATTATGATCGTGTCTTTACAAATTCCAGACTTATTTATTATGGAAACAATCACTTATTACTAAGAAATGACTGGATATCACTAAAATGTCAACTATGCTACAAAAAGTCCCGCAATTATATATTGACCTGTCCAGAATGACTTGAAAATGATCCATAGTTGTGGAAAATTAGTCCAGAACAACATGAAATTTGTCCTAAATGACTTGAAAATTATCCCAAAGACATAAAAATGATCCAAAATGACAAGAAGCGATCCAAGCTGACATAAAACTTGTTGAAAATGACAAGGCAATTGTCCAAAATGGCTTGAAAATGATTCATAATTAAGGAAAACTAGTCCACAATCACATGAAATTTGTCCAAAATGACTTGAAAATTATCCCAAAGATATAAAAATTATCTAAAATGACTCAAAATTAATCTAATGTGACTCAAAAATTATCAGAATTTAATGCACCTGCCACTGCTCAGCAAATGTTCCACAGATACAAGATACACCGATCAGTCACTCACAGGTCAAGTGAAAAACATTGATCATTGTTGACATCCAGCTGAACATTGGTGCAGATCAAGCACATCTCATGGTAACGGCATTTCCAGACAGATAGATAGACAGATAGATAGATTTTTAATCCCGAGAGATATTCAAGACAGTTACAACCTTCCCTCAGCAGGACAATGCGACCTACCAAACTGCCAAAAAAAGCTCAGAAACTGCTTGAGGAACACGACCAAGAGCTCAGCGCGTTGAACTGGCTTCAAAACTTCCCAGATTCCAATCTGAGTGAGCATCTTTGTGATGCCCTGGAACGAATCCAATCCACAGAAACCCAAATGATCCACTGCCAACATCCCAGTGCCAGACACCAGTAGAGGTCCTGTGTTCATGCCCTGACAGCTCTGAGGTGTTCTGGCACCACAACATGAACCTACACAGTATTAGACAGGTGGTTTTAATATTCTGGCTGACTGGTGTTTATTACAAAGCAAAATTAAGCACTTAAATGGTCCACAGAATGTTCTTTTAAATACTCTTTTTAATCCAATGGGAAATCTTTAACAAATCGGTGGATCCAGACTACAAGCCGCTTCACTGCCAAAATCTAATCACTTGTGTCATTTCTGACCTTTTCTGAAAATTTCATCCAAGGCCGTTCGTCTGTTTTTGAGTAATGTTGTGCACTGACGGAAGGATTCACGTACGCCGATCGTCCCAAAACTCCGCCGTGTTCCTCGGCGGAGTTAAAAACAGAAGAGTCCAGACAATCCCTCCTTCCTCCAGTCGTGTTCAGTGTTTACTACCACTCACAGTCAATATGTGTAAGTGCCTCCAGGTTTTAAATTGAGAGACATATGAAGGAGACGAGGCCGTGCCCCGGTGGAAGACGTGTCGGAGTAATTACGGTTGTCAGCAGCGTTCCAGTCTTCATTCCGTGGAGGAGCAGAAAGTGTGTGATTGGCAGGTTGTGTCGTGGTGGGCAGCAGACCAGAGTGGAGCTAATTCTGCCACTGTGTGGGCGGCCATGTGTCAGTGTGAAGTGCTGCTACGTTGTGTAGGTGCTGTGTGTGTTTGTGTGCAAAAAATGTGCTGGGTGGACATTTTTCGTTTACATATGCAGCGTGTTCTGTGAGGAGCCTCACCTCGGACTGGGCTTCAAAATGTATATGATAAAAGCTTTCATATGAGCAGATATGGATAATTACGGATAATTTTTGATGAAGACCAGCAGTTAAAAGGTTCATTTTGATTTTAACCATCTTAATTTCAGTGGAACTACTTTATTTAGCAAAGCTTAGGTAATCATTTTAATGTTAAAACAACAATGCAATGGCAAAAACACACACAAATAACAAAAAATACGCTAAGGATAATGGTATGATCTCACTTTGACACACATTAAATAAAGTAAAATCAACTATGAGGCAAACTGACCTCAATATCCCCAGTTATGGTGCTTCATAATGGTTTAGCCTAGACTACTGGAGAGTTGACAAAATGATAATACTCAACACAAAACACAAGTATAAACCCTCTATATGCATCACATCCACAGCAATCGAACAATGGCAATATCACGTCAAGTACCAGCGTTATGCAATCTGTGACAACAGATTCACTGCCTGAAATATGACAAAATATGAACAAGTTAAATGTAATAAATCGACCCTACCATTAGATGTTAAGTTAAACTGCCTTGTTGTTTTAGTGCTGCAAACTTTTCAGCCTTAGAGCTCATAAGGGTTCAAGATTCAAGTTCAACCAGTCTTGATTTATTGGTTGCATGAGGCTAAAAGTGGGAACTTGGTGACTTTTCTGGCTTTTTGGGTCCATAATGTTCACTTATGAAAGCCACTGAGACTTTCTTGCTTCTCAAGTTGAGCCCTGTTTTGCATCCACAGTTCAGAAAAACTATTTTGTGGATGTTTATTTCTTCTGTTTTTTACACTGGATTCCATGTTTTCTTATTGTGCAAATCAACTGTTCTCAAAAGTTTCTGATCTGTTAACATTTCTTGGCTATTTTCAGAGCAGTTTTTTAAAAGTTCTGTTTGAGAAAGTGGTGGAGGTGACACCAGCTCATGTGCCACATGAACTACACAAACCCATGACTGGATCTGACACAATTAGGACGACACTCATTGGACACATCTGGGAGGTTTAACTATTATTTTATAGCGGATAGATCAACGTCTTTAAAGAAGCGTCGAGGTTGCAGAGATACCAACCACATTTTCTATGCAGAACTTTCAGAACAAAATCCTAGAAAGCAAAAACAGGACCTTTAACCTTGAACTGAAGTAAGAGGTTTGTATCCAGGCAACTACATGCACGACTAATCTCATGAGTTTAACTAAATCTGTGGGGAAAATTGTTATTCAGGCACTGATTCTACCAAACACAAGACTTTCTCATGATCTTATGGCCAGATCGCCTGGCAGCAACTTCTGATAAACCCCCTAAAAAGACGCCCACAGCTTTGAAAATACACCCAAAGTTGTAGTAAACTGGATACTGTATGCTTAAACCGTCACGTGTAGCCACAACCTTTAATCCGAAGCTAAAAACAAGTCTCTGATCTCACAGGAAGTGAGGAACAACTCAGATTTCAAGTTGTATTGATGCACACGGAACTCATCTACTTAATGCTGTGCTAGAAGACCATTTGAAGATTAATAGTTTGACATTAAACGGTCTCTCAGACTGAATCAGGTTCCCACAGTATAAATTACACACTGATACACTGAGAGCATGTTCAGTATCATGTCTGCAGTGATAAAGGAAAATGTAGTTGTGTGTCCGGCGACGATCACCTGTTGGAGCTTCAAGGAAGTGTGTTAATTCCAAATCACATGACCTGCTCATTTTGTTTCTCTGTAGTCATTTTGTTTCTTTTTTGGTCATTTTCAGTCTGTTTGTGGTAATTTTAGGTGTTTTTGTGGTCATTTTGCATTTTTTTGTCATTGTTTTGTGTGCCTCTTGTCATTTTGTGTCTATATGATAATTATGCATCTCATTGAGTCATTTTGTGTTTTTCTTTGGTCATTTGTGTTTTTTAACACAAATTAACAAAATTGTAGAAGAATCTTTGTGTAAAAATGCCATGTGGTGTTTGGTTATAGGTGGCCATGTTGATTTTAGGCCTGAAAACAGCAAAAAATTTCATACTAAAATTTGTTTAACTCAGTTTTTCCTGTTGAACCGGTGCAGATGCAGCAGGTTTCGCTTTGCTGTTTCTTTACAGTCTCGTTCTCAGCATCTGTTTGTGCAGCTTGTGTAGGTTATTCCACATTTGTATGCAGATCACCGCATGCGAAACATTTATAGCACTCTCAATCTCTTTTTCCGACATCTCGTTGTTTGATACGATGCTGCGAGCCCCGGTACACGTGTAGATCCTAAATCTACCTGTAAGCGAGCAGCAGGGTGGGGAGGATGATGCGAGGATGAATCATTTCTTTGCAGATGTGCTCCGTGGAAAGGAGCACCGCTGGGCCTCTTTGATCCGGGCTGGGAGTCGGAGTGGTGCAGCTCTGGTGGGCGTCTCTGAGGCAGAGGAGAGGAGGAAGACTTAAGGGCATTAGCTTGGCTTCGTCTTGATTTTTTTTTTGTCTGGTTTGTCTTTTGCTGCCGTTTTCTGAATTCGGTTCACTCATGTTTGCTGTCGTCACTCTGTCTTCGCTGTAGTTTACCTGTGGCTGGAGGAAAAAGAGGTTTTGCAGAAGGTGACAGAAGCTCAACTCATTTTTTTCCTGAACTTTCAATCATATCCAGTCCATCCAAGATTTCGCGGGCGTTTTTCCAGATTGTTGCGGCCTTAAAATGCCTGAATTCGCCGCAGCTTTTCTAAAAAACTGCGATGTAAGTTGCGATGTTTTAAGCATAGTTGTTGTGGAGACAGTGACAGTTGCTAAAAAGACAGATTAAAAAAAATGCAGGGGAATTTGTTTAAATTAAAGCCTCATGTCGTCCTGCAGGTCAAAATTGACCCAGTTTAAAGTTTGAAAATGTGGAAAAAATAATATATTTTCACAGTGAAACTTCTGATGTCCACATTTTCAACATTTCTGGGAAATCGTTGAACATTTTTTGAAAGAAAGAAATGTTAAAAATGTTTTTTAAGAACATTCACCAAAAAATCAACCAAAATCCAGTGAATTTTGATGGATTTTGGTTGATTCTTATGTGAATGTTCTTAAAGAAAGTATTAGAAGTTTTACTGATATATATGGAATCACTTTAGATATTTTTAGAATTTTTTGGAAGATTTTTACTCATTTTTTGAAAATATTTACAAGGATTACGAGGCCCTGTTCCACCCAGACTGAAACTACCCCAGATGGTCACTGATCCACCCCCATGTTCTACTGTAGGGGCAGACAGTCTGGTTTGTAGGTTGTGAACATAAATAACATTTTACTTTTAATAAAAATGTATGCAAGATATGTCCCATGGACTTCAAAAGTCCCTCAATTATATGTTGACCCAGTTCATAAATATTCATGTCTATATCATCAGTTATGCAACTGTAGCTCGAAATGGTACAAAATAATCTCCAGATATCTCAGTGTGATCTTTTGAGATTGTTTAACATCTTCTCAGAAAATTGCACTGTAAATAGTGATTATTTTTAGTATATTTTCCCTATAAAACATCCAGAATCTTTGGCTCTGTTAGATTTTTCTCTATAATAGAATCTTTTGAGGGCTTTGATATGCCTCATGAATTGTGAATTGACGCTGCTTAAAAAGAACTGAATTGAATGAAACATCTGGTATAAAAGTCTTGAATAGTCTTTTGTATTTTCTAACCAGATGGACAAACAGCAGTTTGTAGAGTCCAGTTTGATAAACTGAGTCGAGATGCCAAAACTCTGCATTAAGTCATCGCTCTGCAGTCATGTGCTCCACAGTAATCCAGTAGGAATGTTCACATGCAGGTTTGTGACTTTAGCTCATTTATTTAGTCGGTGAGCTCACAGTTTTTAATGTTTAGGGTCTGTGTTAGCAGAAAGCAGAAAGACTCAGCAGCTGTAACGCCGTTTGTTTATTGCAAGTCATTTCATTACTGCAGTACTGACTGCAGTTTCCTCATATTCTGCAGGTTTCATCGATGTGTTGCTGTTTTAACCCCATTCATGTAAACGCTCCTGTTGTCCTCATTTACAGGCACCAAGAAATATAGTTTCCTTGTCTGAAAAAAATCTGCAAAAAATTCCCCAAATTTCAGAAAATTTCCAAAAGCTTCAGGAAGAGAGTTCCAATAATTCCTTAAAAGTTTCCCTTAAAAGTTTTATTTATTAAAAAAAAAAAAAAAAAAAAATTGGCAAGAAAATTCTAGTAAATATTTTCAAAAAAATAATCTTCCTAAAAATATCTAGTGATTACATATATATCAGTAAAACTTCTAATATTTTCTTTAAGAACATTCACATAAAAATCAACCAAAATCCAGCGAAATTCACTGGATTTTGGTTGATTTTTTTGTGAATGTTCTTAAGAAACATTTTTAACATTTCTTTTTTTCCACCAAAAAATGTTCAGAGATTCCTCAAAAATGTTGAAAATGTGGACATCAGAAGTTTCACTGTGAAAATATATTTTTTCCACATTTTCAAATTGTAAACGGGTAAATTTTGACCTGCAGGACGACACGAGGGTTAACGACGGCTGATATTTTAATGCAAAGCTGAAACTGTTCTGAACACTACATATGTGTTTCCTTTTATAGAACATTTCCAGTCTTTCTTTAAACCACCAGGCCTGATTTTTTTTGTCTGTTCCTCATAATATTCAATTAGTGTTCGGGTTTGCAGTTGACATTTGGACTAATATTCACAATCCCGTGTTCTACTAGAATGCCAAGCTAGTTATTAAGATGTTTTACATTTATATTCTTCTGTTTGAAAAAGCTGAGCACAAATGGAAAATATCCAAACAAATCCTCTGGTAGTGACATTAAATCTGCTCTTCCAGGTGTAATTGGTTTAAAGCGCTCCGCTGCTAAACTCCGTCGTCCTGTCATTACCTCCCATTTGCTGCAGTCTCATGCATCAAAGGTGAAAAGTTCGCCTCCAGCCGAGTCCGTGGCCTCGCAGGTCACGTAATATCAGCAGCACTCTGACACGGGAGGCACAATATCAAAGCCCAAGGTCTGTTATCCGGCAACATCCATCATGTTAAAGGTCTGCATTGTGGTTTAGCTGCAAAAGCAAGAAAGCCTGGAGGGGTCACTGGTAAAAGCCTCCGTTCTGCTGACTGAACAGCAGATAAGACTTCATCCGTTCTGTACATACAGGGTTTGAGGGGGGAAAAGAGAGATATGAACTGACGCAGGCAGATTGTTCCCCGGTCGGCTGTGGTCGACAGAAATCAGCAGCTTTCCTGTACAGGGGATCAGTTTTCACTCTACAGTATTCACTGCATCCTCTCTGGGAACTCTGGAAAGTTCATGGGAAAATGTAAAAGATCCAGTTCAAGATGTTGTGCCAGATACTGCTCAGAAAAAAAATAAAATGACATAAGAGTCAGTATATAATTGAGGGCCGTTATCAGTCTGTTTCTGGTAATTTTAGGTGTTTCTGTGGTCATGCTGTGTCTTGTTGTGGTTGTTTTGTGTGTCTTTGTGCTCATTTTGTTTCTTTTTTGGTCATTTCCAGGCCGTTTTGTGGGCATTTTCGGTCTTTTTGTGGTCATTTTGTGCATTTTTGTGGCCGTTTTCAGTCTATATATGATAATTTCAGGTGTTTTTGTGCTCATTTCATATGTCTCTGTCCGTCATTTTGCAATTTTTTTTGTAGTTATTTTGTGTGTCTCTCATCATTTTGTGTCTTCCCTCTCTAGAAACTTATGAATGGATTTTGTGCAGTTTTTGGACATTTAATGTACAAAACAATCCCAAAAAAATCAGCAGATTACTTGATGATGTAAATCAACTGCAGTATATACAGTCTGGTGACAAATTAATGGAAAAAAAAACAGCAGAAAGTGTCTTACTAAGATGTTGGGTAAGATGTTTCTGAAGACAATGGATTTTACACAATGAACTGATGAATTATTTAGCTGATTGACAGAAACGTAACAATTTTGTTCCTTTTTTTCAATCAAAGCTGACGTGATAAATTTGAAGACACCCGCATGGATTTTTGGAAACTGTTAGTGACATTTTCACCATTTAACCACTTGATAAAGACGCTATTTGGCAGATAAAATGATAGTGTATGTAATAACATGCAACCCAACCTCTGCTGACGTGGTTTTTAAGAAGAAAACAAGTGTGAAACTGCAGCCTGAAGTGGACCGTTGCTCCTCTTCGAAATCTGTGACATCTATTAAAAAACAACACCTGTGAGACGAAGGTGGCAGCCTGAGATCTCTTCAATCATCGACCTCCAGGAAGCAGCTGTGTCCAGATCGATGCTGCAGCTTCTGTAATCGAGGATGGACAGTTTGTTAACAGAAGAAGACAGGACCTCAGGCTGCTGTACACAAACATGGAGAGGTCATCCACAGAACAAAGCAGAGCAGACAGACCGGCCTTGGAATTCTCTCTCCTGTACGTCTTCGGTTACGTGTCTGCATGAATCTTCCTGCCACGATGTTAGATGAACGTGGCAGAGATTCAATTAGGAGCTGATTGAATGTGATTCATTAATCACAGAGGGGAGAACGTGGGCTTTAATTTCCACGCCTGGAGATGACCTCGCTAATCGCTACCTGGAGTCATTTGGAAGCGAGTTCAGGCAGCGTTAATGTTTTTAACGAATCCTGCACGAAGGCAGCGGCGGTAAATAACATCCTGCAGGCGTCGTCGCATGTTTTTATGGCAGCTCTCCTCCCTGCTTTCTTCTCCTCCTCACACACTGAAAAGTTTGTGCAACAGGAATTTTAAAAAGTTTCACTAGTAAACAAGATAATGATGATGATTTATTCCCCCGTCTTTTTCTCTGGTTCATTACTTTTTTAACCCTCGTGTTGTCCTGCAGGTCAAAACTGACCCGTTTCAAAGTTTGAAAATGTGGAGAAAAAATATATTTTCACAGTGAAACTTCTGATGTCCACATTTTCAACATTTTTGGGAAATTTTTGAACATTTTTTGGTGGAAAAAAGATGTTAAAAATGTTTCTTAAGAACATTCACAAAAAAATCAACCAAAATCCAGCGAAATTCGCTGGATTTTGGTAGATTTTTATGTGAGTGTTCTTAAAGAAAATATTAGAAGTTGTACTGATATATATGGAATCACTTTAGATATTTTTAGGACTTTTTTGGAAGATTTTTCCTTATTTTTTTGGAAATATTTACAAGAATTTTCTTGCCAAATTTGGGGAGATTTATTATTATTATTATTATTATTATTATTTTATTTTATTTTTTTTAAATTTATTTATTTATTTATTTTAAAAAAACTTTTAAGGGAAACTTTGAAGGAATTATTGGAATTTTCTTCCTGAAGGTTTTGCACATTTTCATAAATTTGTGGAATTTTTTTGCTGAATTTTTCAATTTTTTTCAGACAAGGAAGCAATATTTTTTAATGCCTGTAAATGAGTACAACAGGAGGGTTAACGTCCTTGTTTTTTCTCTCCTCCATGCAGGTACTTCGTGTTGGATCCGGACCTCGGACAGCTGCAGTACTTCGTCAACGAGCAGGGGAAGAACCAGAAGCCTCGGGGGTCTCTGCCGCTGATCGGCGCCTCGGTGACCACCAGCGACGAGGCGCCGCACATGTTCATCGTGAACTCCGTCAACGGAGAGCTGTACAAACTCAGAGGTAGGAGCTCCGTACCAGACAACGAACAAACACTGAGGGGAGTGTGAGCAGTTAATACGCTGTAGAATACACACTGTAGAATACACACTGGGCTGGTGAGATGAACACCTAGGTGTGGAAAGCATTTTAACCCTTTAAAGCAGGGGTGTCAAACTCATTTTCATTCAGGGGCCACATTCACCCCAATTTGATCTCAAGTGAGCTGAAGCAGTAAAATCATAGCATAATAGAGAAAGAAAATGACAAAAAATGAGACAAATGACAACACAAAACAATAAAGAGACAAAAAATTTCATTAAAAACTTACAAAGCGACAAAAAAAGTGAACAAAAACAAGACAAGAAAGTACACAAATGACATGATGGCTCCATTTTTTACAGACTTTTTTTCTTATTGCATTCTATGAATTTAACTAGATAGTGGCTCGATAGTTCAAATAATGTAAAATTATATATAATAATCAACTTAAATCCAAATTGTGTAAAGTGCTTACTTTGTCTAGACTTTATACTTTGGTGTGTTGTGTATGAATATTAGATTTTTCTGAATATTTATCATGCAGGAAACCTGAAAAACCCTAAAGTCTGTATAATCCAGCTCAGGAACGGTGCGTCTGCTGTGAAGCTCTCAGTAAATCTGCAGCACTGTGCTGGAGGCCTCTGGTTTCTCTGACCTGTATCCACCGAAGCGAGAGACACTCCTTCTTACTGTTGCTCCACTTCAGCCGCTGGAATGTCCCCTCACCCTCCGGAGGGGGAGGATATCAGAATAAGTTGGCCTATATTCCCCAAATAACTCAGCGATCCGGTGAATGGAGCTTAGAGGAAACAATGATGCTACAGAGAAGAAGAAGAAGGAGAAGAAGAAGAAGAAGAAGGAGTTGTGCTGAACAGCTCACTTCCTGTGAGCTGCTCAGCACAACTCCCCCTTCTTCTTCTTCTTCTGAAATACTTCTCAAAAAGGTAACATTTATGCTCAAAAACCTCAATTTGCTCAAACAGCGGGCAGCAAAGTAGTGCTTCCTCACCGGTCTGAGATTAAGATTGGCTGTCGGTTACCATGGTAACCCCTGAAGGCCATCATGGAGGAGGGGAAGTTGGGAGTCACTTTTCCGTTTTTTCCCGGTTTAGCCGGTAAAGCTGCGTATAATCTCACCAAGGGTCCGGAGCTTTAAACTTCACCTTTTATTCTCAGGCTGATATCTTTTCACTGCAGAGCTTCGAACACGTTTCTCTAATTGCCGGAGAATCTGTAGCGTTACGTGTGATGTGATATGAAGCAGCCTGAGGGGGTTCTGGCTCTAATCCAGAGGAGCTCTAACCACCAGGTAGACGGAGACGGTTTGGCTGCCGAGCAAAGGTGAAGAGCAACTTGAATTTAATCATGTCGGATGGAACATGAAGCCATTTATCATATAGAGAAACGGTTCAGAGCAGCTCATTAGGATTCAAAGCACAGTCCGATGTGCATCGGAATAATGAAATTAAATGTTTTAAATCTGTCATCAAGGCTGATTCTCTGTCTAACGTTTGTGTGGTTTCCTGTTATGTGGATTTTTATTTTTTTAAGTAACTTTCACCGATAATGTGGCTTATTGACCGGCCTTTCTGTGGGCAGATACACATTATTTATTGTTCGATTTAGGGCAGAATATTGAGCAAAAGTAGGTCAAAAGCAGCACTTTGCTGTATTTAATGAAACAGGATGACCTTTTTGGTTTCTATCTAGGAAATGACGGATGAGAAAGTTGAGTTTTTTTGCACTTGAATAGATAGAAATGACAGAAAAATCATAAAAATCAGCTTCATCTGTCATAACCACATCATGTCTGTTGCATATTTTAAGATGTTTAATGTTATTTTACTTCATCCGTCCTCTTTACGGACATAAAAGTTGGTTCTTCTTGCTCCCAGAAGTAGAAATAGTACACAGTTTTTTGTCTTTTAATTTTACTTATCTGCAAAGACTCTGAATAATTTCATCTGAAAAAACATGGATTAATGTGTACTGCTGATTAAATACATTCTAAAACAAAATTATCCAAACGCAGTGCACCATTAGGCTCAGTGTTTGTTTACAAATTACAAAATTCCAATATTCCAGACTTTTCTAGACTTAGATTTCCGGACTTACTGGATTTTTCTCACCATTTTTGCCATCTGAGAACAAAAAATTGCATGTTTATTATGAAAATTAAATATTCCAACGGTTAATATGTGTTAAAAATAACTGTGACTGGATTCTAGCTGTAGGTTCTGTAGCTCAAAAATGAATTAACACCAAACACAAAACATCACTGCCCAAAGTCACCCGCTGCTTCCTTACTTTCATTGTTTTTCCTTAGCATGCTCAATAAATAATATGAAATTGCTGTTCCACCATTAGCTTTTTTAGTTTTGTGGGCATTTTCTGCCTTTTTGTCGCCGTCTTCAGTCTGTTTGTGGTAATTTTAGGTGTTTTGTGGTCATTTTGCAACTTTTTGTCTGTCACTCGTCATTTTGTATCTTTATATGATAATTATGTGTCTCATTGACTCATTTTGTGTCTTTTGAGCCTTTTTTGGTTAATTTTTGTGTTTCTTTGTCAGTTTGTGTCTCTCTGCGGCCATGTTTGGTCATTATCAGTCTGTCTGTGGTCGTTTTGTCTTGACAATTTTGTGTCTCATTCAGTCATTCTGTGTTTTTCTGTCGTCATTTGTGTTATAACACAAAATCACAAAATTGTAGAAGGATCTTTGCGTAAAAACACCATGTGGCGTTTGGCTTTAGATGGCCATGTTGATTTTAGGCCTGAAAACAGCAAAAGTGTCAACTAGGTTACAAAAAGTCCCGTAATTATATATTGACCGAGCATATAAAAGTGAGTAAAAGCCCTTAAACAGCTATTAAACCTAAAATGACCACTAAAATCCTCTTAAATATTTAATGTTAGCTGCTGGTTGCTGTAATCACCTCCCGTCCTCCCTGTCAGTCGTCCATTCTCTTGATAATATATGTTGAAAGTGCCCCAGCTCATAACGTCTCACAGAACTTTAATCAGATGTAACTGCTGGTCCAGGCATTAATCATCAGACTCACCATCATCATAACCAATAACGTCTCTCACAATGCTGTAATTAAAGTGGCTGTAATTAGACGGCGGCGGTGATCGACTGAGGAGGAGGTTTCTGTCTCTGTGGCGCTCGGATATCGTCTCTCTGGATGGATATTGACATTTAAATAAGATGCAAACGCCGGCACGGGTGTCTGTTGTGGCTCATTTTAAAAGGCGACACGGAGGAGCTTCTCATTACGCTGTTAGTCTGCTCAGTTTGCAGCTCAAGCCTCCTGAATTCATCAGATGAATGGAGCTGCCAGCATGTCGCCTCACAAAAGCATTAAGTTTCCTCAGCGTCTCCCTGAATGAGAACATGTACCTAAGTAGTCCACATATCACTCCTATCACCATATGAACAGGTGTGTGTTAGCATCGCTGCATGAGGAGGACGCCTGCTCAGTACAGACGACACATTATCTGTAATCACAGCTGGGCTAGTGCACACACTGCAAAAAATGCTCCTCAAAACAAGACAAAAAAGTTATTTCAAGGAAGTTTTACCTTGAAAGAAGTGAAAAAATCTGCCAATGGAACAAGTGAAAAATGGCTTGGTAAGATTTCTTGAAATGAGATATATTTAGAATACTGAGATCTTAAAATTAGCTGGGAAAATTTATTTTAAGCTATATTTTACCAGGATTGTCAAGCTGAGGTGTCTTAAAATAAGCCAGACATGCTAAAAATGAGCAGTTTTTCACTCAAAAATAGATTTTTGCTTTCATGTAACCTCTAAATTTGAGCTGTATTAAACTTATTTTGAGTTTTCTTGTAAAACAAGATAATTTCAAGATTGTTTGACTTAACAAGATATTTAAGATGCATTGTCTTAACCCTCCTGTTGTCTTCATTTATCGGCCCCCAAAAATATTGTTTCCTTGTCTGAAAAAAAATCCAAAAATTCAGCAAAAAAAATACCCAAATTTCTGAAAATTTGCAAAATCTTCAGGAAGAAAATTCCAAGAATTCCTTCAAAGTTTCCCTTAAAAGTTTTGTTTAAAAATAAATAAATAAATAAATAAATAAAAAATCCCCCAAATTTGGCAAGAAAATTCTTGTAAATACTTTCAAAAAAATGACTAAAATCTTCCCCCAAAAAATCCTAAAAATATCTAAAGTGATTCCATATATATCAGTAAAACTTGTAATATTTTCTTAAGAACATTCACATAAAAATCAACCAAAATCCAGCGAAATTCACTGGATTTTGGTTGATTTTTTTTGTGAATGCTCTTAAGAAATATTTTTAACATTTCTTTTTTCCACAAAAAAAATGTTCAAAGATTTCCCAAAAATGTTGAAAATGTGGACATCAGAAGTTTCACTGTGAAAATATATTTTTTTTCTCCACATTTTCAAACTTTGAAACGGGTCAACTTGACCTGCAGGACGACACGAGGGTTAAGTGAATTTATCTTAAATCAAGTGAGATGAGACATTTTGACTAAAAATAAGACAAATAGACGTGGTAAGATTTAGAGTTTTTGCAGTGCATCACAGAGGAGAATCCAGGATTTAGACGCTCTGTGGTTAAGTGGTTCCTTCAGACTGATTTCTGTGGATGACGACAACACGGATGAAGAGGGGAGCTCGTTACTGCATTTTCTTTTCTTTTTCTTTTTTATTAGAAACACAGCTCGGTACAGGTGTTTCTGCATGAATGCTGCGTTCTCTCCCAGTGGGAGAGCACATCTCAAATGCAGCACTTGTGTGATCGTCTCATTTTCTCCGAGCTGCCTCTTCACCAGGAGGGGCCTTTAGTAGACGTTCTCATGGCGGTGGCAGATGTCGGCGGTGCAACTGACTGACAAGTGCAAATTGAATTCTCCCCACACTGAAATAACCTCCAGCAGTGAGCCAGAAGAAAACACTTCGGTCGTAAAGAAAATATTCAGAGTTTCATTTTGAGGATGATGCAATAATTTATGAACCTGAAGATTAGATCCTCATTATCCAGCCACTGACAGTGATGCTTTTGTTTTCATCTTTTTGTCATTTAAACTTAAATCATCACAGTTTTAAAACAAGAAAAGCCTCAGAGAGCACAGTACTCCTCCAAGGCTGCTCATTCCCGTATATGGCATTGTCAGAAATGCAGCTTTTGTTTATTAGTTATTGATGATCAGAAATCACAGCAACATAGAATGTGGCCATTTAATATAGATGTACCCACAAACGAAATGACGTTGCGCCGAGCACAGGCTTGCGTTATGCATGTATACTTTATGTACGGATACCGAATCACGTGACCTAAATATGTAGCATTCAGTAGGAATTGATGGGACTCAGAAACACCCCCACAATTTAATCAGTTGTTCCTTGTATCATTTCTGACGGATAAGTCCTGATAAGTCCACAGTGGTGGATTTGTAGTAGGATCACAATCATGTGATCATCAGCAGGTGGCTGACGTAGTGTACACTTGTTGCCATGGTTACCTAACCCTAACCCAGACTCAACTTCCTGTATAAAATGTGGACCTGACCCCGTCTGGTTCCTTGTTCTGGGTCGGTAGGTGAAGACAGAGGGATGATTATAGGACTATCTGCTTCACAAAGGTCCCAAAACTTGTCAGATGCTGCCTTCCCCTCCTTACACCACCAGAGAAGAGTTTTTAAATGCTGTTAGACGATTCAACAAACACTCTTTAGAGGCCTTGACTCGACCTCCTTTACTCCTGTTTTGGACACTTTATCTGTTCTCACTTCAATGTATTCAGTCAATATGTTGTGTTTCTTCTTCATGCTGCACGGTTCAGAGGTTCAGAAGAGGTTTTTCCAGGTTGAAAAGCTTTCACTTTCACTATGCTTCAATATTACTTGGAGTTTTTATTGCCTTTTATTGTGCTTTCGAGCTGTTTTTTAGTGGGGAAAAAAAGTTGTGAGGGATGTTCAGCTTCTCTCTCTGTTCTGGCTCATTGAGCACAAAACATCAGGAGAGTCAAATGCAGCAGTTTAGATCTGAATGTTTATTGCAGACCTGAAGCAGCGCTGGAGCTGTGATCTGTAAATAAGTCTAGTGGGCCTGATGTGCTCCTTCATGCGAGGACCTGGAAAGTCCTCCGGCGTCCCACTTGGGTTATTCTGTTCCGCAAAGGTGCTCAGAATTGCCGCTCAGAGCTCCTCACGGACCCTGTGGAGAAACTCGCATTTGTACAAAATTTACAGCCGCCGTTTATTCAAAAACTACCTTCAGTGGATGAACAGGGTAAGAAGAAAAAGCAAAGTAGTAGTTTTCAGACAACAGAAATGTAATAGAAAATGATTAACTTCACATACTTGTTGGGTTTTTGCTTCCTAAAAGGTTTTGTCCTTTTCCTGGTGCTATAGGCAGTCTTATGCCAATAGTCTCACTGTATTCTACAGATGTGCAGGCGTTGGTGATGCAACAGAACAGCTTTGCAGGTGTGTTTTTCTAGAAACATCTGCATTCGACACATTTATGAGACCTCGATGAACCTCATAACTTTAGTTTGCAGGAAATCTCCACTCTTTATAAACAGAACAGATAAATTTGTTAAATGAGATCCTCACATTTATCACGGTAGTTGCAGTTGGATATATGTTAGTGCTGAGGTTCTGATGACAAATGACGCATAAGTTATTGTTAAATTTTGCAATTTTTAACTGAAAGGAACAACAACTGACAGTATTTAACCCTCTTGTTGTCTTCATTTACGGGCACCAAAAAATATTGTTTCCTTGTCTGAAAAAATCCAAAAATTCAGCAAAAAATTCCCCAAATTTCTGAAATTTTGAAAAACCTTCAGGAAGAAAATTCCAATAATTCCTTAAAAATCCCACAAATATGGCAAGAAAATTCTTGTAAGTATTTTCAAAAAATGAGTAAAAATCTTCCAAAAAATCCTAAAAATATCTAAAGTGATTCCATATATATCAGTAAAACTTCTAATATATTTTTTAAGAACATTCACAAAAAAATCAACCAAAATCCAGCGAAATTCACTAGATTTTGGTTGATTTTTTTGTGAACATTTTTAACGTTTCTTTTATCCCACCAAGAAATGTTGAAAAATTTCCCAAAAATGTTGAAAATGTGGACATCAGAAGTTTCACTGTGAAAATATAAATTTTTTCCCACATTTTCAAACTTTAAAATGGGTTAATTTTGACCCGCAGGACGACACCAGGGTTAAGTTTATCCAACTGTATGAGCTGAGCAGAAGTTTAAAGTGTTCTGGTGCTGTGAGTCATGAATCATCATGCAGGTAGAAAATGTTTGATTCTGATGCTTATAGAGCTGAATAAATGATACTCAGTGAAGTTTGAGTGTTTTTGAAGAGAGGCCCGAGTGCTGCGGTGGAATTAACTCGGTACATTTACTCAAAGGCAGTACTTATGTACGATTATGAGGCTTATTTTGTACTTCACATGAGTATTTCTGTTTTACTACTTTAGTAAAATATGATTCTTTGTTCTCCACTGCATTTATTTGAGTGCTGTAGTTAGTTGAAAGATGAAGATTTTACATGTTTCATCCCATATCAACTCGGTGGTTTTCTACCTTTTTGGTTTCTAATAAAGCAGGTTGTAGTCAGGTTCACATTTCATATCCGTATGAGCTGTAAATGGTTCCACAAAATAATAATTTAAACTTCCCTCATAGTGCCATTGCAAGAAATGTTCACATTATCCAACATCTGTCCAAAAATCTAAGATTAAGGGGAAAGTACAACAACCTAACAGCAGATTTGTGTATCAAAGATTCTTTATTTCTCCTTTCCTCTCCTATTTGTCATGTTTGAAACCCTCTGATTTATCTGGTGTCCCTTTATATAAACATTAACATGCTGCCGACATGCTGGAGCTCCACTGTTAATAATGGAATGATTTCCGCTAAATATTCTAGAAAAAATAACGCAAATTTTGACCCATCCCTACGTACTTCAGTGGCTTTTAACTTAGAAAATATTCCCAGTATAAAGGTACATGTTTGCATAGCTCCAATAAATATACTAAAGTTTTAAAAATCTGCTGTTTTTATGGCTGTCAGGTGGGGCTTTTTTGTATTTAATTGGCTTTTAATGGAATGAGTCACTTGTTAAATTAAAATCACTCCTTCATTCTACAGAAAACCTGATCTCTGATTATTTCATTTGCATTTAATGGTTTCACATTTTCAGAAATTGAAGGACTTTTCATGACCATGGCATATATCTTGCATACATTTTTATTACAAATTAAAAAAAAATGTTTTTTATGTTCATTATGATCATGTCTTTACAAATTCCATCATTATTTATTATGGAAACAATCACTTATTAATAAAAAATGACTGGATATCAGTAAAATGTCAACTAAATAACCGTCCCAGTTTAATAACAACCACCTTCTAATTAGCTAAACAATAATAAAATGAGCTGATTCAGAAATAGTTTGGATTGTGTTCTTTTTATTAAGTTCATGACAGATATTTCTTTTTAGGCAATATATCCAATTTTATATGGAAAATAACAAATTCTAATCACTTTCCACTAAGTTCCCCATTCCAAAAGCACCTCTCAGGAAGTGTGTTAATTCCAGATCACATGACCGTCTCCACATGATGTCATTTCCTCCTGAAGAAAAGACTGGCCAGACTCCAAGGCTTTCTGACTTATTTAATATAAAGTAGTCAACAGGTTTACTACAATATCTTTAGAAATAACTTTCAATTTACATTTTACTCACTTGTATATATAATTTTGAGGAGAATCTTCCTGTAAAAATGCCACGTGCTGTTTTCAGTCTCTTTGTGATCGTTTTAGGTGTTTTTGTGGTCATTTTGAAATTTTTTGTAGTTATTTTGTGTCTCTCGTCATTTTGTGTCTTTATATGATAATTATGTGTCTCATTGAGGTATTTTGTGTTTTTCTGTGGTCGTTTTGTGTCTTTTTTGTCATTTTGTTTGTTTATGTAGTCATGTCGTGTCTTTGTGGTTGTTTTCTGTGTCTTTTTTGGTCATTTTCAGACTGTTTTGTCGTCATTTTGTGCCCCTTTGTGGCCGTTTTCAGTCTGCTCATGGTAATTTTTTGTGTCTCTGTGGTCATTGTGCAACTTTTTGTAGTTATTTTGTGTGTCGCTCATCATTTTGTATCTTTATATGATAATTATGTGTCTCACTGAGTCATTTTGTGTCTTTTTGAGCATTTTTTTGGTCATTATCAATCTGTTTGTGGCCGTTTTGTCTCTTTTTAATGTAGGATTTTTCATGTATTTGAATCAAGGCTTTAGTCGTCATGATGGATAAATCAAGCACACCCTTGTGCTCAGGTGTGCTGATTACCTGCTGCACTCCTTCTCCTTTGTTTCTAACTGAGAGGTTTCTTTGTTTGTGGTGGGTTTTCAGAGCGTTTTAGGGATTAAAAGACGTTTGTATTTAATAATATAAAGGTTTGGTTCCTTAAGTAGCAGAAAGTAGAAAAAAAGTTGCACAATGACATGGAAAAACTGAGCCGACCTCCAGCTGAAACGTTTCAGGATGTTATCAGTCAAATCAAAGACCTTGTTCTCTAATAATTAGTCAGTGAAATGGGATCAGAAGGATATCGTTTTCCGGTGTGACCTGGAGGTTGTCGACAGTCAGCGACTTCTCCGACCGGACGGCTGCAGCTGTTAGTCAGCAGGTCTGTTTGTTCAGATATCAGAGCGGCCAACGGGGGGAAAAGCCTCGAGCATGCAGAGGATCACGCTGCTTCCTGCGCTGCTCACGGATCGTCCAAATGAATCCGCCGCTGTTTGTTGAATACTGAATGTTCAATTTAGCGCAGAGGAGAAAACGAGGAGGTTCAGACGAGACAGCAGCCGACAGCAAGTAACACCATCAGATGATCAGGGAGACGGGCGGCGAGTCGGTCATTATTTGATAGTAAATGAGATCGTTGACACCCAGCAGGTCGTCCTCATCAGCCTCTGTCTAGAGCAGGGGTGTCCAACATGTGGCCCACGGGCTAAAACCGGCCCTCAAAGTGTAAAAACTCCAGAGAAGACATTAACTGCAGATTGGAAATTAGTAAAACTCTAAATTTAAAATAATTTCTAGATCATGAAGTGAAATACTAGATTGTTCTTTTGTCATTTTATCTCATTTTTGTCGTATTTTGTCTTGTTTTTGTTGTTTTTTGTCTTTTTTTTGTCTGACTTTTGTCGTTCGTACCCCGTATTTGTTGTTTTGTGTTTCCTTTTTGTCTCGCTTGTGATTTTTGTTCATTTTTTGTCATTTTGTTTCTTTTAATTTTGTCATAAAATTGGGCTGAACGTGGAACCTGAACTAGAATAAGTTTGACTCCCCCGTTTTATAGCCTGAACTATAATCAACAAAAACACACATAAATAGATACTTTACTCTCCTAGTTGACCTCATCCCTCCTCACAAAATTTCCAGCAGATCCCAAAAGAAAAATATTTATTTTTATCTCAGTTCTTATTGTTCTTCATTTGATTTTAATTTCAAATGTTGTATTAAAGTTTAGTACATTTTATTACCCAACATTAAGGTTTAATCTATCTTTCACAGGCAGGAAAATAATAAATATAGTCTTCTATTGCTAAAAATAATATTAAAAATACCATCTTCTGGCAATAGTACACTATTTACTGGCTGAAATGTATTCTGAATAGAAACTCCTTGAGAACATGGAAAGAACCTGACCCAAGTGTCTTAAATATTACAACAATTCAACATTTGCACTTTTAACCTTTGCCTGTGTGTTGTTGGAATCCCTTCTAAAGAGTAGTTTGGCTCTAAAACACGACAGTTTATTAAATATGCCGTAAAAAAAACCCAGCTTAAGATAAGTCTCAGATTTTAAAAGAACCTTGTTTGCACGGGCGTCTTGTTCCTCCAGCTGCTCTGGACGGATCCTGGGCAATAATTTAAGGTAATCTGCGGCGATGGAAGTCACAATACGGTAATAAAACCAGAACGGTAGTACACTTAAAGGCAGATGGTTTCTGAAAACTGCTTGACCTGAGTTTGAACTCAGTGAACAAAAGTTTATGTACGCTTCCAATGTAGTTTCCAATGACTCTTTAAGTCAGAATTTTCTATGATGGAATTACTGAAACCCATGCAGCTTTGTCACAAAACAACAAAAACAGTCATGCATTTTATTTATTATTTATTTGGTTCTTTCATAAATTTATTACAAAAACATCTCTCAAGGAAGTGTGCTACTTCCAGATCACATGACCTGTCATTTTCAGTCCGTTTTGTGGGCATTTTAGGTGTTTTTGTGGTCATTTTGTGCATTTTTGTGGCCGTTTTCAGTCTGTTTGTGATATTTGGTGTGTTTATGATCATTTAGATTTTTTTTTGTAGTTATTTTGTGTCTCGTCATTTTGTATCTTTATATGATAATTATGTGTCTCATTGAGTTCTTTTGTTTTTCTCTAGTCATTTTTCATCATTATCAGTCTGTTTCTGGTTGTTTTGTCTCTTTTTATGATAATTTGTGTCTCACTGAGTCATTTTGTGTTGTTCTGTGGTCATTTTGTGTCATTTTTTGCCATTTTGTGCGTTTTTGTGGTCATGTTGTCTCTTTGTGCTTGTTTTGTGTGTCTTTGTGCTCATTTTGGGGTTTTTTTGGTCATTTTCAGACAGTTTTGTGGGCATTTTAGGTCTTTATGTGGTCATTTTGCACCCCATTGTGGCCGTTTTCAGTCTGTCTGTGATAATTTTAGGTGTTTTTCTGGTCGTTTTGCAAATTTTGTAGTTATTTTGTGTGTCTCTCATCATTTTGTATCTTTATATGATAACTATGTCTCATTGAGTCATTTTGTGTTTTTCTGTGGGCATTATGTGCATTTTTGTGGTCATGTTATGTCTTTATGTGGTTGTTTTGTGTGTTGATACCTGTCAAATATGTTATAACAAGTCCCACAATTATATAATCTATGAGAGAACCAGAATGTCCGATTGTTGTTTTTTTTTTTGTGACAAACGTTTCAGTCATTCCATCAGTATTTGTAAACTCAAAACGGACATGATAGACATGATCTTTACCAGTGTTTGTAAACTTTTGTTCACAGCTGAAAGTATTTGTTAGTGATTCTGGGTTAGAGGAGGTGAAAGTGTTTCATTGAAAGACTTACTTTTCGTTCTGCTTTTCTCCGTAGCCTCCGATGCCAAGGAGCAGCAGTTCTGGATCAATCAGCTCCAAGCTTGTGCCAGACGTCACTCGGACAGCAGTGCCAAGGTAACACAACAACCGCAAACACACTCTAACACCCTAACAGAGATGTAAACATGTCGCTGGTCCGGCCTCTCGGTCTGTTTCTCAGGAAGATGAGCGAGCGGAAAGTCTGGACACTTCCCCAGAGGATCCTGTCCCTGGTGTGTGTTTAGAAATGCAGCAGTCTTCTATTTTTACCAACTCAGGTTAGATTCATGAGCATTTTGTCTCTGGATTGAGTCCTCCACTCGGTGGAAACCCTCTGAAGTGCCTGAAGGAAGTCCTGCCCTCCTTCTCTCACTTCTGTTACTCTGCTGGCTTTTAGTGACACATTCCTTCTCTGCCATTTTTCATTTGAAATGGCATAAAGTCCCTCAAGACTCCAGAGTTTTCTATGAATCCAACATTATTTCATAACATTCTTTTCTCCTCTGGTGATTCTCTCACCTCTTGACTCAGTAAAAACATTAAGTTTTTATCAATTAGAGATTTACTGTTCGAAGAGAATAATTATTTTGCACAGTTTAGTTCTTGCAAAATCTTCAACTTTCACTGTTCTCACTCTGAAGTGTTGCACAGCCAAGTGATGCCAACTGAACAGCCTTCATTTAGGGTCAGTTTGCTTGTTTTAATTGCTTGTTAGCATTTTTTTTAAATAGTGGAAGACATTATCAGCAAACTAAGCAGTCAGCTTGATGGCTGAGCACACTGTAAAAAATGTTTGCACATTTTACGGTGAAAAACTGTCAAACCATGACGGTAAAAATCTGTAAACTCTACAACAGTTTGATGCAATTTATATAACACAGAATCACCGTAAGTAAGTTAATCAGGAGGAAAGTGTGTTTTTTAGATTTTTGTTCTCTTGAAAAAATACATTTCCTGACTCCTGCATAGTTTTTAATGGAAATATGCTGTAATATGTACAACAACACTGTAATTTTTGCATTTAATTCTCGAAATGAATGCAGTTTTTCACAGTTAAATGTACATATTGTTGTACAGCTAATGGAAACATGCTATAACATGGAAATTTCTGCATTATTACATGTAAAAAGTCCAATTTGTACAGGTCAAACTGATGTGCTTTTGTTATAATAACGGACATATGCTTTAGGATTTATGACAGCTTTAACTGCAATTTTTGCTAATAACACATGTATTTAATGTTAAATACACAAACTGTTGTGCCGTTAATGGAAAAATGCTGTAATATTTATAATAAGTTACACAAACTTTACTTCATACAGTATTTTCATGTAAATGTTCAAACTTTTAAAGGTTAAAGCTTGGATATGATCTTGGAATGAATATATGGAATGGAAATATGCAATGAAGCACATTTTTTCACCCTAAAATCAACAATATCAACACATTTCTTGACTGTAAATGTTGTTTTGGCTACAACCCAAAGATTTTAATGTTGTGGAGGAGGAAATAAACCAGAAAATATTCACATTCACAATTTTGACCCTTTAATTTTCTTAAAAATTACTCGGGTCGAATATTTAATTATCAACAAAGTACTTAAATAGTTAATAATAACATTAATACTAGTAATTACATACCAGATTAATTGTTGCAGCTGTAGAGTAAACTGTATGAAGCTTAATCATGGAGATTTGCTTGTAATATAATTTAAAAAAAACCATGAAGACGCTGATGTTCTAATAGCTCTTAGATAATGGATTTCACTAATTAGTTTGTATTTTGGGGTTTGAACTTTCATTCTGATGAAACGAGTTGAAACGGACGACATGAAAGTAATAAGACTGAGTCAGCTGAGTAGGAGGGTTTCAGTCTCAACGCACCACATGTATCATCATCATCTTCTTTCATGTGTTATTCAGAGCTTTCTTTCATTTTCCGACTCTCCTCCACTTTCTCTCCCCGAAAGCTTATCAGGCCGAACAAATCTGCAGCCTCAGACCTTAATAAATGTCAGCCCCATAAATGCCACGTCTCTGCAGACAACGGCTTCGAAAACAAACTTTGTGCGTCTGACTTTCTAACGAAGCAGACGACTCGATAAAGAGGCAATTAATGAAAGGTAGGAAGCAAAAATGAAACCCAAAAACAGACGAGAGAGAGAAATATGTCAAACAGGCAACAGAAGTGGGGATGAAAAAATGAAGGCAATGAAAAATTCAGGAGCGACTCCCTCTGCAGAGCTCATGTGAAACTCGTCTTGCTCGTCTAATTCAGGAATATTTCTGGCAGCTCCATTGACATAAGACTCAGCGATTTATGGAAATACGGTGCAGTCGCTGCTGCCGCTTTATGTTGAGCTAAATGGTCCTCTTCATATCTTCCTGACAGATTATGTTGAGTGTAGTAGAACCACCTTCATCTTTTTTTAAAATATGGGTTTCATGGATTAATATTTGGGCATTTTTTCGGTTTGGCGTGGGCTTCAAGGGATTAGTCTGTGTCTGTGTGTGAATGACTGTATCTCTGTGGGGTGTATTCCTGTTCCTATGATCCAGCGGAGAATGAGGCTTGTTATAGAGTTCCTTGTGGAGCTCCACTGCCGGCGGTGACATCCTGGAAACCAGCGGTGCATGAGCCGAAGAAATAATCCAAACTTTGTTGTTATTTCTTTAAAAAACTTTTGGTGTTAAAGGTTGTAGCTGTGTTCGTACAGTGTTTTGGAGCTCGTTTGGTGACCAGCGTAATTATGAAAATCTCTATGATCTAATGCAGTTCATCCATTCCATCTGACCCGATTTCACTCTTTCCAAAGTATTTTTTTTTGCCACACATCTATCTGAGCTGCTGCTCTACTTGAACTCCTTCGTTTGGGGAAGGAACTCCCCCCCCCAACCCAGAGGGATCAATCCACCGGTTTCCATCAGAGAACCATGGTCTTGGACTTGGAGGTTCTGATCCTCATACCCGCCGCTTCACACTCGGCTGCTCAGTGCCCCATACTCCCGCAGTACCCCATACTCCCCCAGTGCCCCATACTCCTGCAGTACCCCATACTCCCTCAGTGCCCCATACTCCCCCAGTGCCCCATACTCCTGCAGTACCCCATACTCCCTCAGTTCCCCATACTCCCTCAGTGCCCCATACTCCCCCAGTGCCCCATACTCCTGCAGTACTCCATACTCCCTCAGTGTCCCATACTCCCTCAGTGCCCCATACTCCCCCAGTACCCCATACTCCCCCAGTGCCCCATACTCCCTCAGTGCCCCATACTCCTGCAGTACTCCATACTCCCTCAGTGCCCCATACTCCTGCAGTGCCCCCACAGAGCCCCTCGGGGGACACGGTCGTAGAATTTCTCCAGATCCACAAAACACATGTAGACTGGCAGGTCAAACTCCCATGACCCCCTCAGCAGCTCCGCAAGAGTAAAGAGCTGGTCCACTGTATGTTTATCCCGTAAAATGTAATTCGTTTCAGTTGTTTTCCTGAAAATATCTTCGATTACAACTTGCATGAGTTTGCTGAAAATAATCCAATTTACCGCGTGAACATAACTCTCATCACTGAAACTCCTCCCTGTCGACTCAGAGTCCGTCTTCGGTGTTCCTCTGTGTGACTCGCATCGTTTCCCACTCACCAGACCGTTCAGTTTTCTCTGAGTGACTAAATGATTCCGTTTTTCTCCTTCAGCTGATGTGTGTTTGCTTTCAGGTGAGGAAACTGAAGGGCTCCGATGAACACCTGAGTGTGGAGAGACCAGGAGGAGGCCAGGAGGTGCTGGTGAGTCAACAACCGCAAACACAGCTTCACCTTTAAACCTCTCCACAAACCCCCTGCAGGGCTGAGATCTCTCCAGTCTGTGTGTCTTTTTAAACAAATGCCGCCTCATTGCCGCCTCGCTTATTCAACACGTAGCCCTTAAACACTTGAAACTGCTGCACAGCTGGAGCTGGGGGGGGGGGGGGGGGACGTCCAATTACTCTGCTCAGCCATGATGAGAAAAGCAATCAGAAGATGGGAAAAAATTGGATAAGTGAAGAAAAGTGGAAGGAGGAGGCTGTCTGTCTGCTGCCCCACGGAGCTGAGCGGCCGTTTTGTTCCCGTTCGGTGACTGTCGGGTTTTTTCCAGCTGTCGTTACTGTATCCACTGCTGTGGTCTAATCCTTCCCCGAGCCGCACTGTCTGCCACTCAGATCGTTATCGCAGCTTCTCCGCTGATGAGGCCGCCTCGGCTACATCTCTGATAACACGGCTCTGTGGCAGAAAAGGAGGATTTATTTATTACAAAAAAAAAAACAGGGTCAGGGATTCATTTTTCCCATGAGTCTTTATACGAAACTAAATGAAAGTTGACTGATTCAGGTAGATAAGAGGAACACAAATGAGGTGTGTTTGTTGCTTTTCTTTTCAGCAGTATTGATGGTACAGCAGTAGGGTGGAGAAAATGGTAGAAACCCCTGTAAATATCCAGCAAAAAAATCTAAATTGTGTTGCAGAGCAGTAAATCCACACATTTTTGGCACTCTAAAACATCATGTTATTAAGTAGAAGTTGAAGTGCAGCTGTGAATATCTGTTCTGGAGCATAATCTTCATGAGCATATGGAATTAGCAGCTTTTCTTCTATTTATCCTCCCATCACACAGTCCAGATTTGGACCAAACTTCCACAAAATCAACAGAAGACAACTTGAAGTTTACCCTCACTATTGTTCCAAGGCTTTGAATGACCGTCACACCTGTACACAACATAAAACTATGACGTTCATGTCTGTTTCATGTATTAATTTCAAGAATATTGCAGCGTCATCATCGTGTCACACAGATCTGGTGTTTTCATGTAGCTTCAGTGGACATTTAAGTCAAATTCATCTTCTTCGGTGCTTTAAAAAGTTCCTGTTTTTCGGCATTGAATCGATAGAAGTGGGCTTTTTAAACAACAATTCACAAAAAAGACTCTTTCATGTCAAAACAGAAACAGATTTCTACAAAGTGATTTAGATTCATTAGAAACATAAAATGTAAAATAAGTGATTGCATGAATTTTCGTTCCCATCAAGTCAATATTTAGAAAATGAACCTTTGACCACAGTTCCAGCGTTGAGCCTGTAGGTCTGGATCTGTCATTTTCCCCCATTCTTCTTTGTAAAATTGCTCAAGCTCACTTTGACATGAAAGAGTCTTTTTTTGGTAAGTCCTTAGTCAACATAAACAAATCATACACACCATCCCTTTTTCGTTTACTTCACTACAATGGGACACATAACAGTTTCATGTCTGCTGTACAGGAGGTCCTCGGTTTACGACGTCCTCGACCTACGGCGTTTTGTCATTGCGTCAGAACTGGTTACGTGGAATTAGTTGGCGAGCAGATGAATACGTCGTCACAGGGCACTTTATGACGGTGTTGTTTCCATTCTCTGGTTGTACTCCACCTTGGATTGTGCTTCATTCACTAACTTTCTGTCCTTCATTATGGCTCCCAGCGTAAGTCAGACTCTTCTGATGCTTGGAAGAAAAGGAAAGCCGTCTCCCATCGAAGTGAAATTAGATGTAATAAAACGCTCAAGTTGTAAAAAACAGTGCAAAATATTCTGTTTTCTTCTTGTAAAATCACTCCTCCATGCAAGAAAGTCGTTGGTATTCATGACTTTGCCGAAGAACTCATCGATATGGTGATGCACCTAACGGCTTTGTTTGCATTTTCGCCAGAGTTCCGACTTATGGCGAAAACCAAAGGAACGGAACTCCTATGTAAGTCAAGGACCCCCTGTATCAACTTACGTTATTTATCACTGTAACGGGTGAGGAAATCAAGTTGTTCCTGAACTCAGCCATGAATTCACCGTTTTGCTGGGATATAATATATATGTCCTGAAGGTTTGAAGCGTAAACTCTGTAAATCGAGTGAAATTTCAGGATCATTTTTTCGCTCTTGAACATCCAATTTCCAGGCTTTGATCCAATCCAGTGGCCCAAATCTGATTAAATTACTTCTGAGCAACTGGGCCCATGTGATGCGATCAAATACTCTGTAACAGCCACTAAATGAAGCTTAGAGAAAGATTTTGTCGACTGCAGTTTTATTTTTTTTTCAACCTTTATTTAATCTCGGAGTGTATTGGGGTATGAAACAATGTGGGCAAGTAAGAAAATAAAGGATGTAAGCATACAAATCACTGGCCAGTAAAAAATATTAATCAACAAAGTAAAATAATTAAAACATAAAGAGATAATTTAAGATTAAAATCCACATGCATCATCAAAAACAAGAGCAGAAGCGAATGGAATAAGATGGAATAAAAACCTGAACCTGAATGTGTGAAAAGCTTTTCCCACATGATTTGACCAAACGTACCTTGTTGATATTTCCTGTTCTGACCTGCTTTGTTTACGGTAGCATTCTGGAAGAACACCTCTGACAGTGTGAGAAAGCGATGTTGAATAAAGCAATAACTTTTTAACTCTCGTGTCGTCCTGCGGGTCACATTGAACCGTTTTAAAGTTTGAAAATGTGGAAAAAAAATATTTATTTTCACAGTGAAACTTCTGATGTCCACTTTCAACATTTTTGGGAAATTTTTTTGGTGGAAAAAAAGAAATGTTTCATATGAACATCCACACAAAAAAATCAATCAAAGTCCAGCGAATTTTGCTGGATTTTGGTTGATTTTTTTGGTGAATGTTCCTAAAGGAATATTAGAAGTTTTACTGATATATATATATATATATATATATATATATATATATATATATATATATATATATATATATATATATATATATATATATATATATATATATAAATAAATAAAAAAGATGTTTTTAGGATTTTTTTGGACGATTTTTACTCATTTTTTTGAATATACTTACTAGAAATTTCTTGCCAAATTTGGGGGATTTATAAAAAAAAAAAAACTTTTAAGGGAAACTTTTAAGGAATTTTTGGATTTTTTTTCCTGAAGGTTTTGCAAATTTTCAGAAATTTGGGGAATTTTTCTCCTGAATTTTTGGACTTTTTTTCAGACAAGGAAACAATATTTTTTGGTGCCTGTAAATGAGGACAACAGGAGGGTTAATGAGCGAGCAGACACTGGGATCTCTATAGATTCCCATCAGGTCCCAGAGGAGAGTTTGACCTTGTCCATTGCTGAGCCACCAGTTTATGAGAGGTCGCAGCTGGTGGAGTCAGCAGGCCGGTTTCCCCCTATCCAGCCACAGCTGAGCCCCACAGGTTGCTGGTTACGCTGGTTGTTTTTGTGTTTTTTTGTGTCCTGGTTTTGGAGAGTCACGGTTAAATCCAGTGGTGCCATACAAAATAAGAAGTCTGAGCCCAAATAGGTGCCTCTTTCCTCTGCACAGTCAGAAAAGGCATCTTCAGATATTAGATTTTAGAGCAGAAGAATTGCTATTAGAGTGCTGAGTAGACTGTGCATGGAAAGATGAGAAAAATCACAATATAATGGTGTTCACCGAGCTGAACTACACCCACATGAAAATGTTCTAACAGCCAGTTAGGATACTTCAAACCAATTTTACATTCATCTGGGCCTTCTCCCCTTACATGCACAACCTCCATTCATCATGCAGTGAGGCCTGATTCTGGATTGTGCACTCTGTCTTTAAAAAGTTTAAAACCTACACCATTTATCAGAGCCAGAAACTTCATTGAATATAAAAACTGTATTGGATTCTCAATTTACCTTAAGGCATCTGTGATGTGCCACTGTGTCCAAAAACGTAGCCAAATATAAGCCTAAACTCATTTTAATCCATCAAAATCCCTTTGTTCTACATGCCTTATTTAAAAATTGCCAAAAATAAATAGCTTGCACTAACTGGATTGTGTAAAAAAACAAAACAGGTCAACAGGTTTACTGCAATATCTTTATAAAGAACTTTCAATTTCAGTTTTACTCAATTGTATTTATAATATTTAGAAGAATCTTTATGTAAAAATGCCATGTGGTGTTTGGTTCTAGTTGATTTTAGGCCTGAAAACAGCAAAAATGTCAACTATGATACAGAAAGTCCTGCAATTATATATTGGCCCATCTGTTGGCACTTGGAAAAATGTTGTACATGCTGATTTCAGGTTTTACATTTTTGTTAAATTTAAAAAAAATCAAACAAGTTGGTTCATCTTTATGATTTATGGCATTATAACTGTACAAAAGACACGTTTGACTTCTCTGTCCTTCTACTCATAATTGTACTGTTTCCATAGAGGTACAGGAAAATGAATCCACAGTAAGAAAAAAATGTGACCAATGGAAAAAAAAAAAACACCACACACTGCTTGGAGTCTGTAGGGTTAAACTGAAGCAGCTAAATTAAACTCTGCTATCATTAGCTTTAGAATTTACACCTGCACATTTCCCACTTGGACGTGGGAAACGTGGCTTATTTTTCTGTCGTCGTCGTCGTGTCCACCCCTCTGCAGCTCCTCGGTGTGTTTTCAGAGCGGCTGCAGGTGGAGGAAGTGAAGCTGCTCAACGAGGCGGGAAGCACAGCTGCACTTTATCAAGCTGATTAGCAGCCTGATAAATTAGCCGTGCACTCGCTGTTATATTCTGAAGCTGAAACGCAGCTTGTGATGGGAAGGGCACTCACTGTCGAGCTGTGGACTTTGTACTCGACTGGTAATGATTCTGCTTGAATACAAAAACACTATTTATGCGATGTGCGGTAACTACTGTTGCTAAGGTAGAAAGATCTTGCTGGAAAACAGGAAATCTACTTAAAATAATTGAATTTGCACCAATTTCAGTGAAAAGTGAGCCTTGCTGCGGTCTAAATGCTGCCTCAGAGGTTTCCCCCTATAATAAAGTAACAGTGTGTAGGCATTTAACTACTTCCAAGCCTTCCAACCAGGGTTATTACTGGAGAGCTAATTGCATGTAATTAGTGTTGTTGCAGTAGAGCAGAAAATGGCAGGTCAGCAGCTGACCGTTGCACTGTTTACCCACGCTGCCTCACACAGGGCCAAGTCCGCCCACAGCCGGGTGGCATGGGATCACCTGGGAAGTGGCAGGAACTTTTTATACCCTGAGTGGAGTCTGACAGGTAGAGACGAATCCATGGCTCTAAAGTTACCAAGGGTGGGAATGTAGAGCCCCAAATTTTAATTTTAAGTGTCTGCGAGAGCTGTGAGAAAAGCTCTACTAATTTCAGGAGATGGAAGCAGTTTCCTGTCAGAGAATTTTCTTCACTGTTGGCTCATTTAAAGTCCTGCACCTCCATGGAAACAGATCACGGATACAAGTGACTGAAATGAGCTTCCACTGTAGGGTGGCTGGGCTCAGCCTTAGAGATAGGGGGAGAAGCTCAGACATCTGGAGGGAAATCGGAGTAGAGAAGCAGATCCTTCGCTTCTAAAGGAGCCAGAAAACAACAAAAACAAGACAGAAAATGACAAACCAAGACTTAAAAAGACAAAGACTAGACAGAAAATGACAGAAACGACAGAAAATGACAAAAACAAAACAGACAATGACAAAACCAGGACCTAAAAGACAAAAATAAGACAGAAAACGACAAAAACAAGACACAAATGACAAAAACGAGACAGAAAATCCCGATTTCAGTACAATATCTATATGAGGTGGTTTGAAAATCTGATTCGGATGTCTCCAGGGAGACTTCCTTTGGAGGTTTTACTGAACACGGCCGCCTGGGAGGAGACCCTGAGGTAGACCAAGAACTCACTGGAAGGATTATTTATCACATCTGGCCTGGGAACGCCTCGGGATCCACCAGGAAGAGCTGGAAAGTGTCGCTGGGAGGAAGAACGTCTGGAATGACCTGCTTCATCTGCTGCCTCCATGACCTGAACCCGGATAAGAGGAAGAACATGGATGGATGGATGGATTGATTTATAATGCCATAAATCACTAAAAATAAAAAATGAAAGTTGATTTTCCTTGATTATTTAAAAAACAGATGTAAAATGGAATCAACAAGCTTAGATCTTTCCACGTGCCCACAGATGCTACCAATACTGGAAAAATATAAAGACTGTAGACACTATAGATATTGTACTGCTTCCATTTCTACATTTTTAATTCTTTCTATAAGTACACATCCTGCAGTTCAGCTGAAAAGTCACAGAATTTTTGTCAGTCGTTGGTCACAGCGGAGTCATTAATGGAGTGCAGAATGTTTATATTTTTTTGCTGAATTTGAAGTTTTTTTAGGTTTAAATTGGTTCATCTATTCTGAAGGAACAACACGTCACCCATGAGCAGTTTAAGGACCATCTCAAAGTAGAAAATCTGGCACTTCTTTTCTGTTTTAACATTTTCTAATGAATGGTGTCATTTTGGTAACTTAATTTTTCATTTTCTTAACCACATCATGCCTTTTCTGTTGCTGATTTTTGGGTTGAAATCATTTTGAAACAATATATTTTCTAAAATCGAGTTTAACTTGTACTTTTAGAGAAGAAATCATTTTTTTGCCTATTTTCTCCTTAAAACAAGTTGCACACCTCCATATAATTTCACATTTTTGAGCTTGTTTTTAGAAAATTAGTCTTTTCGGAGTTAAACGGATATATTTACTCATCTAAAAATGTGGCTGATACTTTCCTGCCCGTCTGTCCACCTTCCTGCCCCTCCTTTCCTTTTCCTCTTTGATTTTTCTCGGTTCTGTCTGTTCCAGTTTATTGAAATGCTCGGGGCTTTGTGCCAGTTTTGGAGGACAAAACCTCAGCGTCTATCTGTTCACGCTCCCGAAACGCCGCCCGTTTTCTGCTTACTCACGACTCGTGGCTTAGTGTCGCACAATACAGCAGTGTTCCCTCCTGTAAGCTGATTATTTTCTGTTAAAATGATTACACAAGGAGCGACCCGCTGGAACTCCCTCTTTTTAGCATTTGGATGCATCTAATCACAGGAAAAAAATGTTCTCACAGTCATATTAAGATGATTTCTTGTCTTTTTTTCTCTCCAAACCTGGTGTTTTTTGCGCATTTTAACTAAACAAGCGTGTTGTTAAGCATTGCTCCAACACCAAGGCCGGTCGTTTGGCTCTCAGTGAGGTGATCTGGGGTGGAAGTCGTTGTTTATTTGATCTGTTTGGTGACCATTGGTAAGCTAATGGAGAGTAAAGACGGAGGAGAGAGATGCTCTGACATGGCTGCTGCCGGTGGGAACTCAGAGGTCAGCAACGAGGAAGAGAAGGAGGCTTCAACATGAAGGATGAGATGTGACTTTAGTGGTGCAGAGACAAACAAAACGGCAAAAGGATGATTCTGCCTTTTTAAAAATAATACTCAGTCGGTTGCTTGTGTCAGGAAAAAATGCTTTGAAGTGATGAGTGTCAAATATTGGGTCATAGAAAAGATATTTAAGAGACCGTTTTTAGATTTCCAAGTTTCTCTTTTTCAGAAAAAACCCCCTTTATGCCTACTTTTTATATCTTAACCCTCCTGTTGTCTTCGTTTACTTATTATTTAAAATTTATACTAATTTACAATCTGCAGTTAATATCTTGGGTAACTTTTACACTGTGAGGGCCGGATTAGACCCTCTGGAGGACCGCTTTTGGCCCGCGGGCTGCATGTTTGACACCCCTGCTTTAAAGCATTCTATTTTGTTTTCTTTTACTCCATGTTCTTGTCATGTTTAAATCCCCGTACCACTCTCTCTCTCCCTCTCTGTGTCACCCCCTCCTCCCCCCTTCAGGGCTCCTCATCCTCCGGTCGGACCCGTAGTTTCTCTCTCCTCCCCCACCTAACCCCGTCTTCATCCCCGGCCTCCCAGAGGCACCTGGGCCACGCCGCCTCGCCCAGCAACATCGTCACCATCACCCACCACAAATCTCCAGCTGCAGCTCGGCGGGCCAAGAGTCAGTACCCAGGACGGCTGCTGGAGGTCAAAGAGGTGGGTGATGACGGCAGAACGACATCTTAGGCAGCAGTTTCCTTAACCCTTGACCCGGTTTCAAGTTTGAAAATGTGGGAAAAAAATATGTATTTTCACAGTGAAACTTCTGATGTCCACATTTTCAACATTTTTGGGAAATCTTTGAACATTTTTTGGTGGAAAAAAAAGAAATGTTAAAAATGTTTCTTAAGAACATTCACATAAAAATCAACCAAAATCCTGCGAAATTCATGGGATTTTGGTTGATTTTTATGTGAATGTTCTTAAAGAAAATATTGGAAGTTTTACTGATATATATGGAATCACTTTTAGGATTTTTTTGAAAATTTGGGGGATTTTTTAAAAACAAAACTTTTTAGGGAAACTTTGAAGGAATTATTGGAATTTTCTTCCTGAAGGTTTTGCAAATTTTCAGAAATTTGTGGAATTTTTTTGCTGAACTTTTGGAATTTTTTCAGACAAGGAAACAATATTTTTCGGTGCCCATAAATGAGGACAACAGGAGGGTTAAAAAGAATGTGTTGACTCATGCAATAATAATCTCGATCATCACTTATGAGCCACTAGAAGTGTGCGGTTGTGTATTTATCTGCAGAGATCCTGCCCTCGGTCTGTCTTTTCCTGTTTTCTCCACATTTTGCTGTGTTTGGATGTTTCTGTGCTAAAGGGTGTGTAGCCCCCCAGCTAATAACAGTGCACAGATAACTTCAGCACTTCATAAAACGGTACAGATCAGCTCCAGTCGACATAGCACCAAAAATATTATGAGATGAAAACCAAGCAGAGAAAGCTGAGTGAAAAAATGCAGTGAATCTGTGGTTGGTTTTCATCCGCTGGTGACCACTGAAGGAGAGGATGGATGTGGAGTTAGCCTGTTTTCTATAAGAGATGTAGGGGTTGGTGGTTAGCCTTGTTAGTTCACTGAAATATCAGGTGTTCCATTACAGCAAATACAATGTTTTAATAGTAGCTTTTGGTGGCTTTAATGTTGTGTTTGCAGATTCGTAGCTGACAATCTGTGTATAGGGTTGCTTGGAGTTTAAAGCAGACTGCTGGGTGCGTAATATATCATCTTTTTGTTTTTGACCGTCTGAACCCCATAACTCTGGCGTGTTTGAAGTTAATTTTGTTTTCCACCATTTATCAGAGCTAGGAGCTGTAAAAATGTCAATAATGGTCAGATTTTCTACTTTGGTCCTGCAGCTACTCATCTGTGACGTGCTGTTCTATCACCAGAATGATGTGAGTCTAAACTGAAAATGGTGATTTTGAGCCTTGAGATCCTGTCCATGAAGACCACGAACAGGATCGGAGACAGTCTCACATTTACCATTCGCCTCTTTCCAATAAGAAGGATGGATGGATGGATGGATGGATAGTTAGTGTGTTTGGAAAGAGAATGAGGGGCCACAGGAAAGACCCCAGCTCTCGATTGTACGTCAACCAAATCAATGTCAATATGTAAATGAGAATCACTCCCCTAAACTCCCTCAATTCTGGTGCCGATTCTTTTTTTCTTCCCCCCCCAACAAATGTATTTTACACACGGATTTGCATAAAATCGATCGATCCTGAGGGAAATTGAAGCTTGGCTAACTGTGGGATTTGTTTGTTTGACCGTTTGCCTGCTGGATCTCTGCTTTTGTAGCATAATGTAAGGACAAAACTACAAAAAAATTGACTCAAATTTGTAATAAACTGGATTTATTCTTCATTACAGTGACGAACTCTCATCTGAAGTCCGTCAGTAAAGGTTTGTTGCTCTTTCTGATCGTTTGGCCCGGACTTGTTCCACAGAGCTGCACTGTGTTGGTTTGGTCTTTGCTGTGGTCTCAGGTGGGACGCTGGTGCAGTGAGTTCAGCAGATATTTCTGGCTCTCTCGGGCCTGACACTGACTGCAGTGTGCTCACTCTTCGCTGTGCGTTCAGCTTTGTTGGCGTTTTTGTTGTATATATTAATGCTGATTAACATGGCGGGTGACAGAGGGAAGAGCAGCCGGAGCGTATGTTGTTGAATCAGTGCGGTGAGTAATCAACATACGAGTTGTAAATGTGTCGCCGAAGATAAATTGTGGAGGTGATGGAAGTGGAAAAGTGGCAGCGTGTTCGTCCGTATGGAACAGCGCCGTCCTGCTAATCCCTGAATGTATGGAATAAAGCCTGTATTTTTCCTTAAGTGGTTCCATTCGCAGACCTACAAGCACTTGGCCAGTTAATTAAAAAGCTCTCCACTTGAAATTTCCTATCAGTTTTGACTTAGTTTGAAGCTGAGATCCTCATTAATTCTCTCCGCCTCAGTCACCAGACCTGTCAGTTCTGGTTACCACTCCGTCCTCATCTGCTACATCTCCATGCACTCGGAGCAGTCAGTCACTCTTCCCTGCTTATCTCTCAAGAAAAGATTGTTTTTTTTCCCCGTCAGTTCTTAATAGCCTGTCTGGAGTCGGTTTAGAGTGATTAATTGCAAGAGATTAGGCTTGAAGTTGGGTTTGCGAAGCGAAAATGATAGACACGATGAAGACATGATAGTACGCCTGCCTGGCTGCCAAACCCTAGGCCCATTAGCTGCAGCGTTTTTTATTTTATTTTTTGCTTTCACCTCTTTTGTTTAGAGACGAGACGTTCTTCTCGGATCGTTGCCAGGCAGCTGTGCATCTGGCCGCTGAATTATGGAGATAAGATGACTTAGCAGTTAGGACGGAGGAGGAAAGGAGGAAACGTGGACAAGGAGAGACAAGAGGCTTTCTAAATGTAAAATACTTCTGCCCGTCTAAAGCGTCGGCACAGAGGAAAAGAAATAAAATCCGACAGGGAAGAGGTCACGCCTGGCTTTGTGGAAAATGTTGTTTGATCCCCGCAACACTTGTTTTTGTCCTTGAGCTGTGAGAAACTTTTTCCTTTAATTTTTGTGTTATCTTTTGTTGTCGATCAGAGCAAAAGGATCATTTGATTTGAAAAAATTTCATTTTTTAAGTGCTTTAGGCGATACTTTTTGTTCTTAATGGTTTACCTGTGGGTGGGAAAATTGTGGATTATAGGGAAACTCACAGAAAGTTAGCATCAGTGTCTATAGCTTTTCTCGACTTTATGGAGCATTTTGTCATCTTCTAGCTCGTTGTTTTGTTTTTTTGTTCTTATATTGGCCCACAACGCTACTGTTTTAATTAAAGTGTCAGCAGAGAGCAGTTTTATTACAGAAACAAACACAGATGATGCGGTTTGGTGGCTTTACACTGCAGAAGCTGAAGACAGGTGGAAGAAGTTTCTACAGCCTTTTAATCATCTCTTTTATCCTTTCTGTGTCCATTGTGGTGTAGAACCGAACAACTTCAACTCAGAATGCACGAAAACAACAACAAACGGTAGTTACTGGATATAGCTGTGTCAATATATAATTGAGGGAATTATGAAGTCCATGGGATATATCTTGCATACATTTTTATTAAAAGTAAAAATTCCACAATTATTTATTATGGAAACAATCACTTATTAATAAAAAAATGACTGGATATCACTAAAATGTTACACATCATTACAAAAACACCTCAAGGAAGTGTGTTAATTCCAAATCACATCACCTGCTCCACGCTTCGTACATCGGTTTTGACGTTTTCTGTCTCGTTTTTGTCATTTTGCGCATTTTTGTGGTCATGTTGGATCTTTTTGTGGTTGTTTTGTGTGTGATTGTGCTCATTTTGCTTCTTTCGTGGTCATTTTCAGTCTATCTTGTGAGCATTTTAGGTCTTTTTTTTATCATTTTGTGCATTTCTGTGGCCGTTTTCAGTCTGTTTGTGATAATTACAGGTGTTTTGTGGTCAATTTTGTGTCTTTATATGATAATTTTGTGTCTCGTTAAGTCATTTTGTGTTTTTTTTAGCCTTTTTTGGTCATTTTATGTTTCTTTGTCAGTTTGTGTCTCTCTATGGTCATTTTTGGTCATTATCAGTCTGTTTGTGGTCATTTTGTCTCTTTTTATGATCATTTTGTGTCTCATTGAGTCATTTTGTGTTTTTCTGTGGTCATTTGTGTTATTTTAGAACACAAAATAACAACTTGTATGTGTCACATGACCTGCTCCACATGATGTCATTTCCTCCTGAAGAAAAGACTGGCCAGACTCCAAGGCTTTCTGAGTTATTTAATATAAAGTAGTCAACAGGTTTACTACAATATCTTTAGAAATAACTTTCAATTCCAATTTTACTCAATTGTATAATATTTAGAAGAATCTTTGTGTAAAAATGCCATGTGGTGTTTGGTTATAGGTGGCCATGTTGATTTTAGGTCTGAAAACAGCAAAAATGTCAACTATGATACAAAAAGTCCCACAGTTATATATTGACCCAACTCCAGTTCAGTGAGCGCTTAGGAACAATAGAAGCTTCTTATGTTAGCATTTATGGTAAGCTGAAGAAATCTGCTGCTGGATGAGATCAGAAAAAAATGCCGTTTGTTGTCTTCTCTGAGTTCAACCAATCAGTGTAAAGACCCACAGCATCTTTTTAGCGCCACTTAGAAGAACAAACCCTGGAGCAGGTTCTTTTTTCTTCTTCTTCCCAGATAATCAGCCCTGAAGGAGCTTCTACACGGGTGGTTCTTGCGATCAGAACATCCTCAAAGTGTCGGGCCGCCCTAAATTAGCCCAGAAGTTCCTGTTTCTGGCTCGTATTAGTCTCCTCATATCTGCTGGTTTGCTTTCTGACTGTGATGACAAGGCTCCTGCCAACAGCCTGGGTCCCGTCCAAAGCAAGAAACAGCTGTAACAATTTCAAATAGAAACCTTGATGTCGGTGCTTTGATAAAGGCAGAGGGAAACATCCGGTTTTATCAACTCGTTGGCAGGTTTTGTTACTTACAGATCTGGAAGAAATAACAGCAACCTAATGCCTATTTTGAACCCTATCCAGAGTGAACACCTGTCCAAGGTTCACTCTTACCTCACTTTCTGTAACTATCGGCTTTTATCTGACATCAAGGCTCTATTTCTTTTGCCAGATAGTGTTTTCACAGTTACTCAGATTGTTCCGCTGTCTATTTCAGCTACCAGGGGAAACAAAAGCGCTATCTTCTTCCTGTTTTCATTGCACAATTGCAAATGCACTTGTTTGGTGATGTGAATCAAGGCTTCATTTTCCTTGGAGATACCTGGTGGCAGACAGAATAGCAAAGAGAAAGTGTAGAAAACCATTCTAAATGCTGATCATTGTCATTGTGAACCCTTACATTATGACGAGTTAAAGCAAAAACCTTTAGGTCTTCCTGAATGTCCTCAGGAGGACTGCTGCTTTGTGTTTGCGCCTAATTTTTCCATATCAGATTAAAAGGTATAATTTTCACAGCTTGCTTCCAAAAGTGCCCATTAATGCAGGCTTAAAGGTTTGAAAGTGATTTGCATCAACACGGGCCAAATGCAAATTCCCAGCTGGATGATGAGACCACAACATCTCTCACAGAAAATACGCAATAATGAACTTGATTACTTGTGAGGCTGCAGCTCCTGATTATTTTCATTATCATGTAATCTCGTGCACCTTTTTGATGAAATCCCATCAAAGGTTTCTTGAACCTTAAGTGTCAAATTGCTAGTTTGGTCTGACAAAGGATTATTAGTTAACAATGATAGTAGAGGAGAAAAATCCTCTCTGTAAATGTGACATTTTTGCTTGAAAGCATCTATTTTTGCTTGTTTAATGGAAAATCAGCTTCATACTTTCATATTTCTTTGTAATGAAGGTCAGCTTCATTGCCTATATGGGAGTTCACATTCTGGGACAAACACAGAAGAAGACACAAGACGGTGACTGTTGGAGAAGTTTAATGGCTTCTTCTTACAGCACTGGATAAAACCCTAGTGAGGCCGACAAGACAAAGAAAGTAGCAGTTTAGTAACACGATCAAGTGATTGGATTTAATTAGTAACTGAATGACTACAGAAGCGGGTATGTGGCATTATTTTAACCCTTTTTTTGTCTAACTTTTGTCGTTTGTCTCACGTTTTTGTCCTTTTGTTTCTCGTTTTTGTCGCTTTGTGTTTCTATTTCGTCTCGCTTGTTTTTTGTCTTATTTTTGTCATTTTGTGTTTTGCTTTATTTGATGTTTTTGTCGTTTTGTGTTTTTTTGGTCTCACTTGTGTTTTTTGTCTTATTTTTGTCATTTATGTTTTGCTTTATTCATAGTTTTATGCATTGTTTTGTGTTTTTTTTTGTCTTGTGTTTTTTGTCTCCTTTCTTGTGTTTTTGTTTCTCGCTTTTGTTGTTTTTGATCTCGTTTGTGTCGTTTTGTGTAATTTTTTGTCTTGTTTTTCTCGTTTGTCCATTGTTTTTCGCTTTGTAACTTTTTTGCCAAATTTTTTGTCTCTTTTTTGTTTTGTGCCGTTTCTCATTTTTTGTCGTTTTGTGTTCGTTTTTGTCGAATTAGGTTCCCGCGACCTGATTCATGTCGTGTAGCTCCACTCTGCATCTCCTTCAGCCTCTTCCCTCCTTCCTCGGGTCATTTATTGTTTCCCTTCCTTTATTCATAACCAGCCTATAAACTCGTCTGAGGGCTTTAGCCACGCTGAGATTGATACTCATCTGTACGCAGTAGAGCCTGATTACGGTCAGACAGCAGCATCGGGGATGTTGTGTCGTACATCCCGTCTGTTTTCTGGTCGCTACGGCTGGTGATATTCATAAACACCACTCTGCTGCTTCCTGTGAGCCTCTCCAACCACCCCGCTGTAGCTCAAAGTTGTCTTTCCGCCTCGGTGAATCGTCACATGATCTGCCTCCTCAGCGCTGCCCTGTTGATCCTCTGTCCCGCCGGCACTCACTGAACCATCCTAACAGCAGGCAGGAGGCTCCGATCTGCAGGATGAACCCAGCAGCTCGGAGTTGGAGGTCTGCAAACACGTGGTAGGATTAGATGTCTAAAAGGATTCAGCCGTTCAGTTAAAGCTCTTCTAAGTGTTGAAAAGCCAAAATAAGTCACACAAATGCATTGTTCATCCGTCTTCTATTGCTTTTCGACAGTGAATCATGGTCAATTTAATTAGCAGTTTACAAAAACGACTTTCTCATGTCAAAAACGGGTCAATATATAATTAATGGACTTTTGAAGTCCATGGGATATATCTTAAATACCTTCATTAATACAATCATATTTGTTTCCTTTATGTCTCACTTGTGTTTTTTGTCTTGTTTTTGTTATTTTGTGTGTTGCTTTATTCGTAGTTTTGTGTATTGTTTTGTGTTTTTTTTGTTTCTCTTGTGTTGTTTGTCTAATTTTTGTTTTGTTTCTCCCTTTTGTCAATTTTGGTCTCATTGGTGTCATTTTTGTCATTTATTGTCTCATTTTTGTAATATTTTGTCTCGTTTTTGTTTTTTTTTGTTTTTTTAAATCTTTTTTTGTCGTTTTGATCATAAAGTAAAATACGTTGTTCAGTTCCAGATAGCTGTGACTAAATGTTGTGTTCCTTTGTAGACACTCTGTGGTCTGGAAGTTGTAATGTGGAAATGAGAAACTGAGGCATAATTCTGTTGAAGTTGCTCATAATGTTTTGTAAAAAGATAACTCCTTAAATGTGAACATTTTCACAATGTACTTTTTTGCTGTAAAACAAAGTAAACATTTAGATTATTTATCAGTTATTTTGCTGTGATTTTCAGATGAAATTGGGCTGAATGTGGAACCTGAACTAACATGAGTTTGACGCCCCTGATCTATAATATAGTGTTGGACATTTGAATGACACTTTTAACATAAACTGTTGAAATGATCTACTGTAAAACTCCATCTTATCTTATTCTTCTTCTTCCGAGACGCGTTTGTGTTTTCCACGTCTGATAAAATTCAACATCTTCCTCTGACACTTTAAATGTATTCGGGGCTTTAATCTGCAGTCCTTAAAGGTCCACTGTAGTTTGAAACAATCCTCCTCATTGCGTTGACAGCAGTAATTGTAATCTTGACGTCTCTGATAGACGGCCTTGAAGTCCCAGTCTATCGGTGAGGTCTCGTGTCGAATGTTCGGGCCGTTGTCACGCTGTCGCCTCCCATCCGTCTGTCCGTCCGTCCATGCGTGCATCTGTCCGTTCAGCACACGTGTGATGGTGGGAGTCAGACCACATAACCGTCTCCCCTCAGTCAGCCTGTCACAGCCGGCTGATGTGAACTCACCAAACGCCCCGACTGTCGCTGCAGCAGCAGCAGCAGCAGCAGCAGCTGCAGCAGCACCGGGCTCTCAGGCTGCGTGGCCGGATCATTGGGGTGAGGCTATTTCTGGAAGCATCGCTGCTCCACAGAGCTGTAGCTGTGTGGTGGTGGAGGGGGGAGCTTCCAGAACACTCAGTTTCATGTTCCTGTTGTGTTCACGTGTATAAAACAAACGGGGAATTATTAAGCATATTACAGGATCAAGTTTTATTATTTTATGTGTAATATTCAAATGTAATGTGTGTTTTTTTTTGCACAGGTTTTCTCTGTGTGCATCTGAGTCAATATATAACTGAGGGACTTTTGAATTCCATGGCATATATCTTGCATACATTTTTATTAAAAGTACATCAATATTATCTTGTCTTTACAAATTCCATAATCATTTATTATGGAAACAATCACTTATTAATAAAAAATGACTGGATATCAGTAAAATGTCAACTATGTTACAAAAATTGACCCGTCCAGAATGATTTGAAAATGATCCTTAGTTACGGAAAATTAGTCCAGAATGACAAAATTTGTCCTAAATGACTCAAAAATTTTCCCAAATGCACAAAAATGATCCAGAACGACTAGAAGTGAAAGGTGTCTGCATTTTACTGAGCACCGTAAACCCAGTGAACTGTTATTTTTGTGCATGGTATGTTTTTTTTTTGAGTAACTTTAGGTTGCATAGCAACGCATTTGCTCTCCAACTTGCATTTCCACCCGCTAAAGGCCCCTTTCAGTGAATATCGACCCTGAGGCAGGTTCAGGTGATTATACTTCTAAATCTCTGCCACCAGTTTCATGTTGCCTGATGTGTAGCTGTTGTCTAGGAAAGCTACACTTATCCTACAACTTCAGCATCAATGCACGATTCTGATCATATTTCATGCACTGATAATTTATATCCCATCAAACGGAATACAGAATGTATGTTTATTATGAAACATCAAACACTCTAATCAGTTTGGATTCAGAGCAGCTTTAACCCTCGTGTCGTCCTGCGGGTCAAAATTGACCCGTTTTAAAGTTTGAAAATGTGGAAAAAAGAATATTTTCACAGTGAAACTTCTGATGTCCACATTTTCAACATTTTGGGGGAATTTTTGAACATTTTTTGGTGGAAGAAAAGAAATGTTAAAAATGTTTCTTTAAGAACATTCACAAAAAATCCAGCGAATTTTGCTGGATTTTTTGTGAATGTTTTTAAAGAAATATTAGAAGTTTTACTGATATACATATGGAATCACTTTAGATATTTTTAGGATTTTTTGGGAAGATTTTTACTCATTTTTTGAAAATATTTACAAGAATTTTCTTGCCAAATTTTGAGGATTTTTTTTTTTTATAAAAATAAAACTTTTAAGGGAAACTTTAAAGGAATTATTGGAGTTTTCTTCCTGAAGGTTTTGCAAATTTTCAGAAATTTGTGGAATTTTTTTTGCTGAATTTTTGGATTTTTTTTTCAGACGAGGAAACAGTAATTTTGGTGCCTGTAAATGAAGACAACAGGAGGGTTAACTGCTGACATGTCTATGAAGTAACACCTGGAACATCTGGACCATTCTGTCATCCAGTATTATTCTCATCACAAATGATCAGTTTGTGTTTGTGTTACGAGTAAAGCTGAATGAGACACAAACTGTCTGCAGGGTTTTAAAAGAAAAGAAGTTCTCGTGTGCAATAGTGAAACAAAGAGTTGTGATTGTTTGAAGGGCACAGTGGAAATGATATGGTGTCAGCGTGCTGAACACTAAAAATCTATTTATAACAGGCATTCGGAACAAAAATTCGAGCTCCATCTGCCCGAGGACGTCAACATCCGACCCGGATAAAAGGCTCAATAATTGGACAAGTGCTGTGCATTAAAACAAGAGAGAATGTCGTCGCCACATCTAACCTCACAGCAACAGCTTCTCAGCGGCTCAGAAATAACTCTGTGTACTGATGCAGGGAGACAGATGTGCCATCCGAGTGTGTGCACAGGGAAAGTGTTTGTGGAGCTATACAATATTAATGAATACAACATTTCCAGGCTGATAAACAACCCAGATTCATTAGCCCTGAGAGATGCTCGCTGCATTACCCGCCAGCGAGAGCCGGCTTTGTCGTCCTCCTTTTGTGATGCATTTAGACTGCGAAAGGGGGAGTCGCATAAAAATAATTTTCCGAGTCTGAAAGTTCTGTGGGAGCTCGGAGAGAAACTTTTTCGGGTTTGAAGAGTTTCGGCGGTGTCTTTCTTGGCGCTGTCATGTCGGAGCAGATGGTTGTGTGGATCGGTTGTTGTCTGCAGTCGAGATATTGAGGCGATACCATTAGAATTAACGCTAAGATGTGTCACTACCTACACAGTGTGGAGGATAGAAAGATACATTCATATTTGTCTTTAAGTCTCGCTTCAGCCGTATGACTAATCCAAAGCTGTTTGCCAACATTCCAAGATATTATAAAACGTTATTTTAAAAAATAGTTCACTTTAGATTGTGATGTCCCTAACGATTAATTGTTACCTTTAAAAATAGCTTTTAAAGGAAAACTTCTAGTTTCCTTCTTAGTGTTTCCACAAGCAAACAGACTAATTTATTTTTAAAAAAATGTGATGACTCATCGTATTACAGTGAGACTAATTAGACTAATTAGGTCTGTGATTCATGAGTCAGCAGTGAAACTGTACATTGAAGGTTTAAGAGTTATTCTATGTTTTCTTATTGTCAGCAAACCCCATTAATCCTCTGAACCCCGAGCAGTTTTTGGATGTTTCTTTGCTCCCGTCACATTTTCACTCATTTTTCATGGCGTCACAAACTCCTGCTGCTCTTTGGAAGCAGCACAACCATAGATAGAAGTACAGAGAACTCAGGAATGTCTTCTGTGCAGCATGACGCAGTTATAACGGCATAAATCATAAAAGAAGAAAAATGAAAGCTAACAAACAGAAATTAACATGAACATTTGTCAAGTGCCCTGAATTGTTACCAACACTGGAAAACAATAATGACCATATATTCACATATTAACTGCAATATAAAGTCCTGGACTTCTATGGAAACAACATGACCATGACTAGAAGTACAGAGGAGAACTAAATAATGTGTTTTGTGATGTATGACAAAGTTACCACAGAATAAGTCATTAAAAAGAAAAAATGAAAGCACCATTTTGGCAAGTACCATCGGCGTTCCATTGTTGGGAAAAAAATGTGAATCTACATACCAAAGACAGCGAAATTTGATGGATTTTGGTTGATTTTTTTGTGAATGTTCTTAAGAAACATTTTTAATATTTCTTTTTTTCCTCCAAAAAATGTTCAGAGACTTCCCAAAAATGTTGAAAATGTGGACATCAGAAGTTTCACTGTGAAAATATATATTTTTTCCACATTTTCAAACTTTAAAACGGGTCAGTTTTGACCCGCAGGACGACACGAGGGTTAATGTCTCACGTTCCTGTCCTTCCCCAGGTGATGTCCCAAGCGGAGGGCCAACAGAAGAACCTCGTCCAGTCCATCGACTCTCTGCCCACCAGGGGTCCGCTGTCCTGCCTGGACCAGGACCTGCTGCTGCTCAAAGCCACGTCGGCCGCCACACTCAGCTGCCTGGGAGAGTGCCTGAACATCCTGCAACAGACTCAGAGCCACAGCCAGGCGCCGCCTCCGTCCCAGGCCTCCCAGCGCAACCACGCCGGCCACGGAGCCCCCTCCGGTGAGTCCGCCCCGGGCCCCGTTCCAGTGCTGCTACTGGAGCCCCCGACCCCTCCATCTCCCCCACCCCCCTTGTGTTTTCAGTCTCCTCCTCCAGAGCCCAGCTCCAGCGGCAAGGCCCAGCTTGGGCAGCTAGACTGTGGCTCTTGCCCCTGTCTGATGGGTACCTTGAACTTAAATGTTTGTAGTAAATGTTGTTGAATGTTGCATTTGTGTGTTAAATAGTTTTATTTGTTCAGTTTGTGTTGTTTTTGTCATAGTTTGTAGTTCTAAGCATTGTTCTGTGTTGTCTTCCATTTGTTTCTTTTTTGTCTTCAATGTCGTCAGTTGCATTGAAATGCCAAAAGTTCCTTAAAAAGGTAGTGCCAAGTACAAGCATGATTGAAGTGTGTATGAAAACGAATATATCATCAGTATTGTTGACAGAACCCTTAAAAGCATTTCAGACTGTCTCCCTACATGCATGTCAGAGAAAATCAGGGTTTCTGTGTGAATGAGTAAACCTAAATATAATAACTATGCACTTCTAAATCTCCTCAAAGGATCTTTGTCTTTGCCAAAGGAATCCACAATGGTGCCTCAAATGTCAGCCATGTTTAACCCTCTCTGTGCCAGATCACGATGGATCCAATAAAGTTGTTTCGATTTAAACCATTTGCAGCCTGAGGGTGGTTCTATTGGCATAACACCAAGGATGAGGATTAAAGAGCACTTCTTAAGAGTGTAAGGTAGACAACAAATACAGGACAGGAGTAGACTCTGCTAAGATAAAGTGAAATCCATCAAATGTTGTGGTCTAATCCTATTGGCCCTCCAAATACAAACGAATATTTATAATCCATTTAGAGTCTCCAGGTTGCTCCAGAACAACAGCCCCATAAATGTTGTCTCCAGGAAAGAGGAGTGGAGCCGATTTAACTCCACTGAGAAACTTGAAAAGCTATTGAGTACCAAATATTCATTGCTTGTAGGCTTGAAAGGTGGCTCTGAAGAAATGTAGTTTGCTCCATTTGTGGAAGGTGACAGAGTCGGTTTGCATTCACAGCAGTTACAATGGATCCAAGTGCTTAAACATAAGCAAAAAATGTGTTATTTTTAGAAGTAGAAGTTTGTCAAACATGTGCAGCATCCTAATGTTTATGGAACAGTCTCTCTTTGTTCAAATGCAAGTGCTAAATGTGCCATTCGTGTAGATTGTCAGTCATTCAGGTCACAGTAATCATTAAAACTTTGGTAAAAAAGCAACTGGACTTACTTTTGGTTCCTGGAAATGTTTTACCTCTCATCCAAGAGGCTTGAACTCATGAAACCTGAAGATGAGAGGTGTAAGGTCTTCCAGAAAAAATCCCAGTTGCCTTCTACTGGGGCTTATCTCATGTTTAAATGTATTCTTACTGCGTCAGCTTTGACAGTACCACTTACTAGTCATCAAGGACTTCTAGGTATTCACTGTAATTCTTTGTACCTGCTGTGAATTTAAACAAACAACTCCCAAAGAGCAAGCTACAAAATTTCCAGAGACGTCCTTTACACCTTGCAGGTTTGCGGTGGAGTGTTGAAGTCAAGAAGTCGTGGTCTACCTGCATTTGTGACTTTGGGAAGGTGGTTTGGTGTTGTTTGGGTGGGTGCAGGATCCTGTCCTGAAGTCCTCACAGTTTGTTGGTCTTCTTTTTGCGCCAGCAGTCACCCTGCCCTGTACCTGTTCGTCAGACAGGGGGTGGTGTGGAGTGGGACCGCCGGGCCGCAAGTACAAACCTCTTTCCTTCCGCTGCCTGGCTGATCAGTCCTGTGGGGGTCCAGCTGCTCCCCGCTTCCGGCATGTATCCCCCACACCTCAGTGAAGAGTTTATTGTTAGGATCCTCGGTTTTGCCGAGTGATGGCTAGTGTTGCTCACCAGCATGGGCAGCGTCCTGATCTGATGCAGCTGATAAAGGTCGTGGCTGGCTGGTCGGTTGGCTGGTTGAATGGTTTTGTTATGCCCTTACAATAAAGCATTGCCACTGCATGGGCAACATGACTCTTTGGTACAGAGCCAAGCATGAGGTTGGACTGAGTTTGGCCGGCACGTTGGTCCCTCCGGGCTTCTGTTGTTACTTCAAAACCAGAGTGACTTGTTTGAGTCGGCTCTAGTAAAGGCAAAGAGAGTGAAGAACCTGAAGGAGCTTTGTAAACTCCCCAGCAAAACAAAAAAAACCTGCCAGTCACAAACCAGACAGCATATTATCAGCTGATGTCACGTAGGATCTTTGCTGCTCGCTCTTGCTCTATCGGATCCCCCTTCCCTCCCCTCTGTCACTGCCATAAAGAGCTTGAAGCCCCACCCTCACAAAAACAACATTTTCCTTTAAGGAAATGAAAATCCATAAAGGAAATTTACTCTGCAAACTAGTCCCCTTTGCAGCTTAATATAAAGGATTTAATGCACAAGTACCCCAATTAACCAAAGTAGTAGTGAAAGTTTTAAGATGAACATGTAAGGTAAGAGTCTGAACTGATGTCACAGCCCAGAAATGGAAGATGAAGCCATTGGAAACATCTACTGCATGAATGTTTGTCTCTCCACTGTCTGACCTGCGATAGCTTTTTGATTCACCTGCATGCTTCTATCCAATGGCCCCAACATGCCCCCGCTCACACATGCCTCTTTTCCACCAAATTATCCCTCGTTCTTTTATCGTTTCTGTTCAGGTGTCTTGGAACATCAGTGCTATCTAGCAAACCAACCGCGTTTTCACCAGTGTTGAGCGAAACCATTGAAATCAAGGATTTGTCGTCAAAGGAGGGCACTCCACAACTCACAACATGAACTCAAGAGTAGGGCTGGTCCGAATAGCAATTTCTGGGCTCCAGATATTTGGGCCCAATGTATGACGAATATCTGGCTCGTCCGCGGCGGTGGCGGGGTGGGGCAGGTGGGCGGTGGCGGTGGTGGTAGTTTGTGGAGGGGTGGAAGTTTGGTGTACATCGTCAGAGTCCAACAGCGTTAGCATTAGCATGGATATCTCCATCTTCGGCATCTTGTCTTCTGTTTACAAACTCGGGCGAAGCGAAGCGTGACGTCAGAGTTGGTAGGTCCGTGTGATAAAGCCAGCCAACTGACCAATCAAAAGTACCGTTAACCAATGCTTTACCATCATTGGTAAGCTATTCGGTGGCTTCGGCGCCGGGGGGAGGTATTCTGAATATTCGGATCCCAAAATTATTATTCGGATAGTACCACAACGATCGAATATTCGGATATTCGGGGCCAGCCCTACTCAAGACACGACCAAATTATCGGCAAGCGTTAGATTTCATCAGCAGACTGATGCATGTTCTTTTGTTGCAACCATCTCTCACTTGACTTTTCCGCCATCTCTTTCCGACTTGTAAAATTTAAGACGTACCATTGATGTCGTCAATGGAATCTTGCTTTTGGGTTGCAAACCATTTTATTTTGGTCGAGATGCTCTGAAAGGTTCAGAACTGGATGCGCGAATCAGAACAATCCGTTTCCTGTTGGTGGAAAAGGGGTAGTAACGTTTCTACTTCTGGTGCTTCACTGTGACATCCCAGAAAAATCTGTGCTTCTGAAAAGAAACAGCATAAACACATCAACTATTTCCACAGATTTTTTTTTTCCTCCAAATGAGCTCAGGAACCCATTAACCTCCAAATATCTTGAGAGTAACCTTGTGAGAAAAAAAGAAAAACAAACTCAAAAATTCAATTTTTACTGTACTTACAAATCACTGACATCCTGTTGGCCCTCAGGCAGGTGTTCATGTCTCTGCTTTACAGGAGGTCAGTATCACTAGAGGAGGTTCGCTCACATTTCTCAGGTTCCCGTCCGTCAAGCTGTCAGTTGGCCAACGCAGGGATCTGGCCTGAGGGCTTTTTCAGCACATTCTGTCGAGGCAGACTGGCCTCGGGCTCGCTGGCATGTTGACCTGCGTCAGCACAGCTTGCTTTCCGCTAATGGATATCAAAGAGCAGCCTGGTGGTACATTAGGTTTTTAACCCAATTGGAGTGTTGGGAGTGGAGATGAGAAGGGCCTCTGGTGCTGCTCCATTAACAGCACTTTGAAATGGGATCTACTGTCATGTGTACTAGAAGCTGTTAAATGAGGAAATTTGCGGGTTTTTTTATTAGATTTTTTATTTTTAGTCTAAGTGAGAAATCATCTTAGAGTTTCTGATAAGTCTGACCGAACAGCCCTTCGTTAAATGTGGGTTTGCTGCTGCCCTGTTAGAAAAGTTTCTCTGTTGTTATGCAGATATCCAGTCAGAAGCCTTTTAGTCAGTGTTGCAACCTTTAGTTCCTCTTACTGCAGTTTTCCGGTGTTTGGCCTGAGTCATCATGATTTTGGCGACTTTTCACCAAACCACGTTACATGATTGTGTAATTCATGAAGCGAAAGTTCACGCTGAGGCTACTTTAAAACGACTCTTCTAGATGTTGGGCTGACTGGAATAGCTAGTACAACTTTGGAAAACATTCCTCTTAGTGCTGTCAAATGATGAAAATTTTTAATCAGATTAATCTCATGCTTGCTGTGGATTAATGTCGATTAATCCAATTTAATATTACAATCTGCAGTTACTGTCTTCTCTGGAATTTTTACACTTTGAGGACCAGATTGGACCCTCTGGAGGACCGCTTTTCGCCCGCGGGGCTCATGTTGGACACCCCTGGTTTGAAGGCTCCGTTAAGTTGCAACAGGATGCTGATTTCTTTGTATTTCTGCGGAACGTTTTATCTCCTGTGGCCCAGAGTCAGAATGATTCATCCTTTTGTTCACCACTGAATGTCTGACCGAGTCGAATCAATACAGCAGAGCAGGATATAACATTGATCAAATATCACATTTAAACACCACAGCGCACACACTCAATTTCCTGCTGTCTAGACTCTGCCAGTCATTCACACTCCTCAGTATTAAATGCCAGATGTAAATAGGAGAGTAATCGGAGTATTTTTCATCCTTTGATTCTTTCAACCTAAAGTCACTCTGTAGATTCCACTCGTTAACTAAACGCCAGTGTCGGCTCTGACGCTGCCCTGTCGTCTTTCAGATGGTGTTCCTGTGTGGACTGTACCAAAGTCGCCCTCAGGGGAGCCGTTGAAGAACGGAGGTCTGACTCCTCTACGATCAGCCGAGCCCTCCCCGGCCCTCAGGAAAAGGAGTCTGTCCCATGGTGCTGAGGTGAGAAGCTTCGTCACGCTGTCAATTATCACCTCTGAATTCTGTTTAGATGTTCTGTCTCACCCCCCCCGCTGACTTGGTCCGGCCTTGGATTACAGTGGGACTGAACACTGTACAGCTGCACAATTAATCTGGGACAGATGTTGTTGTTGAGACAGCGGTTGGTTGGATGGTTGCACAGGGAATCTTTTTCCATTTGCCTGTTTGGAGCTTCTTCGGTCCGAGGCTCCGGCTCATGAAGCGAGGCGTAAGTGTGGAGAACGTGGTGATTTTTACTTTATTTGTTGTTGTTGTTTTGCATTTATTGGATTATATTGTGACGGACAGGAAACACAGCGAGTTTGAGAAGCAGCAAAGGTCACGGCCAGTAATCGAACCGGGAGAATTACATCTCCATGGGATGTTTTGGTTTCCTGCTCACCTATAAAATGTGTTTATTATGCAGGTTTTACTCAATGGCAGCTGCTTTTTAGTGTGTTTTTACAGGGATTTTCTATTTTTGAAGTATGCGTTGTTGGGTTTACTTGAGCTCAATCATGAATCAGTGTCTTAATGTTGGCCGTCCATCACAGAAAGAACATTCCCCCTCTTTCTGTTTTTGGTGTTACATTACTGTTGCATGACGGTTCAATTTTTCTGGTCTGGAAAACGGAGCAATTGTGTGATTTAATTTAAAACATTGAAAATTATTTTGTGGATTTTAATTGTTCCTTTAACCCTCCTGTTGTCCTCAATTACGGGCATCAAAAAATATTGTTTCCTTGTCTGAAAAAAATCAAAAATGTCCCCAAATTTCTGAAAATTTGCAAAACCTTCAGAAGAAAATTCCAATAATTCCTTTCCCTTAAAAGTTTGATTTAAAAAAAAATAATAATAATAAAATAAAAAAATCCCCCAAATTTGGCAAGAAAATTCTTGTACGTATTTTCAAAAAAATGAGTAAAAATCTTCCAAAAAAAATTGTAAAAATATCTAAAGTGATTCTATATGTATCAGTAAACCTTCTAATATTTTCTTTAAGAACATTCACATAAAAATCAACCAAAATTCATGTGAATGTTCTTAAGAAACATTTTTAACATTTCTTTTTTTCCACCAAAAAATGTTCAAAAATTTCCTAAAAATGTTGAAAATGTGGACATCAGAAGTTTCACTGTGAAAGTATTTTTTTTCCCACATTTTCAAACTTTAAACCGGGTCAATTTGACCCGCAGGACGACACGAGGGTTAAAAAGCTCACGACAAACTCCACATGACAAGAAGTAATTCAAACTTGCTTTTATTCCCTTTGAAGAACTCATAAACTGCCACATAAATACAACTTTATCATCACAAAAAACATTTTGCTGTTAAAAAGCAGTGATCTTCAGTGTAGTGATCTTGTTTCCATGGATACCCCCCCAAAAAAGAAAAAAATAAAGGATAATTTGGGCTTACATCAAAGTGTTCCCAGCTACAGCTGCAGTGGATTTTGTTCTAATAGCTGAAACATATTTTTTGGCTGTTCGGGACATCGGCTGTAAATGATTCATTTTCAGGACGCCGGCAGTAGAAGGCTGCAGATTCCCCTAAAATCAGGACACATAAAAACCTGCAGCCAATGAAAAAACGTTTACCCCTTTTTCACTTGTATATAGGTGGGAAAGGATTTGCTTGATCAGTTTATGTGCATTAGTCCAATATTAACCCTCGTGTCGTCCTGCGAGTCAAAACTGATCCGTTTTAAAGTTTGAAAATGTGACAAAAAATGTATATTTTCACAGTGAAACTTCTGATGTCCACATTTTCAACATTTTTTGGGAAATCTTTGAACAGTTTTTGGTGGAAATAAATGGTAAAAATATTTCTTAAGAACATTCAGAAAAAAATCAACCAAAATCCAGCAAATTTCGCTGGATTTTGGTTGATTTTTTTTGTGAATGTTCTTAAAGAAAATATTAGAAGTTTTACTGATATATATGGAATCACTAGATATTTTTAGGATTTTTTGGAAGATTTTTACTCATTTTTTGAAAATATTTACAAGAATTTTCTTGCCAAATTTGGGGGATTTTTTTAAAATCAAACTTTTAAGGGAAACTTTTAAGGAATTATTGGAATTTTCTTCCTGAAGGTTTTGCAGATTTTCATAAATTTGGGGAATTTTTTTGCTGAATTTTTTTCAGACAATGAAACAATATTTTGTGGTGCCTGTAAATGAGGACAACAGGAGGGTTAAACACCAACAGGTAAGTTTTCAGAGACACCTTTTATTAGCCGACTCACGCTAATCCTTGGCTCCATCATCCTTTCATTCAACTCTAGTGGAATAATTGAAACCTCAGCTGTTAACACCCAGATGAAGATTAATGTTGTCGGTGTCGTTCGCTGCCTCGCCTGCTCGTTACGGCCTCTTTGTCAAATGTTACACTTCTGTCTTCACCTGTCAGACGTCTGTGCTGTAAAACAACCCGCTAAACACTCGTGTCGGGGCTCACAAAGGCCTGACATTTATTTCAGTCCAACCCCAAAACAAATTACGGCAGGCAGCGAGGGACATTTTACCCTGGATCTGAGCGCGATCAGAGCCCAGCAGTCTAATCTGGAGGCGCAGAGATGTTATCTGTCATGTTAATGATCACTTTGTATTGACACACGAGCTTAAAATGGGTATTAGAGCGTTGCCGTGTCAACCCATTTCCAGCTAATTGTCGAGCTGTTCGACGTACTTCATGTCGCACAATTAAGAGCAGAGGACGGAGGGCAGCTCATAACGGGGATTCAGCTGCTTTAAAGACAGGATTATGGCAGTTATGATTCAGGGTCCTCAGCCAGACAGACAGTCCTGCTGCTGTCAGTACTCTACTCTGTTTATTTCTATGAAGCGACGAGAAGAAACAGAGGAAGATGTTAAAAATTACTCATCTACTCTTCTATTAACATTCTGCTTGGTGCTACAATACAAAGTAATGATAGGAAAAGCATAAATGGATGTATGAAAGAATCCTTTTAGAGTCTTTCAGCTCATTGTTTTGGTTTTAAGGCAGAAGTGTTAAACTCAATTTAGTTCAGTTTAGTTCCACATTCAGCCCAATTTGATCTCAAGTGATCCGGACTAGTAAATTCACAGCATAAGAACCTATAAATAACAACAATTCCAAATATTTCCTTTGTTTTAGTGCAAAAAAAGTACCTTCTGAAAATGTTCACATTGAAGGAATTATCTTTTTACAAAATATTATATACATTTCTTAACAAACATTTGTTCAGTTTCAGCAATATTACGCCTCAGTTTATCATTTACTCACAACTTCCAGATCACACAGTGTGTCTACAAAGAAACACAACATTTAGTCACAGCTATCTGGTGTTTTACTTTATGATCATAACGACAAAAGTCAGACAAAAAAAACAAGACAAAATATTACACAAATGAGATGCAAAATGACTTAAACGAGACACAAAATGACAAAGAATGAGACAAATGACACAAAATAAAACAATAATAGACAAAAAATGAGACAAAAAAATTACAAAGCGACAAAAAAATAGACAAACAACAAAAACGAGACAAAAGATTCTACAGATGACACAAACGAGACCAAAAATGACAAAAGGGGAAAACAAAACGACAAAAAGTAGACAAACAACAAAAGCAAGACAAAAAAACACAAAACGACACAAACGATATGGATATGAATAAAGCAAGACAAAAATAAGACAAAAAACACAAGTGAGACAGAAAGGAAACACAAAACAACAAAAACCAGAAACAACACGACAAAAACATGAGACAAGTGACAAAAGTCAGACAAAAAAAGGCAAAAAACAACAAGAACCAGACAAAATATTACAAAAATGAGACACAAAATGACAAAAGAGAGAAAGAAAACGACAAAAAATAGGGAAATGGCACAAGCGAGACGAAAAAGAAACACAAAATGTCAAAAATGAGAAACAGCAACAAAAACATGAGACAAGCAACAAAAATCAGACAAAAAAACAACAAAAACATTACAAAATATTACAAAAAATAAGACACAAATGACAAAAACCAGACAAACGCAACAAAACAAAAAGACAAAAAGTTACAAAGCGACAGAAAAATGGACAAAAACAAAACAAAAAATGACAAAAGGAACATGACAAAAAACAATTTTGTCTTTTTTTTGGTCATTTTCATCATAAAGTAAAATATTTTATCTCTCAGGTCCAGATAGCTGTGACTAAATGTGTTCCTTTGTAGGTAAACTGTGATCTTTTATTGTGTAAATGATAAACTGAGGCATAATATTGTTGAAATTGAATTTATTTTCCTTCATAAATTTCAGATTTCAGATAAGGTTTTGTAAAAGATAATTCCTTAAATGTGAACATTTTCAGAATGTGCTTTTTAGCACTAAAACAAAGGAAACACATGGAGTTGTGGTTATTTCTAGATTATTATGCTGTGGTTTTACTGGTCACTGCAGATCAAACTGGACTGAATGTGGAACCTGAACTAAGATGAGTTTGACTCCCCTGAATCATTCATAAAGGGTGTCTTATAGTGAGTTTTGTATTGCGAGATGTGACTGAAGAATCCAAAAGTAGGTCTTGTTCTTTTAATTTCACATTTTCTGCAGACATTTCTCAGTCTTACTCTTAAATCAAAGCGTGTTCTGGTTTAACAGACGGAAAATTGAAAAACACCTTCTAAAAACTGACTTCAAACAATGTCAGCGTTTGGCTTGCAGCTTTAGTTAAATAGAGATATAAACTGTCATCTTAAAGCAGAGGTGTCACCGTGTGAAGGAAAAGCAGACGTCTCGCTTTAGAAAGACCCTTTTAAACCTGGACTTTTCCACTCTGTCACAGCTCTGTAATATTCTGCTGCTTCTCGGCTCTGCAGCCTCGACCAGATTTCATTAAAGATGCTCTGGCTGCTGTTTGAAGACTGCAGGCAGCACACAGTATTCCAGGCTGACACTAATGTTTATTTAGCTTTTAAAGAGGATTTTTTGAACCCACCAACCTTCTGAACACTGCCTCCTGTCTTTGTCATTGGAAGTTTAATGTGACGCAAAGAAAAAGGAAAGTTTGAGGAGTTGTCTTCTCTTTTCTCATCAAAGTGAGGGTTAGATAATGAAGAGTTTGGACGAGGATTTATCTGTTTTTCTCGGTTTGGATTTGGTGAGACACTGAGTTTGCCATCTTGTGGTAGAAAAACAAAATGCAGCTTGAATTCAGTATGATTGACTGCATCAGGAAGCTTTAAAGCAGAGGCGTCAAACTCATTTTAGTTCAGGGGCCACGTTCAGCCCGTAAAATTACAGCAAAATAACCTGGAAATAACCACAACTCCATATTTTCCCTTTGTTTTAGTGCCAACAAGTACATTCTGAAAATGTTCACATTGAAGAAATTATCTTTTTTACAAAACATCATGAACAACCTGAAATTTCTGAAGAAAAATAAATTCAGTTTCATCAACATTCAGCCTCAGTTTATCATTTCCACATCACAACTTCCAGATCACAGAGTGTCTACAAAGGAACACAACATTTAGTCATCTGGAACTGAACATTACAGTATTTTACTTTATGATTAAAATGACAAAAATCTGAAAAAAAGACAAAAAACAAGAAAAACACAAAATATTACAAAAATGAGATGCAAAATGGCAAAAAATGAGACAAACGACATGAAACAAATCAAAAAAGAGACAAAAAATTAGACAAAAAAGGTAAAAAGCGACAAAAAATGGGCAAACGACAAATGCAATGCAAAAAATTATACAAATGACACAAACAGAACAAAAAATAACAAAAGTGAGAAACAAAACAACAAAAAATAGACAACACAAGCGTGACAAAAACTCCACAAAATGACACAAATGATGCACAAAACAGCGAATAAAGCAAAACACAAAATGACAAAAATATGAGAAACAGAAGGACAAAAGGATGAGACCAATGACAAAAGTCAAACAAAAAAGACCAAAAAAACCAAAAGCATGACAAAATATAGCAAAAATGAGACACAAAATGACAAAAACATGAGACAAATAACAAAAGTCAGACAAAAAAAAACAATAAAAACGGCAAAATATTACAAAAATGATAAAAGAACAATCTAGTACTTTACTTTATGATCAAAACAACTTGTCATGGTCTAGAAATTGTTTTAAATTTATAGTTTTACTAATTTACAATCTGCAGTTAATGTCTTTTCTGGAATTTTTGCACTTTAAGGGCCGGATTGGACCCTCTGGAGGACCGCTTTTGGTCCATGGGCCGCATATTGGACACCCCTGATTTAATGTGTCATTTTATATCAACTCTTTCTCACATTGAACAACAGAAAACGCTTCATTATCAGTATTTTTTCTTGCAAAGCTCTTGTAGTTTCTCACATTTTCCAAAGTAACATTCTGGTGCAGTGAAGCTCAAGGTCAGCTCTCGCTAATCTTGGAGTTTTGCCATTTTCCCAGTAATCTAATGAACAGTCTCTGAGAGCGAGGAAGAAAATACATCACCCCAGAATAATAAAGGTTTGCAGTTTGAATTATGTAGCACCGCCGTGGCATTTGATATTCAGTATGCAGCCGACAAGAGTAAGCACAGAGCTGCTGCGTGACTGTGGGGAAAATGGAGAGGAAATTGCTAGTGCTTGCAGAAATCTGGGATGCATTTGCAGCAGCTCCAGTGCCTTCGCTCGCCACATATTAGACCTGTCTGCCGTATTACTGTAGTTATGAGCTGCTGCTGCACAGGACACTTAATGACAGGCCTTCAGCCAGCTCTGTACCCACAAGGAAAGAGGAAATTTCCCTCCTTTTTTCACCCTTTCCCTTCTCATGTTCATGTTCATTTCCTTTTGCACTATTTTGCGGTAATTTGATGGATTTTTTCTCCCTTTACAGGCACAGATTCTGCTAAAAATCTATATTAAATGGCGGAAATGCTCCAGACGGGCACAAAAGAAAATCATCGATCAGCTCATAATCTGTGCAACACATTACAAAGGCTGTCTTTAGATGCAATGTTTGGATTAGAGAAAGCAGAAAGCGCCCAGAAAGAGAGAAATATCCTTCATCCAGGATGTTCCAGACAAGAAATAGACATCATATATACAGAGTAGAGAGTAAAAACACTTCTAAAATTACACTTTTAGAGACACAAAAATCCAAATAAGCTAACAGTCCTATCAGATGAGGGTTTATTTTCTGTTTCATTCCTGCATTCTGAGCAAAATTCTTGCTTTTTCTTTGCAATGTGGAGTTAATATTCTTTATTTCCTCCAGCAGAGAGCAGCAAAGTCTTCTTCTGAATCCCTGAGCAGCTCCTCAGTATGTTCAATCTATCAGAGGAATCCTTTAACTCAGAGGTGTCAAACGCATCTTAGTTCAGGTTCCACATTCAGCCCAATCTGATCTCAAGAGGGCCGGAGAAGTAAAATCATAACGACCTGTAAATAAGGGAGAAAAAATGCAAAATGAGAAACAAGGCAACAAAAACATGAGACAAACGACAAAAGTCAGACAAAAAACAAGACAGAAAACAACAAAAACAAGACAAAATAATACAAAAACAAGACACAAAATGACAATATCAAGAAACAAAATAACAAAAAATGAGACAAACAACACAAAGCAAAACAAAGAAGAGAAAAAAATTAGACAAAAAACTTACAAAGCGACAAGAACGAGATAAAAAATTACAAAAGCAAGAAACAAAACGACCAAAAAATAGACAATGCAATCGAGACAAAAACGAACGCAAAACAACAAAAATGCTACACAAAGAACGAATAAAGCAAAACACCAAATGACAAAAATAAGACAAAAAAACAACAAAAACAAGACAAAATATTACAAAAATGAGACAGAAAAGAACAATCTAGTATTTTACTTTATGATCAAAACAACTTGTCATGGTCTAGAAATGATTTTAAATTCATAGTTTTACTAATTTACAATCTGCAGTTAATGTCTTCTCTGGAATTTTTAGACTTTGAGGGCCGGATTGGACCCTCTGGAGGGCCGCTTTTGGCCCGGGGGCGGCATGTTTGACCCCCCTGCTTTAACTAAAGCCATGTAGATATTCATGTGGAGTCAAACCCACAAGTGAACTATTATAAGATTTATTTAGCGTCTAAATGTGCTAATTTTGTGCAGCATTTCCTGAATCATTATTAACAGACAAAGATCCCATCAGCGTGAACAAAAACACGTAATGAGCAGCGACATCTCAGCTCGGATTCAGTCTGTTCAGCCGGAAAAACATCTCAGCCCATGAGTCACCCTCTGCTCTGTCATCTGTTCCAGCTTTAGTTTTCAGATTGAATACGACACCTGCACGTCTCAATATAGACACCACAACCTTCGCTTTTTAGATTATTACAGCTGGAAATGAAACACAACAGCAAAAATACACCTCATTTCCTCTCTTCTGCTGCACACACAAAAGCATCCTGTCATGTTTCTATATTATTTATTCATCTGGCAGGTATTTTCTCAATTATTTGACTATTTGTCGATGATCAGAAAGGTATTTTTGGAACCCAAAGTTATTCAAAACCTGAAAAAAATCTCAAAGGAGCTAGAACCTGTGGATCCCTAAAAAAAAAAAAAAAAAAATAGACAACTTCTAAATCAAGGGTTTCAAACATGAGGCCCGCGGGCCACAACCAGTCCTCCAGAGGGTCCGATCCGGTCCTCAAAGTGTAAAAATTCCAGAGAAGACATTAACTGCAGATTGTAAATTAGTAAAACTATAAATTTAAAATCATTTCTAGACCGTGACAAGTTGTTTTGATCATAAAGTAAAATACTGGATTACTCTTGTGTCTCATTTTTGTAATATTTTGTCTTGTTCTTGTTGTTTTTTGTCATTTTTTGTCTGGCTTTTGTCATTTGTCTCATGTTTTTGTCGTTTTGTTTCTGATTTTTGTCGTTTTGTGTTTTTTTTGTCTCACTTGTGTTATTTGTCTACTTTTTTGTTGTTCTGTTTCTTGCTTTTGTCATTTTTGATCTCGTTTGTGTCATTTGTTGCTTTTTTGTCGTTTTGTGGCTCGTTTTTGCCATTTTGCATCTCATTTTTGTTATATTTTGTCTTGTTTTTGTTTTTTTTGTCTTTTTTGTCTGACTTTTATCATTTTGATTTGAAATTGAATAGATTTTTCTTCAGAAATGCCAAGTTGTTCATGATTTTTTGAAAAAAAAAAAGATAATTCCTTAAGACAAAAGTCGGTCGGTTGGTAAGTTGGTTGGTTGGTTGGTTGGTAAGTTGGTTGGTTGGTTGGTAAGTTGGTTGGTTGGTCGGTCGGTCAGTTGGTAAGTTGGTTGGTTGGTTGGTTGGTTGGTAAGTTGGTTGGTCGGTCGGTCAGTCGGTTGGTTGGTAAGTTGTGGGTATAATCCTGCCGTTGGTCACTCTTTACAGGCATTTTTGTCCTTCTTTGCTACAACAACCTCAGAGCAGCTACCTACATAGTGAAAAATTCACATTTTGCAGAGGATTTGAATGGTGCAAAAATGCAGCAGTGCTAGTTTTTTTTTTCTGTGGATTAACTATTTTAGTCACAGGTCTCCTCTCTTTTTCTCTATTCTATTCTATCTGTATTTTGTGGGAACAAGGAAGCTGCATTATGCTCCATAGAACAGGCTGGGAAAGCAAGACTACAAACTGCACCTGTCCTGATTTTGTTTCATTTTTAAACTTGTAGTGTTTAATCCAACTAATGCTGACTCATTTAACATCTTTTCAGGAAAATGTCTAAAGGTGGTGGTTAAATGTTAAAAGCTTTCGTCTGGTTCATGCCCTTGCACTGCCAATCTGCCCATCAGGAATGCCATAGTGTTGCTGACCCCAGCCTCCTAACAAGCTGGGGTATGAGATAAAACAGTTTCCCCTCACAAGATTAGTAAAATGTATCTGTATTTAAAAAGAGCTTTTAAGGATGGATGAGTTCAAGTGTCTCAGGGTCTTGTTGAGGGTTTGTGAGATTGACGGTAGGTTGAGTGTAGTTTCCACAACGCTCTGATTTAGCAGTCAGCCTCATCTTTACCCTCACCTGTGGTCATGAGCTTTAGGTGAAAGGGCAAGATAGAGAATACAAGTGGCTGAGATGAGTTTTTGACCACGGTGAGAAATTCAGAAAACTGTTAATAGTTCAGAGAAGACCCACTGCTCCTCCATGTTGAGAGAAGCCAGCTGAGGTGATTCTGTTAAGGATGCCTTCTGGACACCTCTTATAAGTCTAACGGGCACAGTTAGCTGGAAGGATGGAGGCCCTGAGGCTGATCCAGGACTCGCTGGAGGGATTTTATCTCCCATCTGTCCTGGGAGCAGCTGGGGATCCCTCAGGACGAGCTGGAGGAAGTCGCTTGTAACTCTGCTGAAGCTTGAATGGACTGAACAATTTGAAGAATGAATGAATCTTTGTCCCTTTATTGTGTTACTATCACAGCTTTTCTTCACTGCAGTCCTTTGTGATAGACAGCAGCCTTTGTGTAATTTGCTCAGTAGCTCAAAATTATCGTGCAAAGCGCTACACGGTTAACTTGAACGGGCGTCTGGTCGACTCACCCCCGAGCGTAAATGGTGTACAGCTTATTTTCTGTTTTGTGCGAGGCTGGATAAGCATGCATGCGTGTGCCTAAGCAGTGTGTCTGCACCGGCTGTACTCCACATCCTCTCATTAGATTCCGCACTGATGAAACAGCTCAACATAATTTATACACAAAGGGCTCAAACTCAGCATCTCGGTTTGTCTAAAAGAAGTGGGATAGATTTGGGAGGTCTTCCTGTCTCGATCTGCTTTTCTATTCATGAACGTTCGAGTGATGCTTTTTTTGAGTCTGAATTATTTGTTGCAGCTCTGATGTTGCATCTAGGTCAACTCCCACCTCTTTTTTTCCCTCTTTGTACTGTAATAATCTGCAACGTCTCTGCTTGTGTCACTTCATGGATTTCATTCTTATGCTAAACCTGGACTTCTGGCGGAAAATCCTGGACTCATTTAATCATAATGAACAGTAAATACATTACAGCTTGTCAAGAGATCCACTTAGCCAGGGGTGTCAAACTCATTTTAGTTCAGGTTCCACATTCAGCCCAGTTTGACCAGTAAAATCACGGCATACTAACCTATAAATAACCACAACTCCAAAAATTTCCCTTTGTTTTAGTGCCAACAAGTACATTCCGAAAATGTTTACATTTAATGAATTATCTTTTTACAAAACATTATGAACAACCTGAAATTTCTCAAGAAATATAAATTCAATTTCAACAACATTCAGCCTCAGTTTATTATTTCCACATTACAACTTCCAGATCACAGAGGGTCTACAAAGGAACACAACATTTAGTCACAGCTATCTGGAACTGAATGATGCAGTATTTTACATTATGATCAAAATGACACAAGTCAGACCAAAAAAAAAACAACAAAAGCAAGACAAAATATTACAAAAATGAGACAAACAACATGAAACAAAACAAAAAGAGATGAAAAATTTGATAAATGTCCCTAAGCAACAAAAAATGGACAAAAGCTAAACAAAAAAATCACACAAATGACACAAACAAGACAAAGAATCACAAAAAAAGAAACAAAATCACAAAAAAATAGACAAACAATCCAATCGAGACAAAAAAACACGCAACACAACAAATAAAGCAAAATGTGAAATGACGAAATAATATAAAAAATACGTGAGACAAAAAGGAAACACAAAATGACAAAAACGAGAAACAAAACGACAAAAATATGAGACAAGTGAGACAAAAAAAGACAAAAACAGTAAAAACAAGACAAAATATTTTAAAAATGAGACAAATGACAGAAAAAAACAAAAAAAGAAAAATTTGACAAAAGAGTTACAAAGCGACAAAAAATGGACGCAAATGAGACAAAAAATTACAAAAAGGGAACAAAACGACAAAAAATAGACAAAAAAAGACAAGCAAGATAAAAAGGAAACACAAAATGACAAAAGCGAGGAACATAAAAAGACAAAAAACAACAAAAAATGAGACAAAATATTACAAAAATGAGATGCAAAATGACAAAAGAACAATGAGCAATCCAGTATTTTACTTTATGATCAAAACAACTTGTCATGGTCTAGAAATTATTTTAAATTTATAATCTGCAGTTAATGTCTTCTCTGGAATTTTTACCCTGTCACTTGTAGCTTTGAGATAAATGCCAAACGGGGACCCAAACTGGAACCGCTTAGAAGCTGCAACTCAAAAGCTCTTCTGTACCTCCCTGGCAGTTGACATTCAAAACATCCGTGACATTTAACAGGAGGAAGCGGCGCTCAGAAACACACACATGATTGTTACTTTAGTAAGCAGGCCCATCAGTTTATTCAGATACCTTCTGCTCTTTCAGGCTCTTTCTCACTTAAATACAGGATGAAGACCACAGACAGGAAGCTCAGTGACTGCTGGAGTAAATGTCAGATAATTGGACAACGGGTAGCGGAAGTGATTTTGATTTGGCTGCCTGAGCGAGAAAACACACCTCGTCAGCTACGGGCTTGACGGTGAAAATACCACGCTGATGTAAGAGAGGTCAGAGGCTAACAGGCTAATTTCCCAGTGACAATGATTAGCAGGATCCAGTAATGTTGTCTGCAAGTACAAGAAGATAACATGAGTTCACGGCACCTCTGTGATTAAATATATTTTTTAAAAAAAGCAGTGGTTTCCCCATCAGGACGATTGGAACTAGGGACCAGCCTGAGCAATTATTTAGGCAGATGTTTGGCTTTTTTCTCATTGTTAGTATTGGTATTTTTATTGTCTGATTATAGCTCAGGGGTGTCCAACATGCGGCCCGCGGGCCAAAATCGGTCCTCCAGAAGGTCCAATCCGGCCCTCTAAGTGTAAAAATTCCAGAGAAAACATTAACTGCTGATTGTAAATTAGTAAAACTATACATTTAAAATCATTTCTAGACCATGACAAGTTGTTTTGATCATAAAGTAAAATACTAGATTGTTCTTTTGTCGTTTTGTGTCTCATTTTTGTAATATTTTGTCTTGTTTTTGTTGTTGTTTGTCATTTGTCGCACGTTTTTGTTGTTTTGCTTCTTGTTTTTGTCGTTTTGTGTTTCCTTTTTGTCACGCTTGTGTTTTTTGTCTTATTTTTGTCATTTTATGCGTTGCTTTATTCCTTGTTTCGTGTGTCGTTTTTGTCATTTTTTGTCTCGTTCGTGTCATTTGTGTAATTGTCTTGTTTCTGTCAATTTTTGGTCGCTTTGTCACTATTTTATCAAATTTTTTGCCTCTTTTTTTGTTGACGTTAGCTGCTTTTACAGTGGCTACGACTATGCTAACAGCTAGCGACTAAGTTAGAAGGCAGCTGCAGATTACCCAGAAAACTTGTCTGGAAAACAGTAACTAATAATACTTAGATATGGGCCTTAGTGAGCAATAAAACATTCTTACCAATAATCGTTACTGACCCTGAAAAAATGCAATCAGTTGACTGCTAGAATTTGAGGAGCACAACAAGGAATTGTCTAGGGTGTCCCCTGCCTTCACCCTAAGTCAGCTGGGACAGACTCCAGCTCCTCCTCCTAATGAGGATTAAGCGGTGTATAGATAATGGATGGATGGATAAACCTGACAACCACAGTCCCACTAAGCTGGTTGTCAACTCAGAGTGTCTGAACTTGGCTTTGAGCTCCTCTGTATGAAATTTTTGGTACTGGCACTAGATGACCAAACATGGAAAAGTGCAGAGATGTTTATTTCTCACATGAAGGAAAAACTGTAATCCTAAACCAACATTAGGGGCTTTAAAAGAAAACACAGGCCAAAAACAACATCGCTGCTGCAGCAAGAGCCAGAAGGGACAAATGGCAAATAACTGCCAACCATGTGAATGCTAACCAGGCTTAACAGTTTTACTGTCTCATGAGTTGATCTGACTGTATACAATTCCATATTCTATTACGTTAATGCGTTATTTAGATTGACTCTTCTGCAGCGTGAGATATTTTTAGCCTTTTTCTTTCAGCTGCAGCTCCAGCAGTGTTAAACTCTCAAGAGCAACTACAGAAGAAATATAAAATCATCATGTACACCGATAAGAAGGCTTAGAGCAAATCTTACGAGGTCAACGAGGACAAGGCTTTAGTCCTTCATCAGACTCAGTTTTCGCATTATATCACGCTACAAAGGTCCATGGAACAATGAAATTGCTTTGAAATTTCTTGCTCTCACATGAAAAAAGAATAGAAAGAGGAAAGAGTTCCTTCCACTGAGAGTTTATGTCTCTCATATCTGTGCTCGGCAAGGAAAGGAAAGGGTTTAGATGGTATCTGAAAAGGTCTACCTTTCTAAGAGATCTTTTCCAGTGTATTTAGCTCCATTGGATCTTCTAGGAATGGTGGTGGCATTTTCAAAGAGAAAAGATTAGACAGTTGGCATCATGTCTATATGTGCTGAGGAACTGGTTAGATATGCAGAAATCCTGTGTCCATACTGTTACAGGTCAGAGGTGTTTTAACGGCATAAGGATGACCTACTCAACATCTGATTGTTGTGCTGCTGTCCCTTATTGTTGAGCAGTAAAAAGGTATAAAAGCAGCTTATATTGTTCATCGACTTAACAACATGTAAAGGAAAGTAAAAATTACACTTGAAACTGTGTGTGGCACTGATACGATGAAGCAAAAATAGCAAACACTAACTTACAATTTGCATTTACACAGAACTGTCCGTTGCGCGAAACTATTTTAAAGCTAAGCCTGTATAATGATGAAAGCTGATTCAATAAAGCTGACTGATAAGAAGATTGCTTGGCTGATAAAATGTAAAACAACAGCTGTTTTGGTAAACACAGCATGGAAGTGTGAAAAAACTGCAGTTCATAAAATGTCCACTTGAGGCAGCCTCCAACGGTGAGTCAATCTCCATAGACTCCAATGTTAAACGGTCAAACTTCACAGCAGGAATAATCACCTTTACAGCCTGGTAGAAGTAGCCGTTTTGATCTCTATAGATAATTTTACTGTTCAACACAGTTATATGAAGGCAGAATTTTTATATAGCTCAGCCATTAAATTGTATTAAGGCTGAAAGTTAAGTGTGTCGCTGCTTTTAGTGACATGTGGGTGCTGACATAGGACAGTCCATAGAACTTTAATACAGTCAGCGGTTATTTACTGAGCAAAATACGGCAAACATTCAGTGGTTTTTATTTACATTTCTCTCTTGTACTGTCCTGTATCTTTTGGACTGCTGGTCTGAACAAAACAAATTATATAAAGATGCCATCCTAAGTTTTGGGAAATTGAAACGGTTTTAGAGACAGAAACGGATGAATCATATTGTAGATGCTCCCTCTGCGCTGTTAGAACAATCAGCTTCATAATCTCAGTCAAACCGTGCACACGCTCACTGCAGAGACAGACTTCTGAACTGTAAGTAACTTTAATCTTGTTCACTAAACAAGATGGATGTCGGTACACAGCTCTCTTATGTGGAGTTTTTTTGTCCAAAATCAGCCCTCAGGTTGCTGCTGCTCAGCTGCTGATCACGCTGAAGACTCTCACATGCAGCAGAACAGACAAAGACTTCAAGTTCAGGGTCGAGTTTACGCCGTACATTAGGCACAAACGCAGCAGGAAATACATCCAGCCAATTAAAATCTGACTTTGAGCTGGGTGGAGACAAAACATTTCACTTGCATTTCCTTTTTCTTTCTGCAGATTGTTCCCAAAGGAGCAGAAATCCGCTTTAGTTCACCAGCTTCAAAGGCAGAGCTAGAAAGAGGACACTTGTTTGTGTTTCTTTATTTCTCTTAAATGGGGGCCTATAGACTTCATGTAAATGCAAATACATATATTATGTACATATATCTTCTACGTTTGTTTGTGCAGAGAAAAAAAATTCAACAGTAAAAAACAAACAAACAGGGATGTCACATAAATCAGCATAATCAGCACAGAGTTAAGTTTGACCTCACTATAGATGCAGTCACTTGTTTAAGAAAGTGGAGGTGAAGATTGTTGCAACCCAAAACATTAACATTTCTTAAACCTAACCAAGTAGTTTTGGAGCTTTAAATTAGCTAAAAGGTGGCTGAAAATAAGAATAATTTCAAAAAGCTACATGTTAAAAACATGGACATGAACCCCGTTGTGTTAGCTGATGTTACTTGGAGCTGTTTGAAGAGAATGAAATGACATAACGTGAACAAACCTGACAGATTTCTTGGGTTTTTCTTGTTCCAAATATATTGATATATTGCAGGTTATCTTTTTTTTTTATGTTAATGCACTGAAAGAGGATTGGACACTGTTAAAATATTCTTTCCGGAGAGAAAGAATTATTACCCATTTTTGGAAACTGTCTGGACATACAGTACTGTTCAAAAGTTCGACATCACTTAGAAATGTTCTTATTTTTGAAAGAAAAGCATTTTTTCAGTGAAGATGACATTAAATGAATCAGAAATACAATCTAGACACTGTTAATGTGGTAATTAATTGCATTTTTGTCAAATAGCAAGATCTGACCCAAAATTTTTCAAGTCAAATACATTTTTGTTGATGACTGAATCAATGAATAGACATATGTAAACATTTGTAACGTTTACATTTAATGTGTTATTTTTTCTGTAATTAATTAATCGTAGTTAACGCTCTTAAAGTCCCAGCCCTAGTAGGAACATAATTTTGTTGAGATTTGGTTGAAATTGATCACTGAATGGATCAATTAAAAGAGAGGTGAAATTTTCCCTTTGAAGGCCTTAAAAACAGTGGAGCTTTCCATGTCTTGCACGGTTTCTACTGTTTTTTCTTGTCCTAGAAAGCAGACACTTCTGCTGGAGGACGTCTTCACAGCAAAACGCTTAGAAGCTGACTCTCATCCACCTGTAGTGTCCCTCTCAGATGTTGTTTTGACTAAGAAATGGGTGAAGGTGGAAGCTTTGGTGACGGGGGATGAAGAGGACAGCTGGCGAAGGAGGGCAAGACCCTCAAAGTTGTAGCCTGAGAATAAAAAGGAGGTCTTTGAAGTGTGAGCTGACTTGCTCTATCTGAGGCTTTCTGCAGACGCCCACACATTCCCCTAACGCTCAGAGGTAGACGGAACAGAGAGAGACAGAGAGGTGATCTAAAAACTCTATCAGGAAGGAGGAGGAGGAGGAGGAAAGCATGTGGATGGATGAGGAGACAGTTAAGTAGAAAGATGATGATGAAACAGAATAGCGGATGGCATGAATGAGGACACGAGGGAAGGGAGGGTGAATGAAAGAAACGGTGATGAGACGACAGCGTGAGGGCGGACGGAGAGAGAGGAAGAATGAATCAAACACAGGAGTGGAGTCAATTAAAGGGAAAATGGATTTAAGAGGAGACGCAGGAGGCGTAGAAAGCAGCAGAGGGCAGCAGGAGGAACAAGTGAGGATGATGAGGAGGTGAAAGTGGAAAGAGATGCAGGGAAACACAGCAGAGGGATGATGGGAGGGAGGAGAGGGGAACGTCACTGGGACTTTCCCTCAGCTCCTCTCTGCCTCCTCCCTGTTTTTTCAGAGTGGGTGGTGGGCAGAGAGGATAGAAGCTCTGCTAGTCACGCACAGCCGCTCACCAGCTCCACTCGGCCGGTCGCTCTGAAAAAATACATGACAGGACTCCTTTAAGACGGCTGCTCACTCAGGCAGCAAATTCAGATGAGGAGGAAGACAGTTTGTTTTTTCTGAGGGGCCCATCAGAGCTCACAAGACCCAGATTTGGGCAGGTTTTCCACTGAGAGAACGTCCTCTTTAATTGGATTATACACTCACTGAAGCCTCGTGCAGTCGCCATCCTGTTTGTGGAGCTTCAACTTCTTTCCCTTTTGCTGGATTATTTATTTTTTTTGTGGCGTTTACCTGAGGTGACTCCACTACTTTTTTTTTTTTTCTTTTTCCCTGTTTGGAGATGAGATCCAGCTTCATGCAGGTCAAGCCTGTAGCGACACAGCAGTGCAGCGTGAGTGTTCACAAGCTCGTGGTTGTGTTTGCATCCTTTGCGTGGTTCGTCTTTGCATCTCTTTCAGATTTGGGGTGAGGAGTGTAGATGCAGCCTCGGGTTACCCGGCGAGCGCCGAGTGCATTTTAGCTGCAAACGTCCCTGATCTGAAATGGGAAGCAGAGTTTTCCTCCAACACTGAGCGCCGTTGTTGACTTCATACATTATAGAACAAACTAGCCAGCGGGGCTTGTTCTAGAGATAAACAGTTTCAGCAGCTGAAAAAAGCTGAAATGTTTTGTTTTTTTAAATGGAAAAGGTGAAATATCAGCCTTCTACTGACTCAGATTCATACAATATCCTGCTGAGATTATAAAAGAAGTGACTGCAATTGTGTAATATGACAGCCTTTTTAAAGAGATTAAAGAAATTCCTTGAAATTCTGATAAACACAGTGCAGCTGAGTACATTTACATAAGTACTGTAGTTAAATGGGATTATTGGGCACTTTATGCTGCTTAATACTCTGCATTTTAGAGGAGGATTACTTTACTAAACTCCTCATTTATTTCACAGCTTTAGTTACTTTTCATGTTCATAGTATTAGAACGAAACTTAAATCTAATCTAACTAATAAACTGAAATATTGCAGATTATCCGTCTTAATTTCAGGCAGTTTCTGTGCATTTTTTCCTCCCTGTGGGCTCATTTTTCACTGCAGTATAAAGTCCTGCAGCTCTATGGAAACTGCACAACCATGGCTAGAAAGTAGAGGAAATCAAAAATGTCCTCTGTGAAAAATGACACAGTTGGGAGGCCATTGATCATAAAAAAAGTGGAATTTCTTTTATTATTTATTGTACAAAAAGTGAAAAAAATCTGCCCATAAGTGTTACAAATAGACTCCACACACTGCAGATAATTTACTGCTTACATTTTAAACCTGTTTTTATTCTCGTCCCTCTTATATTTTGTGTGAACACAGCCTGCAGTTCAGACTAAAAGTCCCTGAATTTTTTTGTCACATGATTGTTGGTCACAGCTGAGTCACTTATGTCTTCAGTGTTGTGCAGAACAGTGCAGCTTTTTCTTCTTTTTTTTTTTTTTTACAGAATTTAATGTAGCCCATATTAAATTCCTCGTTTTAATCAGAAATCTGTTTTAAAAAAATCATAATATTAATCAGAAAATGCTGATCGAATCCAATGGACTTTGGTTTAACTATGATCCAAACCTACTAAGGGATTTTTTTGCAACCTGAAGACCTGAAAGTTGTGTTAATGTCTTCTTGTTTGATCTATAAAGCTTTATTTAACCCTCCTGTTGTCTTCATTTAAAGGCAACAAAAAAATCTTGGTTTTTTTTTTGTCTGAAAAAAATGCGAAAATTCAGCAAAAAATTCCCTAAATTTCTGAAAATTTGCAAAACCTTCAGGAAGAAAATTCCAATAATTCCTTAAAAATTTCCTTTAAAAGTTTTACAAAAAAAAAGGAAAAACAAACAAATTTGGCAAGAAAATTCTTCTAAGTATTTTCAAAAGTTGAGTAAAAATCTTCCAAAAATACTAAAGATATCCAAAATGATTCCATATATATCAGTAAAACGTCTAATAGTTTCTTTAAGAACATTCACAAAAAATCAACCAAAATCCAGTGAATTTTGCTGGATTTTGGTAGATTTTTTTGTGAATGTTCTTAAAGAAACATTTTGTTTTACATTTCTTTTTTTTCCACCAAAAAAATGCTCAAAAATTTCCTAAAAATGTTGAAAATGTGGACATCAGAAGTTTCACTGTGCAACTATATTTTTTTCCACATTTTCCAACTTTAAAACGGGTCAATTTTGACCTGTAGGACGACACGAGAGTTAAAGATGGATCAGCCAGTAGTTAACATTTAGAAATAAATCCCAGTAAATCTATGGCCTTCAGTGGCTGCAGCACTCACTGCTCTGCTGTTCTGTCTCTGATAAGCATTCTTTTTGGATTTCATCACAATGACCCAGAAAACTTAAGCTTTGTCTCTCCATATGTGCATAATTAAATCTTATAATTATGTAACTTTTTATAGCAGCAGCAGGCTGTGGAAGCATCTTGCAGGCAAAACAGTGGCTTATTAAAAGGTAAATCTGTGATATAATGCACAGATTCCTGCAAACAAGCATGTTTTTAGACACATTACAGCAGAATATCGTCTTGTTTCTGCTGCTACACAATAGTAAAATCAAGTATTTTGTGCTGAAAACCTTTAAGGTGCATTCTCCATCTTCTCCTCTTCCGCTCTCCCTCCACATATTCATTATCCTCATCATTTGAGACATTATTATCCACTTTTGGACAAGTTAAACTGCAATAAAAAGTCTCAGTAAATGCCAGCCACTAAGCCCACCAAGATATCCACTCGAGGCTTTTCCGCAGAGACGTCCTGACCTCTTCAGCAGTAATTTCCTGTTTCTGTCAGGAGCCTCTTTAATTAGTTAGAACCACTGAAATCATAACAGTCCTCCCCCTGCCTCCCTCTTTTCTTCCCCCCCCTTTCACTTCTATATATATCACCGCTCAGAGAAGCGACCAGCTCCAGGGACTCCTGTACGTGTGTGTTCATGCATGCTCGCGTCTTCTGTGCAAAATGTTTCGGTGCACACAGCGTACTCAGAGTGTGCATGTGTGAGTGGATATGTGGAGCTGTTGGCATGCATGCATGGAATGAAATATTCAGGTGACAGGCAGCCACTCCGGTCCTGGAAATCTCTCTCGTTTTTCCCTCCACTCTCTGCAGGAGCTCCATATGCAATTATTCGGCCAAGAGTTCAGATTTTCCCCTCACAGTTCCTGCTTATTTTGCTTTTTTGTTACAGCAGCTTCACTGAAATAAATTATCCCCAAGTTGGAATAAGGGACACACATGTATCTGTAAGTGTTCCTACAAGGAAACACAGGGAGGTGGAGGATAAAGAGCAGAGGGGCGGCGCAGGGAGTTGTTGTTGCCCACAGGCTTGGGAGCACTTTCTGCATTATACATCAACCCCTTTCTTGTTTTTTTTTTTTTCTCCTGTCTTCCTTCCTGCCCCAAGTTGCTGCAGGAGATATCAAAGGCATCAGCTCTTCTTTAAACTCCACCGGATCCGTTTCCAGTTGAGTGATGGAACACAAGCGAAGGACACAACTTGTGTGCGCTTTGACCAGCGAAGGTCGATGCTGAGGGCTCTTAGGAGCAAACAAGAGGCACTCAGGGTTCACAGAGAGATGTGGTGCTGCTGTTGCCGTATGAAGCGCTGAAAATGGCTTGAAAGACAGGTTGACACGGCTGAATGGACGTGAATGGGCCGCAGTGAAAAGTGAACTAATAATTGGTAATTGCTTGTCTCCTTGGGTATTTATAGGCCGCTGCTGTCACAGGTCATGTGCTGCCGTTTGAATGAGTCGCGTGACCTTAACAGTGATACTGAAAATTACTCTGGCTTCCTTATTCTGGCCTTTTTTAGAGTCAGATTGAGCTGCATTGTGTTTGTGGAGATGTGGAATGGTTAGCATGGCCAGAGTCCAGATATAATGTAGAATCTCATTGGCAGTCTTACTTTTTTATTTGGGTCGTCTTGTCACAGATGATATTCTAGCTCAGGGGTGTCAAACTCATTCCAGTTCAGGTTCCACATTCAGTCCACTCTGATCTCCAGTGGACCGGACCAGTAAAATCACTGCATATTAACCTATAAATAACAACAACTCCAAACGTTTCCTTTATTTTAGTGCAAAAAAGTACATTCTGAAAATATTCACATTTAAGGAACTATCTTTTTACAAAACATCATGAACAGCCTGAAATTGCGGAAGAAAAATAAATGCATTTTCCGCCACATTGCGCCTCAGTTTATCATTTCCACATTACAACTTCCAGATTACAGAGCGTCTACAAAGGAACGCAACATTTAGTCAGAGTTATCTGGAACTGTACGATGAAGTATTTTACTTTATGATCAAAATTACAAAAGTCAGACAAGAAAAAAGACAAAAACAAGACAAAATATTACAAAAATAACATACAAAGTGAGAAAAGAACAAAGATTTATGATCAAAACTACAGAAAAAAGACAAAAAACAAGACAAAAATTTCCAAAAACAAGACACAAAATGATAAAACCGAGAAACAAAGCGACAAAAAGTAGACAAACAACGCAAGTGAGAGAAAAAGGAAACAAAACGACAAAAACTTGAGAGAAACAAGTCAGACAAAAAAGACAAAAACAGAACAAAATATTACAAAAATGAGACACAAAATGACAAAACATGAGACAAACGACACAAAACAAACAAAAGAGACAAAAACCAAAAAAGCAGGGCTGAAAATGCAACGAAGCGTGAAAATAGTGAACCTGGCGCCACTTTTAACTTGCCTCATAACAGAACTCGTCACTGTTTTGTCAGGACCCCTTCCTGTAGCATTTATCTGCACTGGGTTCCCTTTGACTTAGTTTTTCACCACACAGGGCGTCCGATAGACCTCTGCAATACATGAACGTCAGGAAGAGACATCAAGAGACGTAGAGGCGTCAAAAGATGTTTTCATTGTAACATGCAGTTGGGTCAATATATAATTGCAGGACTTTTTGTATTATAGTTGACGTTTTTGCTGTTTTCAGGCCTAAAAACCCTTTTATGTACAAAGTGAAAGAAACCTCCCAAGTCATGTGACATAGATGCAGTCCAATAAAAAGAATAAGACCAAATGAACAGAGGCATCTCACAGTATTACAGCTTCTTTATAAGAAACTAATACACCAGCGTTACTATCCCGTATTTTAGTATGCAACTGCACCGGATATTCACTTGTTTGATTGATTTCTGTTTAATGAGAAGCCTGACAATAGTCTAGATTGTTCTCACTGTCAACAAATTGCATGAAAAAAAACCAAACCAACAGCGGATTAATCCTACTGGCCTGAACTGTCTGCGCCGACGAGGCAGTTATATGATATGATTCTGTGTCACAGAGCTCCACTTTTGTCCAAAAACTATGAAAAGCAAATCATTAAGACAAATAGCTGCACTGGGGGAAGTATTTTGTGGTGAACCCTTTATGCTGTTCTGCTGCCATAAATACTTACAGTTTCCTATTGATCCACAGCTGAATGAAGTCCCCAATACATTTACTATTTACTCCCATTTGAGTAATGTTTGCTAAAAACTATATTTCCAGCTGTTTTAGGGAAATACTCTGCTTAAACTGCAGTGTATGTAAGTATTGCATCTACAGTAGTAACTAATGTGCTTGGACAGAAAGTTACTGACTTGATTTAAGTTGTCATTTATCCTGACAAAATGAATTTTCCCTCTTGTCTTTTCAGCACCACCCAGGGCTGGAAGACATCAGCCCGGCCGAGGAGGTGACGGACACGGAGGACAATGAGGAGGAGGACCTGGGCGTCCTGGACGACCAGCGGAGCATCATCCTCCACCTGCTCTCTCAGCTCAAACTGGGCATGGACCTCACACGGGTACAGAACACTCCAACGCCCACTCTAGCTGTGAATTCTGAATGTTTCGTACATTTCATTCGACATTCAGTTTACAAGGGTTCAGAGTAGAGCTCCAGAAGTACACCAAGTCACATGAAGTGAACAGAAGTTTGAACTAGGATGGTTATGTAAGCCGGTGTGGAACGACCCAGCGGTAGATTACTGAATTACTTTGACTGAGGACTGTCCGGATACGTTTGTTGTGCTTCATCAGTTCGATGGCGTCTTTGACTTGGTCCAAAATCACGCTGTTAGTGATGAACTCATCCAGCTTCACCTTCCTGTTCTCGTAAACTTTGACCATCTCAGGAACGCCGAGTTGGTCAAACTTTACCTGTACAATTTCTGTTTTTCTACATACACTGGAATATGTGCATTAACATTATTTTTCTACTTATGGGCAGATGTGTGCAATATAGACAATAATCTGTGCAGTATTAATACTTCTCTCAGTATTTCTATTCATGAAAAAAATCTGTGCAATAAGATAAGACAAGATAAGATCTACTTTATTCATCCCGGAGGAAATCATTTAATACCACTGATATGTGCAACACTGTTCTGAACTAGTTCTCATTTATTTTTGTACTGGTGTTCCTGGTATCCCCATCGCTACGGTAACAACACAAATTCCCCCACTACTGAATTAGTAAAGGATAACCTTATCATATGTTATCTTATAGTATGTTCTCGTATTGTATGTTATTGTATCTTATCTTGTCATAGCATAGCATATTGTAGCATAGTGTATGTTATCATATCGTAGCCTAGCATATCGTATCTTATCCTATCTTGTCTTATCACATTGTAGGGTATCCTAGCGTATCTTGGAATATTGTATCTTACTTATCGTATCTTCCCGTAGTGTATCATAACATATCGACTCTTATCTTTTTGTATCATACCTTATTTTGTCATAGCATGGCATATCTTATCGTACCGTATTGTGTAGTATCATATTGTAGCGTGGCATATCTTATCTTATTGTATCGTAGCATATCTTATATCGTATTGTATTGTATCGTATTGTATCATACCTTATTTTGTCATAGCAAGGCATATCTTATCATATCCTATCTTATTGTATCGTAGCATATCGTATCATATTGTGTCGTATCTTACTGTGTCATAGCGTATCTTATCTTAGCATAGCATATTGTATCATATCGTAGCATGGCATGTCTTAGCATAGCGTTTCTTATTTTATTGTATCATAGCATATCTTATATCATATTGTATCATATCTTACTGTGTCATAGCGTATCTTATCTTAGCGTAGCATATTGTATCATATCATAGCATGGCATGTCTTAGCATAGCGTATCGTATTTAATTGCATCGTAGCATATTTTATCTTATTGTATCATAGTGCATCTTGTCTTATATGTTATTGTATCGTAGTGTGTCTTATCTTGTCGTGTCTTATCACGGCATAGTGTAGCATAGCATAGAGTATCCTATTGTATCGTAGTGCATCTTGTCTTACATGTTATTGTATCGTAGTGTGTCTTATCTTGTCGTGTCTTATCATGGCATAGTGTAGCATAGCGTCGAGTATCCTATTGTATCGTAGTGTATCGTATCTTTTCTTATCTTACCAAAAACTCATGAAAATAAAGTTTTGTTTGTCTCCTTCCCAGGTGGTGTTACCTACCTTCATTCTGGAGAAGCGATCACTGCTGGAGATGTACGCCAACTTCATGGCCCACCCAGACATGTTCCTGTCCATCACAGCCGGAGCCACAGCCGAGGACCGAATAGTTCGCTTTGTGGAGTACTACCTGACCGCCTTCCACGAGGGCCGGAAAGGCGCCGTGGCCAAGAAGCCCTACAACCCCGTGCTGGGGGAGACCTTCCACTGTTCCTGGGAGGTTCCTCGGGACAAAGTCAGGCCTCTGGTCAGGTCGAACCAGGGGTCATCCAGGGAGCCCAGCAGGGGCCCGAACAACGCTCAGCAGGGCGACGATTCACCGGGAGACTGCTACAGAGTCCGGTTTGTGGCCGAGCAGGTTTCCCATCATCCACCGGTGTCAGGGTTTTACTGTGAGTGCCGGGAACGGAGGATGTGTGTCAACGCCCACGTGTGGACCAAGAGCAAGTTCATGGGCATGTCTATAGGAGTGTCCATGGTGGGAGAAGGTGAGTTCATTTACCATTAAGTCTAACACTCTCAGTTAAAACATTAAGCTCTTAAAAATAAACAAAAAAAAACTGCACAAAGATGGCTGCACAAAAACAATGTGAGACAATACACACAAAACAGACGAAATCAGCGCTCAAACACAACACCACAGCGTATAAAAGTGGATTACTGTCATTGGTGGGTTAACATAAACAGTTCCCTAAGTAGTGTTTTAATGCTGTAGCAGGTTGAGATGGAGCTGATTTTCAACACTTAATACACCATTGAATAAGCAGTTTTTAAGGTAATCATACAGTATGTTTTATTTAAGATAATTTCATTTGAAAACTGTAGTTTTTCCCCAACATTTGTTAAACATACTCACCATGTAAGCATCATTAATCTTGCCCAGGTGGATAAAACAAACACCCCTATAGTAAATTCAAACAAGCTTGTAGAAGTATTTTTTGTGTGTTGTTATTAATGTTGAGGTAACTGGTTTTTATATTAATCAGCATGATACAGTTCATTAAATATACTGTTAAATTTATGCTATTCTGCCATTAAATTAATATACCACTGATGCATTTTAATTAATGTACTGATGATATACTTTTGTTCAGTATCAACATATTTTTTTTTAGCATTTTGAAGTATTTATATCCAGCAATATAGGTGAGTATTCAGCCTGCTTGTTTTTCTTCAAGAAGCCATGCTGCCTTAAAAATACAGAAATAAGCAGAATTTACTATCACATTTCACTAAATGTGTATTTAATCTATACAACGTGGGTCACCTGAACATACATATTTTTTACAGCAACATCGTGTTATAGTTCGAGTGGAGGACTTTTCCAGTACTTATAATTTAACTTTCGTTGTATTCCTGCCACAGTGCTTCCTAAACTGAGGGTAAATCTCTCACTGGATACAGAAATATTAAATCTGGTTTCTGTGGAAAGTGTTTAATTATTCTCACTGCCAGGAGGTGGTGACACAAGTTTCACACTGTAGGTTTAAATGAAATGAAATTGCACAGCAGTCACATCATTTTTTTTTAAACATGCTGGTAGTTTACATGTGTGCAGACTTTAGCAAAGGGAGTCCCAACCAGGCACTATAGATTGTCATGTAATGCGATTTTAGTCAGTTGTGGCTGCTTTTGTTTGTGGTTTCTGTAAATGTGGTTTCTACATGAAGTGTTTTGTTTTGTGTCAGAGGAAAATATCACACATTTATGAAATATTGATAAATTAAAAGTTCAACACCAACATGAAAAATATCACATATATAATTTAATAAGAGCAGAAGAGTATTTAAAGAGCATCTTTTGTTACAGAGTTTCAAGCTGCTACACAAGGTAGATGTTAAAATAAACTATAAAATTTATAAAATATTTTAGTTTGTGTCTAGAATATATGAAATTTTCCCTTTTTTTAAATGGCTGATTGAAAATATTGAAATTAAATGCACTAGTATAACTGACATGTTGTGTAAAATAACATTTTGCTCTTCAAATACTCCAGTTTGCCCTCAGTTTGCTGTCTGTATAAACACTCCCAGACCTCTCCCGGTAGCCCAGCCTCTGTCAGCACAGTGTTCAGTACAGTGTGTCCAGGATGAGTCACCCTGAGCCCACATAGAGGAAGTCCTTGAGCCCAATCGACTGACTCTGGATGCATGAACTGATCCGAGCAGACCTCTGACCACCTGTTGGCAGGTCGTGACGCAGCGGTTCATCATCATCATCCTGTACGGAGACGGATGCTGCCGTCAGAGAACACGGTGACCTTCACCCCAGGAGATATTGATTTCTGGATTAAATTTTTTTGTTATTGCAGTGGCTGCTTCCCTGATTGCAGCTGAAAGCGTATTTTTGTGAAAGGCTCAGACTGGCAGTGAGTCAGCAGCAGAAGAAAAGGAGCAGAGATACGGTAGCTGATGGTTTTAGTAGAGCTGGATGTTGGTTCCACCTATAGGACTTTGTCTGGAGCCCTGAAGGGATCATGTAGAGGACAGAAATATTTATAGGAAAACATCTGCATAAAGATCGATAAACTGAAGAAATGGGTTATAAAACGGTTTACTAAACTGTAAACGTGCGCTCATAAATTGACAAAATTCCTTTGTTTTCAGTCATCGTTGTGTGGTTGGACTGTACCTTTAGCACCAGTACAAATCTAAATCAATTTAATAGGTTGTTTTTGACAAGAATTTACAAATAAAGACTCTTTCATGTCAACATGACAACAGATTCCTACAAAATAACTGTTAAATAGGTCATTATGTAGGTCAAGGGCTTTTGAAGTCCATGGCATACATCTTGCATACATTTTTATTAAAAGTAAAAAAAAAAAAAATGTTTATATATTCATTATGATCATGTCTTTGCAAATTTCATCATTATTTATTATGGAAACAATCATTTAATTAATAAAAAATGACTGGATATCACTAAATGTCAACTAAATAACCGTCTGAATTTAATACCAACCACCTTCTAATGAGCTAAACAATAATAAAATGAGCTCATTCAGAAATAGTTTGGATCGTGTTCTTTTTATCGAGATAATCATGACAGATATTTGTTTTTTGCCAATATATCAAATTTTATATGGAAAATAACTAATTGTATCTGTGTCCCAGAAATCACTTTCCACTAAGTTCCCCATTACAAAAACACCTCTCCAGGAAGTGTGTTAATTCCAGATCACATGACCTGCTCCACATGATGTCATTTCCTCCTGAAGAAAAGACTGGCCAGACTCCAAGGCTTTCTGAGTTATTTAATATAAAGTAGTCAACAGGTTTACTACAATATCTTTAGAAATAACTTTCAGTTTCAATTTTACTCAATTGTATAGATAATATTTAGAAGAATCTTTTTGTAAAAATGCCATGTGGTGTTTGGTTCTCTTGATTTGTTGATTTTAGGTTTCTTTTTTTACTTTTAATAAAAATGTATGCAAGATATTTCCCATGGACTTCAAAAGTCCCTCAATTATATATTGACTCAGATATAACAAACAATGGTTCCCAAAAAAAACGACTTCAACTTACATATAAAACACACCAAATTTAATTTGAGGTTATGTAATGATTCATGTGGTTATCAGCCTACAGGTTCTATTTGAGAACCACACGCACACAGCATATATAAGAAAAACAAAAATGATGGTTCTTTGTCAGGAAAATTCTCCGGTGGAGTCCTGACTTCTCCAAATTAACACTCAGTCGTCTCTCAGGTCAAAGCAAAGTTTTACTTGCAGGAAGGAATCGCATGAACAGAACAAGTGACTGAAAGGAGAGAAACAGCTTAGCTTTTATACAGGCACATAAATATTATTTTTTTCTCTTTTTGGTCTAAAATCTAACTATGAAGAAAAATCCAAATGTGAACGATTCCAAATCTGACTGAGAGACAATTGTGTATTTTTTTAGCAAACTGGAGAAAAAATAGAACCTTTAAACTTGTAGCCTGACAGGCTGTTTATCTGTTTGTTGGTGTTTATTTTGGGCTGACGCTCATTTAATTTTAAAGCCGATATCGTGCATCTCTACACATTTGTTCTGCAACAAAACTGACATGAAAGTGGGAGAGATGTCAGTCAAACCCAGCGTGTCCACATCCACTCAGTCTTTACTGAGAGAACAGGTTTAATCAATCAAAACACTTCTAAAAGTTCAAATCTGCTCCAGCTCTACCAGCTCCATTAAAACTCTAATAATTAAAGAAATCCAATAGAGTGAAATGTTTAATACAAAGCTCCTTAAGTCCTGATAAGTTTTTTATATTTAGACAAAGACATCTTTCAAGACTTCAGGAGCTTTGTAATAAGAAGTAATTCCGCCTAATAAATGCTTTTATGCACACTTCTGATAACACTCTTGTCAAATATAATGTTTGAAGGATTTGTTCTTGTTACAGGGACATTTTACATCCTGGGATTTTTTACTTCCCGAGGCTCTGAATAATTCCACAGCTCCGTGTGTTTAAGCTTTACAGACTCATCCATATATCATCCAGGCAGCTCTTTCTGCAGTAATTGGTGATCACACAGTTCAGCCTGCTACGAAGTGAAAGTGAATGGCTGCAGGCCGTTGTTGTGACTGCGAATAGGTTTATCTCTCACTCTGTCAACGCTCGGCGTCATTGTTCGCTCACAATGGAGCCACATGCAGCTTTTTTACCCCCCTGCAGGCATTATTTTGGCTGTGAAACATCGCCGCTCCCTTGTAAGACAGCGGTTCTGATGTAAGAAGTGAAAACTATTTACGGACACGAGGGGATGAGAGGAAAACCGGAGAGGCTTTGTTTGCGACAAAATAAATCCACTTGTGCGCTGATGAAATGATACAGACGATGTATCACAAAAGCTTCTTGCGGGAATCCCTGCAACCAAAAGATACAGCTGCACAGAACAGATAGGGTTTACATAATGTTCTTCACAGCGGGTTTGTGTGTAACACAAAACGATTATTGCCAGTGAGGTTAAATGATGTAACTTTTATTCTCGGTGCACACAGGACATGAAAACACACTGCGCTGGGTTGTTATAGTCGCAGCATTAATTAAGACTGAAAGCTGTTGCTGCTATAACAGCCTTGAGAACTCTTTATTATTAATGGTATGCTAGAGCACCATAAAACATGGAGTATCTGTCTATCTATTGGTCTGTCTCTGTCTGTCTGTCTATATCTATATCTATCTATCTATCTATCTATCTATCTATCTATCTATCTATCTATCTATCTATCTATCTATCTATCTATCTATCTATCTGTCTGTCTGTCCGTCCGTCCGTCCGTCCGTCCGTCCGTCCGTCCGTCCGTCCGTCCGTCCGTCCGTCCGTCCGTCCACCCATCCACCCACCCATCCATCCATCCATCCATCCATCCATCCATCCATCCATCCATCCATCCATCCATCCATCCATCCACCCACCCATCCATTCACCCATCCATCCACCCACCCATCCATCCATCCATCCATCCTCTTATTTTCTAAGTGCACCTTATGCAGCATAGTACTCCCACAACATGATGGTGCCACCACCGTGCTTTATGGTCAGGATGGGATCCCTCGTCTTGAAGACTCATCCTTTTCCCCTGAAATATAATGCTTGCCATCATGGCCAAACTGTTCAGTTCTTATTTAATCAGGCCAGAGGACATTTCTTTGTGTAGCTGTGAGCTTTGTGGCAGTTTTGGAGCAGTGACTTCTTTCTTGCTGAGTGATCTTTCAGGTTATATTCTAATCAACTACGGTGGCCATACATGCCTTTGCAGTAGTTTCCTCCAACATCTTGACAGGATATGTTATGGTTGTTCAGGGGTTGATTTGTTGACTGTTGGCACCACACTTTGTGTTCAGATTGATGTGGTGGATTTTTGGAACTTGCTTGTAAAGCTGAAGCCAACTCATTGCATTTTTTGTAAGGTCTTAGCTGTTTTATTTTGATTGCTGAAGCAAAGAGGTATACTTTAAAGCACATCTATAGGTGCACCTCCCATTGACGCTCATGACGCTGTTTAGTCTGTCAGAAGCTTCTACAGTCATGGCATCTAGAATTTCCATGCTGTTTAACGGCACAGTGAACTTAGTGTATGTAAACTTTTGAGCCACTGGAATATAGTAAATGAAGGGGCAAATAATCTCTCTGTAAACATTTGTTGGAAAAATTGCTTGTCATGCATGAAGTAGATTTTGTAACCGACTTGCTAACACTATAGTTGGTTACATGAGATCTGTGGAGGGGTTGAAAAACAAGTTGTATGGGTCAATATATAATTGTGGGACTCTTTATAACATAGTTGACAGGTACCATAGTTGACTTTTTTGCTGTTTTCAGGCCTAAAATCAACATGACCGCCTAGAACCAAACACCACATGATATTTTTACAGAAAGCTTTTTCTAAATATTATATATACAATTGAGTAAAATTGAAATTGAAAGTTATTTATAAAGATATTCTAGTAAACGTAAATGGGTAACTTATTTTCCATATAAAATTTGATATATTGCCAAAAAAGAAATATCTGTCATGATCATCTCAACTTAATAAAAAGAACACAATCCAAACTATCTCTGAATCAGCTCATTTTATTATTGTTTAGCTAATTAGAAGGTGGTTGTTATTAAATTGAGACGGTTATTTAGTTGACATTTTGATGTTATCCAGTCATTTTTTATTAATAAGTGATTGTTTCCATTTGTAAAGACGTGATCATAATGAACATTAAAAACATGAATTTTTTTTTTTTGCTTTTAATATAAATGTATACAAGATATATCCCATGGACTTTAAAAGTCCTTCAATTATATATAGACTCGTATGTAAACGTCTGACTTCAGCTGTAATTGGCTTTGATAAAACATCTACATACCAGGGCACAGATTAAGCTCCATTTATTACTTCTACAGTTGTAGGTTTTCCTCACCTGATTTTAAAATAATAATATTGTCTCCAAAATGTTGCCAAACCCAGTTTTAGCTGTTTCCCGCTTTTATCAAGGTCTCGAACGATGGGTCATGTTTGTGTTTGAGGTCTGACTTTCCTCCTTCTCTTCTTCCAGGAGTCTTGTGTCTCCTCGAGCACGACGAGGAGTACGTCTTCACGCTGCCCTGTGCCTACGCCCGCTCCATCCTCACCGTGCCCTGGGTGGAGCTGGGAGGCAAAGTCTCCATCAACTGCATCAAGAGCGGCTACTCGGCCACCGTCACCTTCCACACAAAGCCTTTCTACGGAGGGAAGGTGCACAGGTGAGCCTCTGTCCTCCTCCACCGCCTGTCATCCATCCTCACTTCCAGAAAACGGTTCAACAGGCTGGTTCTTATCTTTGACTTCATGCATTAATACTTTGCAGACTGAGCAAAAATATTGTATTCATCTGTGAGGCTGTCAGGTTTGACTTTTAAGTATAAATGCCAGGCAGACTGGGTCACCCGCTGCTGCTGTAATGGAGGTTAAACAGTGGCAGCATGAAAACAGTCCTTTTTGCAGGTTAATTTTCCATTTTAAAGTGTCAGTACTCTCCATTTGAGTTAACCGTCACACAAAATCAACAGTGACATTAATATTTAATGAGTCTTTTACTTGCTTTCTTGTTTGAAGCACTGAAAGAAAGAGGAAAGAGTAGGTGCTCTCAGAAAGACACTTTATTAAATACAACTGAAATGTTTTGACATTATGTCTTCATCAGTTATAATGAAGGTTCATATGTAGCTTTCATCTGATTTAATTCAGGTGTGACTTCCAGTTCAAGTCCATCAAATTAGTACCAACACAGAAGTCAACACATATTGATTACCTGCTAATCTCTCTGACAGAAATATCATTAGAATGTAGTGTTATAGCCAGTAAATCCAATTATAGTAGGCTGCTGCTTACTAATTCTAAGTCATTTCACAATAAATTAGCTGTGGCACAGTATAAACGTAGCAGGCAAATCAGTTACAGCAGCAAAATTAAGATTTTTGTCAGTTTCCAGTTCCATGCCAATGCTCAAAATACGTCCATACACTACTGTTCAGAAGTTCTGAGTCACTTAGAAATGTTCTTAGTTTTGAAAGAAGAGCATTTTTTTTCAATGAAGATACATAAAACTAATCTGAAATCCAGTCTAGACACTGTTCATGTGGTAAATGACTATTCTAGCTGGAAATGTTTAACGAAATATCTCCATAGAGGTACAGAGGAACATTTCCAGCAACCATCACTCCTGTGTTCTAATGCTACATTGTGTTAGCTAATGGTGTTGAAAGGCTCATTGATGATTAGAAACCCTTTGTGTAATTATGTTAGCACATGGATAAGTGTCATGTTCTATGCTATAATGTGCTGGGCCACAGGAGGTCCTTCCTACCTGTAGTAATCAGACTGTACGATTCGTCCCCCTTCTGCAGAGGGGAGTCATAATCAACAGACTTTTCCATGTTTAAAATTATCAGACTCTTTCCTAAAAGAGTCACGATCTGTATTATCATTGTTCAAGCGCAATATTTCTAGTGCAATACATCTGTTAATCTGTTTTTTGATATTAGTCTACAGTTTACATCTTGTACTTGTTTTATTCTTATTTTTCTAGACACTTTTAGACACTTTGCACTTTGTATTCTTTGTTATTTTTATTTTACTGCTATCCTCTGTGTAACTGTGCATATTCCACTAACCTTTGTTGATTGCATTGTACTCTGGCAAAGTAAATTCCTCTGGGCTGAATAAAGTAGATCTCATCTTATAACATAAAATTGCCTGCATGACCCCGGACTTTTGAACATTATTGTACATGAAAAAGTAAACGGTCCCAGACATTCCGGAGGTTTCAGTTCATGAGTGGTTTATCCGTTTTGCCACTGCAGAGTGACGGCGGAGGTCAAACACAACCCGACCAACACCATCGTGTGCAAAGCGCAGGGCGAGTGGAACGGCACTCTGGAGTTCACCTACAGCAGCGGCGAGACCAAAGTGATCGACACGGCCAAACTCCCAGTCACCAGGAAGAAGCTGAGGCCTGTGGAGAAACAGGGGAGGACAGAATCCAGGTGAGACCGACTGGACACGGCCCTCTGGACAGTCTGATTTAGAACGTGGGTAGCGTTAGTGTGGAACTGAAATTTTTGTTCGTCTTGCAGGCGGTTATGGCAACATGTCACCAAGTCGCTGAAGGAAGGAAACATCGACGAGGCCACGGAGCACAAACACAGACTGGAAGAGTGTCAGAGAGGAGAGGAAAGGCAGAGAGCAGCTGATAGCAAACCCTGGACACCCAAATACTTCACTAAAGAGGTACAGTAGGACTTCTATTAACAGCATATCACCATCTGTGGCCAAACGTTCACTCCATTTAGCTTCCAACGTGTTATTTGAGAGTCTGAATTATTGCATTCAGCCCCTGACAAAAGTATTGTCGCTTATCCAAGGTGTAGGAGCAACAAATAACAACTTGACTTGTAGTCCATCAATTGAAAATAGAAATGTTTGATATGAAAGGCAAAGCCCTCTAGATGCTGGTTATACTAAAATAATGTTTTGTATCATTCATTGAGTTTCATCATTTAATTAGGACAGAAAGGACAGATTTTGCTCGGACAAAAGTCTTGTTGCCTCCATAAATAATGTAGAAATTATACATACACGTTATTTTGAATACACAGATATGATACACTAACATCAGAACATCGAGTCATGGTGCCTTGCAAAAAAAGAATGAATATCGTGATTGCCAGTGATTCAAACAACTAATTGATGAAGTCATCTGGAATGGCAAAAAAAGCCATCTAGCAGGACTCCATCAAGATTCTTCAGTTTCATTTTCCAAGCCTCCTCCTTCATCTTAGGTTGGTATCTTGATTTAATCATTTAAAGTCAAGACAACATTTTGTCCTTGCAAAAACAGACGTTATGGGCTTTACCAAGCTGTGAACTTCAGGACACTTTAGAACGGTTTCATTTTGCACCCAGTTATTAATGTGAAAGCCCTTAACATTAAAATGAACCATTTATTGTAACGATTGGTTGAGTAGAAATAAAGTTTTATGCCATTTTAAGTCACTCTGTCCTTATGCGACAAGACTTTTGTCTGGACTGTAGTTGCCCTGAAATAGGATGCGCTTTGTGCCACTATAATCAAAGAAAAGCTTGCAAAAATCATTGGGAAAAAACACAAATTGTTTGGCCTTTTACCTTTTTAGTTCCAGATGCATCTTCCTCACTGATCACACACACTTTTTCCAACAGTGTCTTTATTAATTAACAGCCCTTTACATTCTTCATGCGGCTGTGTCAATATAGAAGTAGAGATACAGAAGTGAACAGCTTCTCTTAACCACCACACAGCAACCCATATCCATCATCCTTAATAAGCCTTTTGGTCCTACTGTTTTGGTGGATGAGTTTTTGAGTGGCAGCTCAGCCTCCCTGCTTGTTGTTCAGAACTAGATGGAGGCCGTTTGCTTTGTTAGAGAAAAAACAAGAAGAAAATAAGAAAGACGTCCTGTCACTTCTAATTTTCTCTGGGAGTGATCATTTTACTTAGAAATATGGCCAAATTTTCTATGAGCAGAACCATCGTTTTTTCTAACTCATGTACTGAGAGATATGTCAGAAAATTAGAATGTTAATTTTGAATGTTAGCAGCAGTTTGGAGCTAACTGCTGGTTAACATGTAACCCTCGTGTTGTCCTCATTTATGGGCACCAAAAAAATGTTTCCTTGTCTAAAAAAAATCCCAAAAATTCAGCAAAAAAATTCCCCAAATTTCTGAAAATTTGCAAAACCTTCAGGAAGAAAATTCCAATAATTCCTTAAAAGTTTTATTAAAAAAAAAAAAAAATCCCCCAAATTTGGCAAGAAAATTCTTGTAAATATTTTCAAAAAATGAGTAAAAAGCTTCCAAAAAAATCCTAAAAATATCTAAAGTGATTACGTATATATCAGTAAAACTTCCAATATTTTCTTTAAGAACATTCACAAAAAAATCAACAAAAATCCAGCAAAATTTGCTGGATTTTTGTTGATTTTGTTGTGAATGTTATTAAGAAACATTTTTAACATTTTTTTTCCCACCAAAAAATGTTCAAAGATTTCCCAAAAATGTTGAAAATGTGGACATCAGAAGTTTCACTGTGAAAATATTTATTTTTCTCCTCATTTTCAAACTTTAAATCGGGTCAGTTTTGACCCACAGGATGACACGAAGGTTAATCTTCATGGGATGCATTTCAGTTACTGTATAATTCTATTGTCTGACAGCAGAAACAGAAAAAAAAACTGAAATACAATGTATATGAGCACAGAGAGCAGGAGAGAAGTATAGAAATGTAAATGACTGACGGCGGTGGGATACAAAATAAACTGAAGTGTAACTCAAAAACGCATCAGCCAACAGGAACACGCCTCTGGTTTGAGAGAGATGAAGACATAACAGCAAAATCAGCAGTGAAGGCTCATCAATCTCATCAGTCTCATCAATGAGGAAGAAGCAGAAGAAACTAAAAAAATAAAAGGCAAATAATGTCTGTTTTTCTTTTGAGATTTGCACAAATTCAATAAAAGGAACCAACTAACGATCCTGACAGGATGTGTATTACACTCATCAGAGACAACACAAAATGATGATCCAAGAGTGTCTAAAAGTTGATGATGGTTCTTGCTGAGTGTGTTTCTGGTGGAATTATGATTTTGGATAAAATGCTTTTAAATCTCATCTGGGGCTGGATCACCCTCAGTCATGGTAATCCTCAGTGCTTCAGCAGAGAGAGTGGACTTCTCTACAAGGGCCTTCTTCAATTGAAACAGAATAATGGAGAGATTTATTAACTCCCAACTCACATGATTCATGGTATGACTGCTGGTTCAGCTGCCTGAGGAGGAATGTATGTGACCATCCTGTTTTGAGATGGATGTTCCAGTTCAACAGCGACGTCTTTATTCACTCCCCTGTATGTAGGTCTGTGCACTCTTTGCTCAGCTCATGATTGGGTGTTTTATCCATCGTGCGAACTATTGTCAAAGAGCGTTGCTGGGTCTAAAGTGTACCGGGATGTTTTGTTCGGAGAAAAGGAAGTTTCTTAGACATAGCGGTCACATATGGTATGACCGTGTTGTTTTGCGTTTTTTTTTTTGTCATTTCCTTCCACCAGCAATGGTGGAAGGTTTGGATATTCTCCGGTTTGCGTTCCAGTGAGTGGTGGGAGTCAAACAGCAGCTATTGGACTGTATGTAGGTCTTTTTCAGTACACTTTAATGTTAAGACTTCTGTCCTCTTTTATTATGGCATTTTAAGATTAAAGAAATGACAAAATCTGACAAAATTCATGATTTTTTTTCAAAGAAAACCTTTCTGGAGCGTTTTTCACGGCCTCCTTTACATTATTTCGTCATATGGCACGTTTTTACAACATGTTGAAAAATCTCGTTTTTTTTTCGACATAGTATAGTAAGGCGTTTTTTTGGCGCCAAAATTCATGATGATTTTTTTTGCACAGAAAACCTTTCTGGAGTGTTTTTCACGCTCTTCTTTACCTGATTTCATCATAAGGCACGTTTTTACATGTTCAAAAAAGTGCATTTTTTTTTGACAGTATAGTAAGGTGTTTTTTTGCCGCCAAAATTCATGTTTTTTTTGCACAGAAAACCCTTCTGGAGTGTTTTTCATGCTCTCCTTTACCTTATTTCATCATACGGCACGTTTCTGCAACATGTTCGAAAAATTGCATGTTTTTTTCGACATAGTATAGTAAGGCGTTTTTTTGGCGCCAAAATTCATGATGATTTTTTTTTGCACAGAAAACCTTTCTGGAGTGTTTTTCACGCTCTCCTTTACATTATTTGATCATACGGCACGTTTCTGCAACATGTTCGAAAAATCTGATTTTTTTTCGACATTGTATAGTAAGGCGTTTTTTGCCGCCAAAATTCATGATGATTTTTTTGTACAGAAAACCCTTCTGGAGTGTTTTTCACGCTCTCCTTTACATTATTTCATCATACGGCACGTTTTTACAACATGTTTGAAAAATTGCATTTCTTTTCGACATAGTATAGTAAGGCGTTATTTTTGCCGCCAAAATTCATGATGATTTTTTTTGCACAGAAAACCTTTCTGGAATGTTTTTCACGCTCTCCTTTACATTATTTCATCATACGGCACGTTTCTGCAACATGTTCGAAAAAGTGCATGTTTTTTTCGACATAGTATAGTAAGGCGTTTTTTTGCCGCCAAAATTCATGATTTTTTTTGCACAGAAAACCTTTCTGGAGTGTTTTTCATGCTCTCCTTTACCTTTTTTTCATCATACGGCACGTTTCTGCAACATGTTCGAAAAATTGCATTTTTTTTCGACATAGTATAGTAAGGCGTTTTTTTGGCGCCAAACTTCATGATGATTTTTTTTGCACAGAAAACCTTTCTGGAGTGTTTTTCATGCTCTCCTTTACATCGTTTCATCATATGGCACGTTTCTGCAACATGTTCGAAAAATCTGATTTTCTTTCGACATAGTATAGTAAGGCGTTTTTTGGCGCCAAAATTCATGATGATTTTTTTGCACAGAAAACCTTTCTGGAGTGTTTTTCACGCTCTCCTTTACATTATTTCATCATACGGTACATTTTCACAACATGTTCGAAAAAGTGCATTTTTTTTCGACATAGGGCGACAAGGCGTTTTTTTGCTGCCAAAATTCATGATGATTTTTTTTGCAAAGAAAACCTTTCTGGAGTGTTTTTCACGCTCTCCTTTACATTATTTGATCATACGGCACGTTTTTACAACATGTTCGCAAAATCAGATTTTTTTTCGACATAGTATAGTAAGGCTTTTTTTTGCCGCCAAAATTCATGATGATTTTTTTTGCACAGAAAACCTTTCTGGAGTGTTTTTCACGCTCTCCTTTACATTATTTCATCGTACGGCACCTTTCTGCAACATGTTCGAAAAATCTGATTTTTTTTCGACATAGTATAGTAAGGCGTTTTTTGGCGCCAAAATTCATGATGATTTTTTTTGCACAGAAAACCTTTCTGGAGTGTTTTTCACGCTCTCCTTTACATTATTTCATCATACGGTACATTTTCACAACATGTTCGAAAAAGTGCATTTTTTTTCGACATAGGGCGACAAGGCGTTTTTTTGCTGCCAAAATTCATGATGATTTTTTTTGCAAAGAAAACCTTTCTGGAGTGTTTTTCACGCTCTCCTTTACATTATTTGATCATACGGCACGTTTTTACAACATGTTCGCAAAATCAGATTTTTTTTCGACATAGTATAGTAAGGCTTTTTTTTGCCGCCAAAATTCATGATGATTTTTTTTGCACAGAAAACCTTTCTGGAGTGTTTTTCACGCTCTCCTTTACATTATTTCATCGTACGGCACCTTTCTGCAACATGTTCGAAAAATCTGATTTTTTTTCGACATAGTATAGTAAGGCGTTTTTTTGCCGCCAAAATTCATGATGATTTTATTTGCATGGAAAACCTTTCTGGAGTGTTTTTCATGCTCTCCTTTACCTTTTTTTCATCATACGGCACGTTTCTGCAGCATGTTCGAAAAATCAGATTTTTTTTCGACATAGTATAGTAAGGCGTTTTTTTGGCGCCAAAATTCATGATGATTTTTTTTGCACAGAAAACCTTTCTGGAGTGTTTTTCACGCTCTCCTTTACATTATTTCATCATACGGCACGTTTCTGCAACATGTTCGAAAAATCTGATTTTTTTTCGACATAGTATAGTAAGGCGTTTTTTTGGCGCCAAAATTCATGATGATTTTTTTTGCACAGAAAACCTTTCTGGAGTGTTTTTCATGCTCTCCTTTACCTTTTTTTCATCATACGGCACGTTTCTGCAACATGTTCGAAAAATCTGATTTTTTTTCGACATAGTATAGTAAGGCGTTTTTTTGGCGCCAAAATTCATGATGATTTTTTTTGCACAGAAAACCTTTCTGGAGTGTTTTTCATGCTCTCCTTTACCTTTTTTCATCATACGGCACGTTTCTGCAACATGTTCGAAAAATCTGATTTTTTTTCGACATAGTATAGTAAGGCGTTTTTTTTGGCGCCAAAATTCATGATGATTTTTTTTGCACAGAAAACCTTTCTGGAGTGTTTTTCATGCTCTCCTTTACATCGTTTCATCATATGGCACGTTTCTGCAACATGTTCGAGAAATTGCATTTTTTTTCGACATAGTATAGTAAGGCGTTTTTTTTGGCGCCAAAATTCATGATGATTTTTTTTGCACAGAAAACCTTTCTGGAGTGTTTTTCACGCTCTCCTTTACATTATTTCATTATACGGCACGTTTCTGCAACATGTTCGAAAAATTGCATTTTTTTTCGACATAGTATAGTAAGGCGTTTTTTTGCCGCCAAAATTCATGATGATTTTTTTTGCACAGAAAACCTTTCTCGAGTGTTTTTCATGCTCTCCTTTACCTTTTTTTCATCATACGGCACGTTTCTGCAACATGTTCGAAAAATTGCATTTTTTTTCGACATAGTATAGTAAGGCGTTTTTTTGGCGCCAAAATTCATGATGATTTTTTTTGCACAGAAAACCTTTCTGGAGTGTTTTTCACGCTCTCCTTTACATTATTTCATCATACCGCACGTTTCTGCAACATGTTCGAAAAATCTGATTTTTTTTCGACATAGTATAGTAAGGCGTTTTTTTGGCGCCAAAATTCATGATGATTTTTTTTGCACAGAAAACCTTTCTGGAGTGTTTTTCATGCTCTCCTTTACCTTTTTTTCATCATACAGCACGTTTCTGCAACATGTTCGAAAAATCTGATTTTTTTTCGACATAGTATAGTAAGGCGTTTTTTTGGCGCCAAAATTCATGATGATTTTTTTTGCACAGAAAACCTTTCTGGAGTGTTTTTCATGCTCTCCTTTACCTTTTTTTCATCATACGGCACGTTTCTGCAACATGTTCGAAAAATTGCATTTTTTTTCGACATAGTATAATAAGGCGTTTTTTTGGCGCCAAACTTCATGATGATTTTTTTTGCACAGAAAACCTTTCTGGAATGTTTTTCATGCTCTCCTTTACATCGTTTCATCATATGGCACGTTTCTGCAACATGTTCGAGAAATTGCATTTTTTTTCGACATAGTATAGTAAGGCGTTTTTTTTGGCGCCAAAATTCATGATGATTTTTTTTGCACAGAAAACCTTTCTGGAGTGTTTTTCACGCTCTCCTTTACATTATTTCATCGTACGGCACGTTTCTGCAACATGTTCGAAAAATCAGATTTTTTTTCGACATAGTATAGTAAGGCGTTTTTTTGGCGCCAAAATTCATGATGATTTTTTTTGCACAGAAAACCTTTCTGGAGTGTTTTTCATGCTCTCCTTTACCTTTTTTCATCATACGGCACGTTTCTGCAACATGTTCGAAGAATCTGATTTTTTTTCGACATAGTATAGTAAGGCGTTTTTTTGGCGCCAAACTTCATGATGATTTTTTTTGCACAGAAAACCTTTCTGGAGTGTTTTTCATGCTCTCCTTTACATCGTTTCATCATATGGCACGTTTCTGCAACATGTTCGAGAAATTGCATTTTTTTTCGACATAGTATAGTAAGGCGTTTTTTTGGCGCCAAAATTCATGATGATTTTTTTTGCACAGAAAACCTTTCTGGAGTGTTTTTCATGCTCTCCTTTACATCGTTTCATCATATGGCACGTTTCTGCAACATGTTCGAGAAATTGCATTTTTTTTCGACATAGTATAGTAAGGCGTTTTTTTGGCGCCAAAATTCATGATGATTTTTTTTGCACAGAAAACCTTTCTGGAGTGTTTTTCACGCTCTCCTTTACATTATTTCATCATACGGCACGTTTCTGCAACATGTTCGAAAAATTGCATTTTTTTTCGACATAGTATAGTAAGGCGTTTTTTTGCCGCCAAAATTCATGATGATTTTTTTTGCACAGAAAACCTTTCTGGAGTGTTTTTCATGCTCTCCTTTACCTTTTTTTCATCATACGGCACGTTTCTGCAACATGTTCGAAAAATTGCATTTTTTTTCGACATAGTATAGTAAGGCGTTTTTTTGGCGCCAAAATTCATGATGATTTTTTTTGCACAGAAAACCTTTCTGGAGTGTTTTTCACGCTCTCCTTTACATTTTTTCATCATACGGCACGTTTCTGCAACATGTTCGAAAAATTGCATTTTTTTTCGACATAGTATAGTAAGGCGTTTTTTTTGGCGCCAAAATTCATGATGATTTTTTTTGCACAGAAAACCTTTCTGGAGTGTTTTTCACGCTCTCCTTTACATTATTTCATCATACCGCACGTTTCTGCAACATGTTCGAAAAATCTGATTTTTTTTCGACATAGTATAGTAAGGCGTTTTTTTGGCGCCAAAATTCATGATGATTTTTTTTGCACAGAAAACCTTTCTGGAGTGTTTTTCATGCTCTCCTTTACCTTTTTTTCATCATACGGCACGTTTCTGCAACATGTTCGAAAAATCTGATTTTTTTTCGACATAGTATAGTAAGGCGTTTTTTTGGCGCCAAAATTCATGATGATTTTTTTTGCACAGAAAACCTTTCTGGAGTGTTTTTCACGCTCTCCTTCACATTATTTCATCGTACGGCACGTTTCTGCAACATGTTCGAAAAATCAGATTTTTTTTCGACATAGTATAGTAAGGCGTTTTTTTGGCGCCAAAATTCATGATGATTTTTTTTGCACAGAAAACCTTTCTGGAGTGTTTTTCATGCTCTCCTTTACCTTTTTTTCATCATACGGCACGTTTCTGCAACATGTTCGAAAAATCTGATTTTTTTTCGACATAGTATAGTAAGGCGTTTTTTTGGCGCCAAACTTCATGATGATTTTTTTTGCACAGAAAACCTTTCTGGAGTGTTTTTCATGCTCTGCTTTACATCGTTTCATCATATGGCACGTTTCTGCAACATGTTCGAGAAATTGCATTTTTTTTCGACATAGTATAGTAAGGCGTTTTTTTTGGCGCCAAAATTCATGATGATTTTTTTTGCACAGAAAACCTTTCTGGAGTGTTTTTCACGCTCTCCTTTACATTATTTCATCATACGGCACGTTTCTGCAACATGTTCGAAAAATTGCATTTTTTTTCGACATAGTATAGTAAGGCGTTTTTTTGCCGCCAAAATTCATGATGATTTTTTTTGCACAGAAAACCTTTCTGGAGTGTTTTTCATGCTCTCCTTTACCTTTTTTTCATCATACGGCACGTTTCTGCAACATGTTCGAAGAATCAGATTTTTTTTCGACATAGTATAGTAAGGCGTTTTTTTGGCGCCAAACTTCATGATGATTTTTTTTGCACAGAAAACCTTTCTGGAGTGTTTTTCATGCTCTCCTTTACATCGTTTCATCATATGGCACGTTTCTGCAACATGTTCGAGAAATTGCATTTTTTTTCGACATAGTATAGTAAGGCGTTTTTTTGCCGCCAAAATTCATGATGATTTTTTTTGCACAGAAAACCTTTCTGGAGTGTTTTTCATGCTCTCCTTTACCTTTTTTTCATCATACGGCACGTTTCTGCAGCATGTTCGAGAAATTGCATTTTTTTTCGACACAGTATAGTAAGGCGTTTTTTTGCCGCCAAAATTCATGATGATTTTTTTTGCACAGAAAACCTTTCTGGAGTGTTTTTCATGCTCTCCTTTACATCGTTTCATCATATGGCACGTTTCTGCAACATGTTCGAGAAATTGCATTTTTTTTCGACATAGTATAGTAAGGCGTTTTTTTTGGCGCCAAAATTCATGATGATTTTTTTTGCACAGAAAACCTTTCTGGAGTGTTTTTCACGCTCTCCTTTACATTATTTCATCGTACGGCACATTTCTGCAACATGTTCGAAAAATCAGATTTTTTTTCGACATAGTATAGTAAGGCGTTTTTTGCCGCCAAACTTCATGATGATTTTTTTTGCACAGAAAACCTTTCTGGAGTGTTTTTCATGCTCTCCTTTACATCGTTTCATCATATGGCACGTTTCTGCAACATGTTCGAGAAATTGCATTTTTTTTCGACATAGTATAGTAAGGCGTTTTTTTGGCGCCAAAATTCATGATGATTTTTTTTGCACAGAAAACCTTTCTGGAGTGTTTTTCACGCTCTCCTTTACATTATTTCATCGTACGGCACATTTCTGCAACATGTTCGAAAAATCAGATTTTTTTTCGACATAGTATAGTAAGGCGTTTTTTTGGCGCCAAAATTCATGATGATTTTTTTTGCACAGAAAACCTTTCTGGAGTGTTTTTCATGCTCTCCTTTACCTTTTTTTCATCATACGGCACGTTTCTGCAACATGTTCGAAAAATTGCATTTTTTTTCGACATAGTATAGTAAGGCGTTTTTTTGCCGCCAAACTTCATGATGACTTTTTTTTGCACAGAAAACCTTTCTGGAGTGTTTTTCATGCTCTCCTTTACATCGTTTCATCATATGGCACGTTTCTGCAACATGTTCGAGAAATTGCATTTTTTTTCGACATAGTATAGTAAGGCGTTTTTTTGGCGCCAAACTTCATGATGATTTTTTTCTGCACAGAAAACCTTTCTGGAGTGTTTTTCACGCTCTCCTTTACCTTATTTCATCATACGGCATGTTTTTACAACATGTTCGAAAAATCTGATTTTTTTTCGACATAGTATAGTAAGGCGTTTTTTTGGCGCCAAAATTCATGATGATTTTTTTTGCACAGAAAACCTTTCTGGAGTGTTTTTCATGCTCTCCTTTACCTTTTTTCATCATACGGCACGTTTCTGCAACATGTTCGAAAAATTGCATTTTTTTTCGACATAGTATAGTAAGGCGTTTTTTTGCCGCCAAAATTCATGATGATTTTTTTGCACAGAAAACCTTTCTGGAGTGTTTTTCATGCTCTCCTTTACCTTTTTTTCATCATACGGCACGTTTCTGCAACATGTTCGAAGAATCTGATTTTTTTTCGACATAGTATAGTAAGGCGTTTTTTTGGCGCCAAACTTCATGATGATTTTTTTTGCACAGAAAACCTTTCTGGAGTGTTTTTCATGCTCTCCTTTACATCGTTTCATCATATGGCACGTTTCTGCAACATGTTCGAGAAATTGCATTTTTTTTCGACATAGTATAGTAAGGCGTTTTTTTGGCGCCAAAATTCATGATGATTTTTTTTGCACAGAAAACCTTTCTGGAGTGTTTTTCATGCTCTCCTTTACATTATTTCATCATACGGCACGTTTCTGCAACATGTTCGAAGAATCTGATTTTTTTTCGACATAGTATAGTAAGGCGTTTTTTTGGCGCCAAACTTCATGATGATTTTTTTTGCACAGAAAACCTTTCTGGAGTGTTTTTCATGCTCTCCTTTACATCGTTTCATCATATGGCACGTTTCTGCAACATGTTCGAGAAATTGCATTTTTTTTCGACATAGTATAGTAAGGCGTTTTTTTGCCGCCAAAATTCATGATGATTTTTTTTGCACAGAAAACCTTTCTGGAGTGTTTTTCACGCTCTCCTTCACAGTAGTTCATCATGCCGCACGTTTCTGCAACATGTTCGAAAAATCAGATTTTTTTTCGACATAGTATAGTAAGGCGTTTTTTTGGCGCCAAACTTCATGATGATTTTTTTTGCACAGAAAACCTTTCTGGAGTGTTTTTCACGCTCTCCTTTACATTATTTCATCATACGGCACGTTTTTACAACATGTTCGAAAAATCTGATTTTTTTTCGACATAGTATAGTAAGGCGTTTTTTTGCCGCCAAAATTCATGATGATTTTTTTTGCACAGAAAACCTTTCTGGAGTGTTTTTCACGCTCTCCTTCACAGTAGTTCATCATGCCGCACGTTTCTGCAACATGTTCGAAAAATCAGATTTTTTTTCGACATAGTATAGTAAGGCGTTTTTTGCCGCCAAACTTCATGATGATTTTTTTTGCACAGAAAACCTTTCTGGAGTGTTTTTCATGCTCTCCTTTACATCGTTTCATCATATGGCACGTTTCTGCAACATGTTCGAGAAATTGCATTTTTTTTCGACATAGTATAGTAAGGCGTTTTTTTTGGCGCCAGAATTCATGATGATTTTTTTTGCACAGAAAACCTTTCTGGAGTGTTTTTCACGCTCTCCTTTACATTATTTCATCGTACGGCACATTTCTGCAACATGTTCGAAAAATCAGATTTTTTTTCGACATAGTATAGTAAGGCGTTTTTTTGGCGCCAAAATTCATGATGATTTTTTTTGCACAGAAAACCTTTCTGGAGTGTTTTTCATGCTCTCCTTTACCTTTTTTTCATCATACGACACGTTTCTGCAACATGTTCGAAAAATTGCATTTTTTTTCGACATAGTATAGTAAGGCGTTTTTTTGCCGCCAAACTTCATGATGACTTTTTTTTGCACAGAAAACCTTTCTGGAGTGTTTTTCATGCTCTCCTTTACATCGTTTCATCATATGGCACGTTTCTGCAACATGTTCGAGAAATTGCATTTTTTTTCGACATAGTATAGTAAGGCGTTTTTTTGGCGCCAAACTTCATGATGATTTTTTTCTGCACAGAAAACCTTTCTGGAGTGTTTTTCACGCTCTCCTTTACCTTATTTCATCATACGGCATGTTTTTACAACATGTTCGAAAAATCTGATTTTTTTTCGACATAGTATAGTAAGGCGTTTTTTTGGCGCCAAAATTCATGATGTTTTTTTTGCACAGAAAACCTTTCTGGAGTGTTTTTCATGCTCTCCTTTACCTTTTTTTCATCATACGGCACGTTTCTGCAACATGTTCGAAAAATTGCATTTTTTTTCGACATAGTATAGTAAGGCGTTTTTTTGCCGCCAAAATTCATGATTTTTTTTGCACAGAAAACCTTTCTGGAGTGTTTTTCATGCTCTCCTTTACCTTTTTTTCATCATACGGCACGTTTCTGCAACATGTTCGAAGAATCTGATTTTTTTTCGACATAGTATAGTAAGGCGTTTTTTTGGCGCCAAACTTCATGATGATTTTTTTTGCACAGAAAACCTTTCTGGAGTGTTTTTCATGCTCTCCTTTACATCGTTTCATCATATGGCACGTTTCTGCAACATGTTCGAGAAATTGCATTTTTTTTCGACATAGTATAGTAAGGCGTTTTTTTGGCGCCAAAATTCATGATGATTTTTTTTGCACAGAAAACCTTTCTGGAGTGTTTTTCATGCTCTCCTTTACCTTTTTTTCATCATACGGCACGTTTCTGCAACATGTTCGAAGAATCTGATTTTTTTTCGACATAGTATAGTAAGGCGTTTTTTTGGCGCCAAACTTCATGATGATTTTTTTTGCACAGAAAACCTTTCTGGAGTGTTTTTCATGCTCTCCTTTACATCGTTTCATCATATGGCACGTTTCTGCAACATGTTCGAGAAATTGCATTTTTTTTCGACATAGTATAGTAAGGCGTTTTTTTGCCGCCAAAATTCATGATGATTTTTTTTGCACAGAAAACCTTTCTGGAGTGTTTTTCATGCTCTCCTTTACCTTTTTTTCATCATACGGCACGTTTCTGCAACATGTTCGAAGAATCTGATTTTTTTTCGACATAGTATAGTAAGGCGTTTTTTTGGCGCCAAACTTCATGATGATTTTTTTTGCACAGAAAACCTTTCTGGAGTGTTTTTCATGCTCTCCTTTACCTTTTTTTCATCATACGGCACGTTTCTGCAGCATGTTCGAGAAATTGCATTTTTTTCGACACAGTATAGTAAGGCGTTTTTTTGCCGCCAAAATTCATGATGATTTTTTTTGCACAGAAAACCTTTCTGGAGTGTTTTTCACGCTCTCCTTCACAGTATTTCATCATGCCGCACGTTTCTGCAACATGTTCGAAAAATCAGATTTTTTTTCGACATAGTATAGTAAGGCGTTTTTTTGGCGCCAAACTTCATGATGATTTTTTTTGCACAGAAAACCTTTCTGGAGTGTTTTTCACGCTCTCCTTTACATTATTTCATCATACGGCACGTTTTTACAACATGTTCGAAATATCTGATTTTTTTTCGACATAGTATAGTAAGGCGTTTTTTTGCCGCCAAAATTCATGATGATTTTTTTTGCACAGAAAACCTTTCTGGAGTGTTTTTCACGCTCTCCTTTACATTATTTCATCATACGGCACGTTTTTACAACATGTTCGAAAAATCTGATTTTTTTTCGACATAGTATAGTAAGGCGTTTTTTTGGCGCCAAAATTCATGATGATTTTTTTTGCACAGAAAACCTTTCTGGAGTGTTTTTCACGCTCTCCTTTACATTATTTCATCATACGGCACGTTTCTGCAACATGTTCGAAAAATCAGATTTTTTTTCGACATAGTATAGTAAGGCGTTTTTTTGGCGCCAAAATTCATGATGATTTTTTTTGCACAGAAAACCTTTCTGGAGTGTTTTTCATGCTCTCCTTTACCTTTTTTCATCATACGGCACGTTTCTGCAACATGTTCGAAAAATCTGATTTTTTTTCGACATAGTATAGTAAGGCGTTTTTTTTGGCGCCAAAATTCATGATGATTTTTTTTGCACAGAAAACCTTTCTGGAGTGTTTTTCATGCTCTCCTTTACCTTTTTTTCATCATACGGCACGTTTCTGCAGCATGTTCGAGAAATTGCATTTTTTTCGACACAGTATAGTAAGGCGTTTTTTTGCCGCCAAAATTCATGATGATTTTTTTTGCACAGAAAACCTTTCTGGAGTGTTTTTCATGCTCTCCTTTACATCGTTTCATCATATGGCACGTTTCTGCAACATGTTCGAGAAATTGCATTTTTTTTCGACATAGTATAGTAAGGCGTTTTTTTTGGCGCCAAAATTCATGATGATTTTTTTTGCACAGAAAACCTTTCTGGAGTGTTTTTCACGCTCTCCTTTACATTATTTCATCGTACGGCACGTTTCTGCAACATGTTCGAAAAATCAGATTTTTTTTCGACATAGTATAGTAAGGCGTTTTTTTGCCGCCAAAATTCATGATGATTTTTTTTGCACAGAAAACCTTTCTGGAGTGTTTTTCATGCTCTCCTTTACATCGTTTCATCATATGGCACGTTTCTGCAACATGTTCGAGAAATTGCATTTTTTTTCGACATAGTATAGTAAGGCGTTTTTTTGGCGCCAAAATTCATGATGATTTTTTTTGCACAGAAAACCTTTCTGGAGTGTTTTTCACGCTCTCCTTTACATTATTTCATCGTACGGCACATTTCTGCAACATGTTCGAAAAATCAGATTCTTTTTCGACATAGTATAGTAAGGCGTTTTTTTGGCGCCAAAATTCATGATGATTTTTTTTGCACAGAAAACCTTTCTGGAGTGTTTTTCATGCTCTCCTTTACCTTTTTTCATCATACGGCACGTTTCTGCAACATGTTCGAAAAATTGCATTTTTTTTCGACATAGTATAGTAAGGCGTTTTTTTGGCGCCAAACTTCATGATGACTTTTTTTTGCACAGAAAACCTTTCTGGAGTGTTTTTCATGCTCTCCTTTACATCGTTTCATCATATGGCACGTTTCTGCAACATGTTCGAGAAATTGCATTTTTTTTTCGACATAGTATAGTAAGGCGTTTTTTTGGCGCCAAACTTCATGATGATTTTTTTCTGCACAGAAAACCTTTCTGGAGTGTTTTTCACGCTCTCCTTTACCTTATTTCATCATACGGCATGTTTTTACAACATGTTCGAAAAATCTGATTTTTTTTCGACATAGTATAGTAAGGCGTTTTTTTGGCGCCAAAATTCATGATGTTTTTTTTGCACAGAAAACCTTTCTGGAGTGTTTTTCACGCTCTCCTTTACATTATTTCATCGTACGGCACGTTTCTGCAACATGTTCGAAAAATCAGATTTTTTTTCGACATAGTATAGTAAGGCGTTTTTTTGCCGCCAAAATTCATGATTTTTTTTTGCACAGAGAACCTTTCTGGAGTGTTTTTCACGCTCTCCTTTACATTATTTCATCATACGGCACGTTTCTGCAACATGTTCGAAGAATCTGATTTTTTTTCGACATAGTATAGTAAGGCGTTTTTTTGGCGCCAAACTTCATGATGATTTTTTTTGCACAGAAAACCTTTCTGGAGTGTTTTTCATGCTCTCCTTTACATCGTTTCATCATATGGCACGTTTCTGCAACATGTTCGAGAAATTGCATTTTTTTTCGACATAGTATAGTAAGGCGTTTTTTTTGGCGCCAAAATTCATGATGATTTTTTTTGCACAGAAAACCTTTCTGGAGTGTTTTTCATGCTCTCCTTTACCTTTTTTTCATCATACGGCACGTTTCTGCAACATGTTCGAGAAATTGCATTTTTTTTCGACATAGTATAGTAAGGCGTTTTTTTGGCGCCAAAATTCATGATGATTTTTTTTGCACAGAAAACCTTTCTGGAGTGTTTTTCACGCTCTCCTTTACCTTATTTCATCATACGGCACGTTTTTACAACATGTTTGAAAAATCTGATTTTTTTTCGACATAGTATAGTAAGGCGTTTTTTTGGCGCCAAAATTCATGTTGATTTTTTTTGCACAGAAAACCTTTCTGGAGTGTTTTTCACGCTTTCCTTTACATTATTTCATCATACGGCACGTTTTTACAACATGTTTGAAAAATCAGATTTTTTTTCGACATAGTATAGTAAGGCGTTTTTTTGGCGCCAAAATTCATGATGATTTTTTTTGCACAGAAAACCTTTCTGGAGTGTTTTTCACGCTCTCCTTTACATTATTTCATCATACGGCACGTTTTTACAACATGTTCGAAAAATCTGATTTTTTTTCGACATAGTATAGTAAGGCGTTTTTTTGGCGCCAAAATTCATGATGATTTTTTTTGCACAGAAAACCTTTCTGGAGTGTTTTTCACGCTTTCCTTTACATTATTTCATCATACGGCACGTTTTTACAACATGTTTGAAAAATCAGATTTTTTTTCGACATAGTATAGTAAGGCGTTTTTTTGGCGCCAAAATTCATGATGATTTTTTTTGCACAGAAAACCTTTCTGGAGTGTTTTTCACGCTCTCCTTTACATTATTTCATCATACGGCATGTCTCTGCAACATGTTCGAAAAATCAGATTTTTTTTCGACATAGTATAGTAAGGCGTTTTTTTGCCGCCAAAATTCATGATGATTTTTTTTGCACAGAAAACCTTTCTGGAGTGTTTTTCACGCTCTCCTTTACCTTATTTCATCATGCGGCACGTTTTTACAACATGTTCGAAAAATCTGATTTTTTTTCGACATAGTATAGTAAGGCGTTTTTTTGGCGCCAAAATTCATGATGATTTTTTTTGCACAGAAAACCTTTCTGGAGTGTTTTTCACGCTTTCCTTTACATTATTTCATCATACGGCACGTTTTTACAACATGTTTGAAAAATCAGATTTTTTTTCGACATAGTATAGTAAGGCGTTTTTTTGGCGCCAAAATTCATGATGATTTTTTTTGCACAGAAAACCTTTCTGGAGTGTTTTTCACGCTCTCCTTTACCTTATTTCATCATACGGCACGTTTTTACAACATGTTCGAAAAATCAGATTTTTTTTCGACATAGTATAGTAAGGCGTTTTTTTGGCGCCAAAATTCATGATGATTTTTTTTGCACAGAAAACCTTTCTGGAGTGTTTTTCACGCTCTCCTTTACATTATTTCATCGTACGGCACGTTTCTGCAACATGTTCGAAAAATCAGATTCTTTTTCGACATAGTATAGTAAGGCGTTTTTTTGGCGCCAAAATTCATGATGATTTTTTTTGCACAGAAAACCTTTCTGGAGTGTTTTTCATGCTCTCCTTTACCTTTTTTCATCATACGGCACGTTTCTGCAACATGTTCGAAAAATTGCATTTTTTTTCGACATAGTATAGTAAGGCGTTTTTTTGGCGCCAAACTTCATGATGATTTTTTTTGCACAGAAAACCTTTCTGGAGTGTTTTTCATGCTCTCCTTTACATCGTTTCATCATACGGCACGTTTCTGCAACATGTTCGAAAAATTGCATTTTTTTTCGACATAGTATAGTAAGGCGTTTTTTTGGCGCCAAAATTCATGATGATTTTTTTTGCACAGAAAACCTTTCTGGAGTGTTTTTCACGCTCTCCTTTACATTATTTCATCATACCGCACGTTTCTGCAACATGTTCGAAAAAGTGCAGATTTTTTTTCGACATAGTATAGTAAGGCGTTTTTTTGGCGCCAAAATTCATGATGATTTTTTTTGCACAGAAAACCTTTCTGGAGTGTTTTTCATGCTCTCCTTTACATTTTTTCATCATACGGCACGTTTCTGCAACATGTTCGAAAAATCTGATTTTTTTTCGACATAGTATAGTAAGGCGTTTTTTTGGCGCCAAAATTCATGATGATTTGTTTTTGCACAGAAAACCTTTCTGGAGTGTTTTTCACGCTTTCCTTTACATTATTTCATCATACGGCACGTTTTTACAACATGTTTGAAAAATCAGATTTTTTTTCGACATAGTATAGTAAGGCGTTTTTTTGGCGCCAAAATTCATGATGATTTTTTTTGCACAGAAAACCTTTCTGGAGTGTTTTTCACGCTCTCCTTTACATTATTTCATCATACGGCACGTTTCTGCAACATGTTCGAAAAATCAGATTTTTTTTCGACATAGTATAGTAAGGCGTTTTTTTGGCGCCAAAATTCATGATGATTTTTTTTGCACAGAAAACCTTTCTGGAGTGTTTTTCACGCTCTCCTTTACATTATTTCATCATACGGCACGTTTCTGCAACATGTTCGAAAAATCAGATTTTTTTTCGACATAGTATAGTAAGGCGTTTTTTTGCCGCCAAAATTCATGATGATTTTTTTTGCACAGAAAACCTTTCTGGAGTGTTTTTCACGCTCTCCTTTACATTATTTCATCATACGGCACGTTTTTACAACATGTTCGAAAAAGTGCATTTTTTTTCGACATAGTATAGTAAGGCGTTTTTTTGCCGCCAAAATTCATGATGATTTTTTTTGCACAGAAAACCTTTCTGGAGTGTTTTTCACGCTCTCCTTTACATTATTTCATCATACGGCACGTTTTTACAACATGTTCGAAAAATCAGATTTTTTTTCGACATAGTATAGTAAGGCGTTTTTTTTGGCGCCAAAATTCATGATGATTTTTTTTTGCACAGAAAACCTTTCTGGATGTTTTTCACGCTCTCTTTTACATTATTTCATCATACGGCACGTTTTTACAACATGTTTGAAAAAATGCATTTTTTTTCGACATAGTATAGTAAGGCGTTTTTTTGGCGCCAAAATTCATGATGATTTTTTTTGCACAGAAAACCTTTCTGGAGTGTTTTTCATGCTCTCCTTTACCTTTTTTTCATCATACGGCACGTTTCTGCAACATGTTCGAAAAATTGCATTTTTTTTTCGACATAGTATAGTAAGGCGTTTTTTTGGCGCCAAAATTCATGATGATTTTTTTTGCACAGAAAACCTTTCTGGAGTGTTTGTCACGCTCTCCTTTACATTATTTCATCTTACGGCACGTTTTTACAACATGTTCGAAAAATCTGATTTTTTTTCGACATAGTATAGTAAGGCGTTTTTTTGCCGCCAAAATTCATGATGATTTTTTTTGCACAGAAAACCTTTCTGGAGTGTTTTTCACGCTCTCTTTTACATTATTTCATCATACGGCACGTTTTTACAACATGTTTGAAAAAATGCATTTTTTTTTCAACATAGTATAGTAAGGCGTTTTTTTGGCGCCAAAATTCATGATGATTTTTTTTGCACAGAAAACCTTTCTGGAGTGTTTTTCATGCTCTCCTTTACATTATTTCATCATACGGCACGTTTCTGCAACATGTTCGAAAAATCAGATTTTTTTTCGACATAGTATAGTAAGGCGTTTTTTTTGCCACCAAAATTCATCATGTTTTTTTTGCACAGAAAACCTTTCTGGAGCGTTTTTCACGGCCTACTTTACATTATTTCATCATATGGAACGTTTTTACAACGTAGAAAAATAGCGTTTTTTTTTCGACATAGTATAGTAAGGCGTTTTTTTGGCGCCAAAATTCATGATGATTTTTTTTTCAAAGAAAACCTTTCTGGAGCGTTTTTCACGGCCTCCTTTACATTATTTCATCATATGGCATAAACATGCCATATGAAATATCACATTTTTTTCGACATAGTATTTTATTGCCAAAATTCAAAAGTGGAGAAAAAACGTCATGGTTTAGTATGTGGTCAAAAATGTCACAAAAACATCATAGTTTAGCATGTGGTCAAAAATGGCCAAAAAACATCATAGTTCAGTATGTGGTCAAAAGTGCCAAAAAAACCCCATCATAGTGTTAAATCATTAGAGTTAAGTTCTAACAACATTTCATATGTTCTTAACAGTTCAGCAAGGACTTAATTCTCATTTTCTCTCAGTTTTAGTTGGTTTGCTTCAGTCAACAACAGAAGGGGTTAGAAGCAGAGTGGTCTAACCCACAAAAATTTCTCTAATATTTTATGGTCTAGATTTTAAGTGGCAAAGTGGTCAAATTCACAACCCAAACCCAGCGTTACAGTAGCACTTTGAATGTTCGACTATTCTCACAACTTTGAACTCTTTATTCTGAAAAACTACAGAAACAGGGTTAGACCACTCTGCTTCCAAACCCTTCAACGTATGGTGTTATTTTACTAGTTTTGTATTTGATTTCCTCAGAACAGCAGGTTCCATCTAGCTTTAAGGATGCTTTGTGGAGTTTTTGTCTGATTGTATGCCTCCTTGGCCATGTTTACTGGCTGCAGCCTCCTTCCCTGCCTTTGTTAGTGTAATGCTGTATGTCGTCCAAATTATCACCAAAAATGTCATACTTTAGTATGTGGTCCAAAATTTGACAAAAACGTCATAGTTTAGTATGTCGTCCAAAATATCACCAAACATGTCATAGTTTAGTATGTCGTCCAAAATGTGAAAAAAATGTCATAGTATGTCGTCCAAAATATCACCAAAAATGTCATAGTTTAGTATGTCGTCCAAAATGTGAAAAAAATGTCATAGTATGTCGTCCAAAGTATCACCAAAAATGTCATAGTTTAGTATGTCGTCCAAAATATCACCAAAAATGTCATAGTTTAGTATGTCGTCCAACAAGTGGAATAATCTGAACAATAGAACCAACTTCACTTTGGTTCTCCAGCGTAATCCACTGTGGCTGATGTATACCTGCAGGGAATGGAAAACAGAACTTTAAGGTCTTTGAAGGTAACACCACCAGACTGCTGGTTCAGTTCCAGGGATGGAACCTCATGAGTAGAATCCTTCACAGAACATATCAGTCTGCTGACAGCAACATCAAGTTTGAAAAGGAGACTGTCAGGTCTGTATGGACTGTGCTGGACAGAAACCTCAACATTTTCTTTGCCTGAAACCTACAAACACAGACCAATAACAGCTGTTTGGCTTCCATTAGCCACTGGAACGTAAGCTGGAGGTTTGGTGAAACAGATTTAGTAAACCAGCATTTTCCTCTCCTATGTAGCTGGAATGTCTGTAAAACTTAAAAGAATTCTCTCCAAACACAACATACCAGTGCAGCTCCAACCCAGAAATACTCTTAGACAAAATACAGTCTGTCCTGAGGATGAAGCAATAAATAGAGCAACGTTCTATGTGCAGCTCAATGCAGCGAGGAGTGGACAGACCTGTATAAAGGACAGACTAAACAACTGTTCCATAAATAAGAACATCAGCAGCTCACCTTTATCTGACAGATAAAAGACTCAGCGATGTCCACATTCTGGACAGAGAAAACAGTTGGTTTGATAGACGAATATTAAACTACAACATCCATCTCGAAACAGGGATGGTGGTTAATGGCGCCTCTGGAGCGTTTTTCACGGCCTCCTTTACATTATTTCATTATATGGCACATTTTTACAACATGTTGAAAAATCGCATTTTTTTTCGACATAGTATAGTAAGGCGTTTTTTTTGCGCCAAAATTCATGATTTTTTTTCAAAGAAAACCTTTCTGAAGCATTTTTCACGGCCTCCTTTACATTATTTCATCATATGGCACGTTTTTACAACATGTTGAAAAATCGCATTTTTTTTTTGACATAGTATAGTAAGGCGTTTTTTTTGCGCCAAAATTCATGATGATTTTTTTTTTCAAAGAAAACCTTTCTGGAGTGTTTTTCACAGCCTCCTTTACATTATTTCATCATATGGCACGTTTTTACAACATGTTGAAAAATCGCATTTTTTTTTCGACATAGTATAGTAAGGCGTTTTTTTTGCGCCAAAATTCATGATGATTTTTTTTTCAAAGAAAACCTTTCTGGAGCATTTTTCACGGCCTCCTTTACATTATTTCATCATATGGCACATTTTTACAACATGTTGAAAAATCGCATTTTTTTTCGACGTAGTATAGTAAGGCGTTTTTTTTGCGCCAAAATTCATGATGATTTTTTTTTCAAAGAAAACCTTTCTGGAGCATTTTTCACGGCCTCCTTTACATTATTTCATCATATGGCACATTTTTACAACATGTTGAAAAATCGCATTTTTTTTCGACATAGTATAGTAAAGCGTTTTTTTTTGCGCCAAAATTCATGATGATTTTTTTTTTTCAAAGAAAACCTTTCTGAAGCGTTTTTCACAGCCTCCTTTACATTATTTCATCATATGGCACGTTTTTACAACATGTTGAAAAATCGCATTTTTTTTTCGACATAGTATAGTAAGGCGTTTTTTTTGCGCCAAAATTCATGATGATTTTTTTTTCAAAGAAAACCTTTCTGGAGTGTTTTTCACAGCCTCCTTTACATTATTTCATCATATGGCACGTTTTTACAACATGTTGAAAAATCGCATTTTTTTTTCGACATAGTATAGTAAGGCGTTTTTTTTGCGCCAAAATTCATGATGATTTTTTTTTCAAAGAAAACCTTTCTGGAGCATTTTTCACGGCCTCCTTTACATTATTTCATCATATGGCACATTTTTACAACATGTTGAAAAATCGCATTTTTTTTCGACATAGTATAGTAAGGCGTTTTTTTTGCGCCAAAATTCATGATGATTTTTTTTTCAAAGAAAACCTTTCTGGAGTGTTTTTCACAGCCTCCTTTACATTATTTCATCATATGGCACGTTTTTACAACATGTTGAAAAATCGCATTTTTTTTTCGACATAGTATAGTAAGGCGTTTTTTTTGCGCCAAAATTCATGATGATTTTTTTTTCAAAGAAAACCTTTCTGGAGTGTTTTTCACAGCCTCCTTTACATTATTTCATCATATGGCACGTTTTTACAACATGTTGAAAAATCGCATTTTTTTTTCGACATAGTATAGTAAGGCGTTTTTTTTGCGCCAAAATTCATGATGATTTTTTTTTCAAAGAAAACCTTTCTGGAGCATTTTTCACGGCCTCCTTTACATTATTTCATCATATGGCACGTTTTTACAACATGTTGAAAAATCGCATTTTTTTTTCGACATAGTATAGTAAGGCGTTTTTTTTGCGCCAAAATTCATGATGATTTTTTTTTCAAAGAAAACCTTTCTGGAGCGTTTTTCACAGCCTCCTTTACATTATTTCATCATATGGCACGTTTTTACAACATGTTGAAAAATCGCATTTTTTTTTCGACATAGTATAGTAAGGCGTTTTTTTTGCGCCAAAATTCATGATGATTTTTTTTTCAAAGAAAACCTTTCTGAAGCGTTTTTCACAGCCTCCTTTACATTATTTCATCATATGGCACGTTTTTACAACATGTTGAAAAATCGCATTTTTTTTTCGACATAGTATAGTAAGGCGTTTTTTTTGCGCCAAAATTCATGATGATTTTTTTTTTCAAAGAAAACCTTTCTGGAGCGTTTTTCACGGCCTCCTTTACATTATTTCATCATATTGGTGAAACAGATTTAGTAAACCAGCATTTTCCTCTCCTATGTAGCTGGAATGTCTGTAAAACTTAAAAGAATTCTCTCCAAACACAACATACCAGTGCAGCTCCAACCCAGCAATACTCTTAGACAAAATACAGTCTGTCCTGAGGATGAAGCAATAAATAAAGCAACGTTCTATGTGCAGCTCAATGCAGCGAGGAGTGGACAGACCTGTATAAAGGACAGACTAAACAACTGTTCCATAAATAAGAACATCAGCAGCTCACCTTTATCTGACAGATAAAAGACTCAGCGATGTCCACATTCTGGACAGAGAAAACAGTTGGTTTGATAGACGAATGTTAAACTACAACATCCATCTCTAAACAGGGATGGTGGTTAATGGCGCCACTTACCAGCTACATACAAGGTAATCCTGAGAGTCCTCCCCAGGCAGTTTCACTGCTATCCACACCACGAGTCAGTCAGAAGTAAGGAGGTGAAACATCTTAAAGAAGCAGAAAGAGAAGTCAAGGCTATGATTACAATTGGCAAAAATAAGTATGCTGACTTATCTTTTAATATTTACCTTTTTGTTTGCACCATTGGATGTCATGACAACCTCATTAGTCTGTTATACATCATCTCATTATTAACAGTTTTAATGATATATATTCAGAATCAAATCAAAACTTTTTTTTTTTATTGCAGTGCTTGCTATACTTTCCACTCCAGGTATTAGCAGTTTTAGGTCATCTAGACCTCACTGAACAGCTTTCAAATGGATTACTACTTCAGTAGAAACTGGTGCTTCTGAAAACTGATTACAGCAAAAATCCATCCAGATTATCTGCAGGAACTGAAGCCCAAATAGTTCCAGCAACATTTTGAAATTTCATGAACCCAACGAATCTGTTTCCTGACTCTAAAATAAGCCTTGTTTGTAGCTTCGGGGAACATCTCAGCCCTGATATGATGAAGTAGGAGGCAGAACTTTACACTGTGAGATTAAAGCTGGACAGAAGATTTATCTGCAGTTTCTGCCGACGATACTTCTGGCACAAGAAGCGAACCTTCATCCCGGGCCTTTGGGACAGCTTCTGCAGGGTCAATAACAAATGCTTCAACTTCAGTGTATCGGAACCTACATGCTTATATAGCACTATTGGTGTTTCTGGGTTGGATTTAAATTGGTCTTTCTTTTGAAAGTTTTACAGATCCGACCCTCTGAGTCTGCTTCAGTAACAATTTGACAGTTGCTATTCTCTCAAATGTTTTCTTTTTTCCTCTTCACTGTGCAGGGAGACGGTTGGATCTATAATAACCCGCTGTGGAAGTCGACCTGACATCAGAACACTGTTTCCTCATGGACGATAACGGAGATGGCGCTCCCCTCGCTGAAGACGGAGGTCAAAGAAACGGAGCAGAGTCCTGCTCAGACCTTCAGACTCACTGACTAACAGGAAACTAGCAAGGTGCCAAAGGGATCTCCACTGTTTGAACCAAGACACGGTTTGGGACTCTTGGGACAGCAGTTCAGCATTTTTATATACAGTTAATAGTATTACTATTCAAAGTAGAGTATTTCTATTTTTCACCTTGCCAAGGCCTTTTTTTGCACATGCACAGTAACGACGTCTGCCACCTACTTTGTATTTTTTTTAACGATCAGTCCGTTCTCTCAGACATCGTTTGGTTGTGAGCTTTTAGTCTTTTAGTCACGCAGCGTTAGAATGGATCCAGTCTCCTGTAACACATTATACTGTAGCTGTAAACGAGTCTGTTTATAAAGCACTTTTACCATAGAAATAAAGCTACTATTTTATATCTATGGCTTTTAACAATCAGGGTGGTCTCTCAGAGCTTTACAGGAGGTAAGGTCACCTAACCAGATTTAAACTATTAGAAATCCAGAGGTAAACAGATGTACTACATTAGATGATGTGTTACTATATAATATTAAACGGTATATTACAGCAAGCTACTAGAAAGTAAAGGTCCTGATTGTTTTGTCTGCACTATGAATGTATTTAGGCACATTTTAATAGTACCGTGTGCTACTTTCCCATCTTGTACTGTTTGCTACTACACATGCTTACTGTGTTGTACCTTTTATTTTGTCTACAATATGTCGCTCACTGAGTGAAACACCTCTGCCTGACAGATGATTTCCATTACTACCTCTCTCATTTGACTATCCAGGCCATTGTACGTGTTCTCTTCCGAAAGAAAAACCGCCGGTGTGTTTGTGGCTGAATGCTCTAATCTGTTTTCTATCTGTGCCCCCTAAGATAACACTTGTGTAATTAGGCAGCCCCTGCACACCCAGCCCGAGGCCCCTGAAGTTAATACGTATCTTTAGGTGGCCCGTGGGGATGAACATAGATGAGGCTGCTTGCAGAAACACACAACCATGTTCTTACATCTGGGGGTCGCTGGAAGGTTGCTTCTCTGAAGATGAGAGGACGATCTACCAGAATAACAATCACAGGGAACTGGGGTAACCGGCCTGGTGGATGGAAGAGGAAATATACGGCTTCATATTACTCACATTTTACAGTCAACGGCCAACTTTAACAGATCTAAACGAGCACCTCAACGATTTTTTTGTTTATAAAAGGATATGAGCATAAACTCCTACCTGCTTCCTTCAATTTAATTCTTAAATGTGTTGTTGTGTTTTGTACTTTTAGCCAGGTGGATTTACCAGATGCCATTTTGTAGCATCCACCATGACGGTCTAATTACACCACATTACAGCGCCATAGATGGTCTGTGGAAGATGGACGGAGCCACCAAGATGTGGAAAAATGCTTCAAAACTTTAAATTTGGTAGTTTACTATCTGACCCAGAACTCAAGGTAACTACACAAACACTTATTGTAGTGAACCACAAGGTAGCCCCACCTTAACCCTTTGATGCACAACATGAGTCAAAAGTGACCCATATTCAATGGAAAATGGGTATCTGTTGAGCATTAAAGGGTTAAAACACACCCTGCTTTATGGTCCAGTTGACTCTAAATGATACCACCCATCCATCTATAATCCATACATCGTTTATCCTGTGTAGGGTTGCAGGGGGGCTGGACTCTAAATGGTGCCACAATTTACTAAATAAACATCATGCATATTGAAGGAGTCCCCAAACTACCAGTTGAGACCATAAACTGACCGGGAAAATGTTTGCTGAGGTGACAAATCATAATTTCAACACTGATTTCCCTTTTCAAACCCGAAGGTGACATCCATCTTTTACGGAGTGTATGTGCGGTACAGAACAAATTGCTTTTCATGACTGTTTTCTGATACTGGCCTAACATGAAACTAACAAACAGCTAAACACACATAAGGATATGGACTCACTGAAGTAGATGGTGATTGTGGATAAACAAAGGACTGTACATTAATAAAGACCTTCTACCTTTTTTAAATTAAACATGATGTTCTGTGTCTGTTTATAACTTGATGATTCAAACAACACCCATTATCAACTCTGACTAGAGGACATATATAACCCTACACCTGTCACACCACAGGTCATCACTGTACCACAGGTCAGTCACTGAATGTAGTGCTAATGTATCTAAAAACAAACAACTACATGTCAAATTTAACACATACATTCATGATACCTGGGCTAATGCTCCATACTAACTTCATACTCATGACCGGATTCACAGCTAACAAATTTAGCATGTAACAAGCTAAATGACGACATGTCAACATGTTTAACATTAGCATATATTAGCAAGTTAGCAACTAGTCAAGTCACTGTTATTAATGGAGCATATTTTAAATCACAGACGTTGAGCCAAAGTGCTTTCCAATAGAAAAAAAAATTAAGACAAGTTCTAATATTCAGGTTAAAATGATAAATTTAATGGACTACATGCATGTTAAAGAGTAGCTACTGCATGCTAAATAACTGAAGGAAAGGATCCAATAAACAATATGGTAAATGTAAATGAGTTAACACGCTAACTGTAGCATCTTTACAATAAGCATTAACATGCTAGCAAAACAAAAGAACAACTGGTAAATTGGGTGCTATGAAATATGTGCCAGTATCTGCACATACGATGACAACTAGAAATCTGAGAACAGTCAGAGCAACATTTATGGAGCAGTTGTTTTTGGTATCTTAGATTGAGTTCTTTATGTCTGCAGAGAGAGAGGGTCCTCTTCCACACAGTGTTGCCAACTTGGCGACTTTCTAGCTAGTTCTGGCGACTTTCCAAAGCCTCCTGGCCACCTTTTTGTCAAAAGCAACTAGCAACAAATCTAGCGACTTTTTCTGGCGTTTTGGAGACTCTTCTTCTTCTTCTTCTGAATTTCCGGCAGGCTGGATGCCTTGCTGCAGGTCAGGGTGAGAATGCAGAATTCAGATCATTCCTACTTCCAAAGATGTAATCCTGTGGAGTTGATGAAGTGAAGGACTGCGTCCTTGCCTGGTTTTCTCTGGGATTAAGGAGACTCCTTATTGTGATTGATTCCATTCCCTCATGTGACATCTTGGCACATAACTGTTTTCTTTGTTCCTCAAACAGGCTGCACTCCATAAGCAGATGTTTCACAGTTTGCTGTTTCCCGCAGGCTCCACATAATCCGTCCTTATGTTTGCCGATTTTAGCTAAATCCCATGCCAGTCCACAGTGTCCAAGTTTTAGTCTTGTCATTAACACAGAGTGTTTTCGCTCATGTCCAAGGTAGCTAGGGTTGCCACCCGTCCCTTAAAATACGGAATTTGACAATTACTTGTTGCGTCCCGTATTGAATCAATACGGGACGCAAATTGTTCCGTATTTTCATAAACGCCCCGAACACGTCTGTCACACAGCCATCAAAACTGCATAAGGAACAAAATAAAACACAGGAAATACGAAGGGCAGCCAACAATAAACTTCGTAGGACCCACGTAGCGAGGACCCGATGCGAGGTCCAGCAGATCACGGTGCAGCCGCGTGTTTAAAAATGTTTACACCCGAAACTCCACCACGTCCACAGAAGCAAAAACGTTTGCAAAATTACCGACGTGAGTGGGAAGAGAGGAACCCCTGGCAACGGGAACAAGGAAGACTGTGTTTTCTGTTGCTCATGGACTGGCTGAAGTAAAGCAGCATCAGGAGAACCAACATGTAAGAACCATGAGAACAGAGAGAACCCAACCAGCAGGTCACAGTTTATCATCATCTAACCATCTCCTGAAGCTGACATGGTAAGGGACATCAGTATATGGTTGTTAGTTTACCAGAGGATGCTTAGAATCATGCTGATGTGGTCCTAGACTCTACAGTATTTTAGTGACTCAATAAATGCCTAAGTTGTTTAGTATTTTTTAAATGCCTTTTAGTTTTTAATAAACATTTATATAATAGCCAATATGTAATCAATAAATGGCCTTTGCCTATCTAAAGAAAAACTCCCTCAGAACTCTGATATGTGAACAGCACTAAATAAATCAGTAAATACATGCATACACACATAAATAAGCTAATACATTAACTGTGTTATGATAAGATTTAGATGGGAAAAATGTCTGTAGAGAATTTCTTTGTCCAGTATTCTGCATTCAGTTGTTTATGTTTTTGCAGAATCCAGTATTGTTCACTGGTTGCTCATTACATTTTATTTTATTTTATTAGTTTGGTTTCACTGTTTAAAATGATGCCACTTCTGTTCAGGCAGAACCTGTGATCATAAAACAATACAAAACTCTTAGTTTCATGTTAATAAAGCACTTAAAGCTTTAAGTATGGCTAAATGCTTTTTTCAAAATTAAATATATCACTCCTTAGGTGGTAGTGGCCCCAAGTTCAGTAAAGTTGGAAAGATATTCACAGATTCAGACTTCTGACATCAATAACTCATGAGATACAGGTTGTCAAAACATAAACGATGCCTCTTTCCCATCGTTGTAAGGTAGACAATGTGCTACAAGCCCAGTTTTATCAACAGTAGCTGTCTTTCAAGCTACAGGAATAACATTGATGTATATATGTAGCCGGCTGTGTGACGAATGCACAGGAACTGCAAAACCGCTGCAACAGCAAAGAGACACAAATATTCAATACCTTCCATCTTGTACTCTGTAGGTACACAATGTGCTACAAGCCCAGTTTTATCAAGTAGCACATTGTGTACCTTATAATGATGGAAAAGAGGCATCGTTTATGTTTTCACAACCCATATCTAATGAGTTATTGATGCTGGAAGTCCGAATTTGTGAATATCCTTCCAACTTTACTGAACTGTGGCCCCGAGGAGCCGTGGTGGGCGTCCTGTATTTTCATTTCTGAAAGGTGGCAACCCTAAAGGTAGCACTGGTCTGCCTTTACACTATTTTGTTTTGGAGACGCTGACATCAGTGGCGGATCTTCTGTGGGGGCAGTGTCCCCCCCTGCGATCTGATTGGCCACCCCGTGTGCCCCTCAAAATTTTTCATTGGAAATTTACATTACTGAAACTCCGATTTCCGACGCTCCTGAACGCAACTTCATTATCCCACTGCAACTGAATGCACCAGTGACGTTAGTTTGATCTTTTGATTGTATTTCGTTTGGACTTGAAGGAGCTTTGAAGACGTTTCCTGATGCCGGAGGAGAAGACGAGCAGCTTTGGACCTTTGCGGTAAGAAGACTACGGCCGTTTCTCAGCACATAACTGTCCGGACTTGCGTTCTGACGTACTCGTGTGCATGGATATGAATGAGTAGATCGGACACGTCCATAGATATGAATCAGTAGATAGGACACGTCCCTTTGAGCTGCGTGCTACGGCGAGGCTATGCTAGTGGGGGCAAAGTTTCAGTGCATTCCGTCGATGTAGACGGCGTGGAAAGGAAAGGAAAGAGCTGTACATTGTAGAATTGTAGTAATTGTGGGCTGACTGATTTACTGATTATCAGTATTTGATTTTTTACTGATTCACAGTAATAAATAAATTTAAAAATGGCGCTACTTTGGCTCTGAACCTTGATCTACCTGTGGTCGCTCTGTCTTCTGGAGTGATTTGATTGGTTATACGTCACGAATAAAACTCCTTTAACTTAACACCTGTCAACAAAACAAAAACGTATCAACAAAGTTTTCTGTTAGAGTTTGTGTTCTTCTAAGTTTAACTCCAAGATTTTAAATGCTTCCATTGACTGCTAATGAATATCTACTCCAAATGTCTCACTAATAATCATTATCAGCCTTAAAAACCCACAGAACACCCCTCTATACTGGACCACACTTAGTATAGTCCGGCTCCCCCTTCTATAAATCTGCTTGGAACCGTCCACTTCCTGTTTGTCAAAGTGGCCTTCTACCTGGACAGGTTTTGTTGGAGCTCATGCAACAAACATTTTGGGTAACTGCACTTTAATATGGATGGATGACACTGAATTAGAGTCTGTTTTAATGAGACTGAGTTCAGATGTGTAGCTCTGTCATTAAATAGGAAATTATTTCTCAGAATTCACAGAGAAAAGTCTGAAATGTTTGCTAGGTTAGCATCCCACATGTTCTTTGGCTCAGCTAAAGCTAACTCTCTCCAACTTCTGGATCTGTTGAGTTGCTTGTTGTTAAAATATCTTGCTAGAGATGCTGAAGCTCAGAAAGTCTTAGATGTTTGTTCAAAATAAGCTCATTCTCAAGTCTGATCTGAACTGTCCTCTTTAGTTTGAACTTTCCCTAAACTTAGGAGTTAATGACAGAGCAGCACATCCAGACTCAGTCTCATTTATGTAGAGATTAAACTTCAGTGTCATTCATTGATGTTAAAGTGCAGTTTTTCAAATGTTTGTTGCACATGCTCCCGACCAAACCAGTCCAGGTGGAAGATGATGTGAAGAGAAAGCTCCAGAGGATGAATATCACACATTTACGTTGGAAATAAATGTCCTTTAATTAGACATTGTCATGCAAAAGTTGGATTCCCCTTTAATGATGTTCAAATCTTTGTTGAGTGTTTTGTTGATGTTGGTTTCTAAATGTTTTCTGACACTCGGCCCCAAAGATTAAAACCTTTTACGGCTCACAAGCTGCAACAATTCACACATTATCAACTATCTTTCTGACTAAACTAAGATAAAAAGTGAAGAACTGCCTGATTCCTGCATCATGAATGTAAATCTTTTTGGTTTTTATGACGGTAAACTGAATATATTTGGGTTTGACATTTTATAAACCAAAACAAATGAATTACTGGAGAAAACAATCAACAGATTAATGGACAAAGAAAATGTGTTTTCCAACATATATGGCTGAATTACTACATTACAAGATACATACAATTTGAATTCAATTTTATTTATATAACACCAGTTACAGGTCAAATTGTCTCAAGATGCTTTATTTTTATATTTTTTTGTCATATTTAAAGTATGGCAAAGTAAGAAATTTAAACCTCTTGACTAATCCATTTTATTATTTGGTTTTTAAGAGACTAATGGACAACTAAAATAACTTTCTAAACTAAAACTAATAAACATGAAGTCAAATAAAAGGAAGAGTTTTAAATACTGCTGTCCCACGACGACAAGAATAAAGTTTGTCAAGAAAAACTAAATCTGCTGGTGGATTCCATTAAAGTCCTAATAAATGATAATAAAGTGTGATACTAAAGGTTTGTGGTGCTAAAAATGTCCAAGTAAAGATATGAAGTTGAACATCTGGATGGAGGTTGATCAAAGTTGACGTCCCTTCATTTCTCTGGAGTCGACTCCATGGATTTTATGGATGGTGGTTAAAGACCTGCTCTTCTAGTGGTCTTCCTTCTAGTCGCTGTAAAAAGTCAGTCCATCCTGGCCGACCTCAACACCTCTTCATGACAACTTGTTCTGCCTCCGACCTGGTGGAAACTCCAGAAACTCGGGAAAACCTGTGGAGACTCGAAGAACTCGTGGAGACTCGAAGAACTCGGGGAGACTCGAAGAACTCGGGGGAAGGTGTGGTGGGGGAGTCTGGGTGGAGTCAGGGCGGAGAGTAGGCGGGGAGGTGGGTGGTGGCCTCCCCCCTCTCCTCCCCCTCTCCTCCCCCCCACCTCCCCGCCTACTCTCCGCCCTGACTCCACCCAGACTCCGCCTTGGCTCCACCCATGTGGTCACTTGAGGAACTACGATGTCAAAGGGACGACGAATTTATTTCTTTTTATATGATCTGTAGCTCAGTGAGTTAAGGATTTGCCTGGGGAGCAGCAGGTCGCTGGTTCAAGACCAGACCCTTCTTAAATTTTTATCAAAATCCTGTCAAAGACAAAGAAAGAAAACTGCCCGTGGCCGGTCTTGAACCGGCGACCTTCCAATCTGTAGTCTATCCTCTTATCCTCCTGAGCTACTCGCTCAGATACAAAATATTCTTTTTTTTGCGCATTTATCATCTATTTTTTGCCGTGTTCGAGTTTTTTTTTTAACTCGAGTCTCGACTCGACCGTTTTTCTCAGGAGGTGGGACTTCAGCCTTCGTTCTGGAGGATGGAACCCTCAGTTCCAAGACTTTCCAAGCCTCCACACCTCCCAAGTCCTCAGGACCTGAGCTTTCACACAGTCTGAGGGCTGAATTTTTCTAAGTCCCACAGTAGATCTCTGTTGGTTTGAACCTTCAGACAGTCTGAGGGCTGAAATTTTCTAAGTCCCACAGTAATTCTCTGGTAGATTTGACTTTCAGACAGTCCAAGTACTGAAATCTTCTCAGTTCCTGAGTAGTTCTCTGTTAGTTTGAACCTTTAGACAGTCTGAGGGCTGAAGTTTTAAAGTTTCTCAGTACTTCTCTGTTAGTTTGAACTTTCTGCTTAACAGAAGCCTTAAAACTTGTGACCATGAGTCTTGATTTCACATTTAGACCATCCATCTGAGTTCTTCTCAGACCTTCACCTGTGGGTTTTCTAGAAATACTCAACAAACTTTGATTCTCTTCACTGAACAGTAAAGTTTGTGGAGATCAGAAGGTAACATTAGTTTGATCCATGCCTTCAACTACTAGTAGACTTTATCTGGAAAGCAGTTTTCTGAAATGAGTTCTTAGTAAATCTGTCCACAATCAAACCAAGAACACAGAAAGAGGAAATGTTTGAAGAAACAACTTGATGTTTTCATTTCACACTAGAAAACGCTGTAAGACTTTTATCCCTTTTTGCTCTTTTTGATCGTTTTATTGTTTCTTCTGTTTAATTTGATCTTCTAAAGTTTAACCGGTGTCTTTTCAAATGTTTTATCTTTAGTTTGATTCTTCTTCAATGTTTAGTTTTGCTCCTTTCTCACCTTTTATTCTTTTCTAAGGTCTGATTAGATTTCCAAATGTTTTGTCTTTTTAATGTTAAATTGTTGTCTTTTCAGATGTTTTATCGGCTTGTTTGAAAAATTTCCTTTTCTTTCCCAGTGTTTAATTTTTCGATTAAATCTTTGTTAAGGTTTTTCTTTTTAAATGTTTTACCACCTTTTAATGTTTAATTTTTCTTTTTAAATGCTTCAGCGTATTTTCCTCATTAATTCCTATTTAGAGTTTTATTGTCTTTCAGATTTAATTTTCTAATTAAACATTTTTTTTTAATTAAATGCTTTGTATTTTTAAAGGTTTAATAATCTAATTAAATGTTTTGGATTTTTTTAAATGTTTAATATTCTTGTTTAATTGTATTTTTTAAATGTTTAATTGTCTAAAATATTTCATCTTTAATGTTTAATATTTTTGTTTTAAAAATTTTGTTTAGTTTCATAATTACATGTTTTCTATCTTCTGTTTAATTATCTAATTAAATATTTGGTCTGTTTAATATAATTTAATTGTATTTAATGTTTAATTTTCTTCTAAAAAGTGTTATTAAATGTTTTTTCCCCTTGATTTAATTGCTTTTTTAATGTAGTTTATTTCTTTAATCTTTTTCTCTCAAGATTTTAACCCCAGCTTTAAAAATTAAACAAATCCTTAAATCACAATGAAAATACTTCTGTTGTCACAATCATGAGTTAGTCAATTATTCAGTTTATCAATTCAGCTTTATTTGTTTAGCACCTTTCACACAGATTACAAAACTAAACAAGCAAAGAGAAAAAACTATGATTAAAACGCAAACATATTTTAAAAAAAGATTTAACATGGTAATAAAATGTGTTGTGTTCAGGGGATGGAGGGAGTTTATTGAAGTCTTCTTGGGCTCACATGGGAAATCATTTAACATATAAACTTGATATTCAGTCTAAGGAAACTGCAGAGGGACAGAAGAATCAACAATATCTCCTGTTTTCTCCTTTAATGAGTCAACTCTTCTTGTGCTGTCAGACCAAAGAACTACAGACTCTTCACAACCTGCTCAAACTCTTGGTACAGGACCTCACCACACGGGTCAAGAAGGTTTCCTCCTCATTTCTACTCTGAAGCTCACCTTCTCCTGCTCAAACTGCTGGCAAATGTTTCTGCTGCTCTAAAGTCTGGTCTCCAGAACTTCCTAAAAACTCTCAGTCTCTTCTGCTGCAGGTTGCTTTGTAGAACTGTTCCAGAAAACCTCACTAAACCACATGGAGGGGCCTCAAGACAGTCGTCCAAATGAAACTGTACAAAAACCAAACTAGCACAACCCAAACGCTAAAGTCTCCTGCAGCCTACCAGAGAACCTCTGAGAACAGAGAATCAGGACAGGAACTCTTACCTTCTGGACAACCAACGCTGGTTCTCAAACAAGAATACAGAATGTGTCTGACCAGAAACCTCTGAAGACTCACTACAGCCAAGATAAAGACACAGCTGCACCAAATCCACTAATCACTGCACACATCAGCACCATGTGCTAACTGTGGCTAAAGAACCACATTTACCAAGACAACTATCCAGTACAAAGCCCTAAAACACACCAAGAAATACATTAAAGATGATTTTACTGCTGGAAGCTGCAAGCCAACGCCTAAAGAACAAACTAAAGCAACGGAGCCAAACCCGGTTCACTGGTGAAGGGAAGCAGAGGAAATGTTTGATGCAGCCACATAAAGCAGGAAGACACTGAGCTGCTCAGGTGTTCCTGATAACACCAAGCAGCCACCTGGACAGCCAATAGGAACACAGCTTACTGGAAGTCCAGAGGGCTGGCTTAGTGAAGGAAATTTAAAGTTGAAGCAGAAAGTTAATAAAGAAAGTTGAAAACCACCTTCTAATCCATGAAATCTCTGAGTTTTCACACAAAGAACGCCTGAACATGTCAAACTGGTTATAGACCCGAAAGGGTGGTTTAGAAAAAATCCTTCGATGTAAAACAAAAAAGTTAGTATGGAGGAATATTCCATCTGAATGTAGACCTGAGAAGTTGGTTTGGAAGAATATACCATCATAAATATCCTTAAATGTAGACTAAAAAATGGTTGGGAAGAAAATTCCACCTAAAATCCTCGATCGAATATTCCTCAAACAACAAACAAAAAAGTTAGTATGGAGGAATATTCGATCGAGGATTTTAGGTGGAATTTTCTTCCCAACCATTTTTTAGTCTACATTTAAGGATATTTATGATGGTATATTCTTCCAAACCAACTTCTCAGGTCTACATTCAGATGGAATATTCCTCCATACTAACTTTTTTGTTTTACATCGAAGGATTTTTTCTAAACCACCCTTTCGGGTCTATAACCAGTTTGACATGTTCAGGCGTTCTTTGTGTGAAAACTCAGAGATTTCATGGATTAGAAGGTGGTTTTCAACTTTCTTTATTAACTTTCTGCTTCAACTTTAAATTTCCTTCACTAAGCCAGCCCTCTGGACTTCCAGTAAGCTGTGTTCCTATTGGCTGTCCAGGTGGCTGCTTGGTGTTATCAGGAACACCTGAGCAGCTCAGTGTCTTCCTGCTTTATGTGGCTGCATCAAACATTTCCTCTGCTTCCCTTCACCAGTGAACCGGGTTTGGCTCCGTTGCTTTAGTTTGTTCTTTAGGCGTTGGCTTGCAGCTTCCAGCAGTAAAATCATCTTTAATGTATTTCTTGGTGTGTTTTAGGGCTTTGTACTGGATAGTTGTCTTGGTAAATGTGGTTCTTTAGCCACAGTTAGCACATGGTGCTGATGTGTGCAGTGATTAGTGGATTTGGTGCAGCTGTGTCTTTATCTTGGCTGTAGTGAGTCTTCAGAGGTTTCTGGTCAGACACATTCTGTATTCTTGTTTGAGAACCAGCGTTGGTTGTCCAGAAGGTAAGAGTTCCTGTCCTGATTCTCTGTTCTCAGAGGTTCTCTGGTAGGCTGCAGGAGACTTTAGCGTTTGGGTTGTGCTAGTTTGGTTTTTGTACAGTTTCATTTGGACGACTGTCTTGAGGCCCCTCCATGTGGTTTAGTGAGGTTTTCTGGAACAGTTCTACAAAGCAACCTGCAGCAGAAGAGACTGAGAGTTTTTAGGAAGTTCTGGAGACCAGACTTTAGAGCAGCAGAAACATTTGCCAGCAGTTTGAGCAGGAGAAGGTGAGCTTCAGAGTAGAAATGAGGAGGAAACCTTCTTGACCCGTGTGGTGAGGTCCTGTACCAAGAGTTTGAGCAGGTTGTGAAGAGTCTGTAGTTCTTTGGTCTGACAGCACAAGAAGAGTTGACTCATTAAAGGAGAAAACAGGAGATATTGTTGATTCTTCTGTCCCTCTGCAGTTTCCTTAGACTGAATATCAAGTTTATATGTTAAATGATTTCCCATGTGAGCCCAAGAAGACTTCAATAAACTCCCTCCATCCCCTGAACACAACACATTTTATTACCATGTTAAATCTTTTTTTAAAATATGTTTGCGTTTTAATCATAGTTTTTTCTCTTTGCTTGTTTAGTTTTGTAATCTGTGTGAAAGGTGCTAAACAAATAAAGCTGAATTGATAAACTGAATAATTGACTAACTCATGATTGTGACAACAGAAGTATTTTCATTGTGATTTAAGGATTTGTTTAATTTTTAAAGCTGGGGTTAAAATCTTGAGAGAAAAAGATTAAAGAAATAAACTACATTAAAAAAGCAATTAAATCAAGGGGAAAAAACATTTAATAACACTTTTTAGAAGAAAATTAAACATTAAATACAATTAAATTATATTAAACAGACCAAATATTTAATTAGATAATTAAACAGAAGATAGAAAACATGTAATTATGAAACTAAACAAAATTTTTAAAACAAAAATATTAAACATTAAAGATGAAATATTTTAGACAATTAAACATTTAAAAAATACAATTAAACAAGAATATTAAACATTTAAAAAAATCCAAAACATTTAATTAGATTATTAAACCTTTAAAAATACAAAGCATTTAATTAAAAAAAAATGTTTAATTAGAAAATTAAATCTGAAAGACAATAAAACTCTAAATAGGAATTAATGAGGAAAATACGCTGAAGCATTTAAAAAGAAAAATTAAACATTAAAAGGTGGTAAAACATTTAAAAAGAAAAACCTTAACAAAGATTTAATCGAAAAATTAAACACTGGGAAAGAAAAGGAAATTTTTCAAACAAGCCGATAAAACATCTGAAAAGACAACAATTTAACATTAAAAAGACAAAACATTTGGAAATCTAATCAGACCTTAGAAAAGAATAAAAGGTGAGAAAGGAGCAAAACTAAACATTGAAGAAGAATCAAACTAAAGATAAAACATTTGAAAAGACACCGGTTAAACTTTAGAAGATCAAATTAAACAGAAGAAACAATAAAACGATCAAAAAGAGCAAAAAGGGATAAAAGTCTTACAGCGTTTTCTAGTGTGAAATGAAAACATCAAGTTGTTTCTTCAAACATTTCCTCTTTCTGTGTTCTTGGTTTGATTGTGGACAGATTTACTAAGAACTCATTTCAGAAAACTGCTTTCCAGATAAAGTCTACTAGTAGTTGAAGGCATGGATCAAACTAATGTTACCTTCTGATCTCCACAAACTTTACTGTTCAGTGAAGAGAATCAAAGTTTGTTGAGTATTTCTAGAAAACCCACAGGTGAAGGTCTGAGAAGAACTCAGATGGATGGTCTAAATGTGAAATCAAGACTCATGGTCACAAGTTTTAAGGCTTCTGTTAAGCAGAAAGTTCAAACTAACAGAGAAGTACTGAGAAACTTTAAAACTTCAGCCCTCAGACTGTCTAAAGGTTCAAACTAACAGAGAACTACTCAGGAACTGAGAAGATTTCAGTACTTGGACTGTCTGAAAGTCAAATCTACCAGAGAATTACTGTGGGACTTAGAAAATTTCAGCCCTCAGACTGTCTGAAGGTTCAAACCAACAGAGATCTACTGTGGGACTTAGAAAAATTCAGCCCTCAGACTGTGTGAAAGCTCAGGTCCTGAGGACTTGGGAGGTGTGGAGGCTTGGAAAGTCTTGGAACTGAGGGTTCCATCCTCCAGAACGAAGGCTGAAGTCCCACCTCCTGAGAAAAACGGTCGAGTCGAGACTCGAGTTAAAAAAAAAACTCGAACACGGCAAAAAATAGATGATAAATGCGCAAAAAAAAGAATATTTTGTATCTGAGCGAGTAGCTCAGGAGGATAAGAGGATAGACTACAGATTGGAAGGTCGCCGGTTCAAGACCGGCCACGGGCAGTTTTCTTTCTTTGTCTTTGACAGGATTTTGATAAAAATTTAAGAAGGGTCTGGTCTTGAACCAGCGACCTGCTGCTCCCCAGGCAAATCCTTAACTCACTGAGCTACAGATCATATAAAAAGAAATAAATTCGTCGTCCCTTTGACATCGTAGTTCCTCAAGTGACCACATGGGTGGAGCCAAGGCGGAGTCTGGGTGGAGTCAGGGCGGAGAGTAGGCGGGGAGGTGGGGGGGAGGAGAGGGGGAGGAGAGGGGGAGGCCACCACCCACCTCCCCGCCTACTCTCCGCCCTGACTCCACCCAGACTCCCCCACCACACCTTCCCCCGAGTTCTTCGAGTCTCCCCGAGTTCTTCGAGTCTCCACGAGTTCTTCGAGTCTCCACAGGTTTTCCCGAGTTTCTGGAGTTTCCACCAGGTCGGAGGCAGAACAAGTTGTCATGAAGAGGTGTTGAGGTCGGCCAGGATGGACTGACTTTTTACAGCGACTAGAAGGAAGACCACTAGAAGAGCAGGTCTTTAACCACCATCCATAAAATCCATGGAGTCGACTCCAGAGAAATGAAGGGACGTCAACTTTGATCAACCTCCATCCAGATGTTCAACTTCATATCTTTACTTGGACATTTTTAGCACCACAAACCTTTAGTATCACACTTTATTATCATTTATTAGGACTTTAATGGAATCCACCAGCAGATTTAGTTTTTCTTGACAAACTTTATTCTTGTCGTCGTGGGACAGCAGTATTTAAAACTCTTCCTTTTATTTGACTTCATGTTTATTAGTTTTAGTTTAGAAAGTTATTTTAGTTGTCCATTAGTCTCTTAAAAACCAAATAATAAAATGGATTAGTCAAGAGGTTTAAATTTCTTACTTTGCCATACTTTAAATATGACAAAAAAATATAAAAATAAAGCATCTTGAGACAATTTGACCTGTAACTGGTGTTATATAAATAAAATTGAATTCAAATTGTATGTATCTTGTAATGTAGTAATTCAGCCATATATGTTGGAAAACACATTTTCTTTGTCCATTAATCTGTTGATTGTTTTCTCCAGTAATTCATTTGTTTTGGTTTATAAAATGTCAAACCCAAATATATTCAGTTTACCGTCATAAAAACCAAAAAGATTTACATTCATGATGCAGGAATCAGGCAGTTCTTCACTTTTTATCTTAGTTTAGTCAGAAAGATAGTTGATAATGTGTGAATTGTTGCAGCTTGTGAGCCGTAAAAGGTTTTAATCTTTGGGGCCGAGTGTCAGAAAACATTTAGAAACCAACATCAACAAAACACTCAACAAAGATTTGAACATCATTAAAGGGGAATCCAACTTTTGCATGACAATGTCTAATTAAAGGACATTTATTTCCAACGTAAATGTGTGATATTCATCCTCTGGAGCTTTCTCTTCACATCATCTTCCACCTGGACTGGTTTGGTCGGGAGCATGTGCAACAAACATTTGAAAAACTGCACTTTAACATCAATGAATGACACTGAAGTTTAATCTCTACATAAATGAGACTGAGTCTGGATGTGCTGCTCTGTCATTAACTCCTAAGTTTAGGGAAAGTTCAAACTAAAGAGGACAGTTCAGATCAGACTTGAGAATGAGCTTATTTTGAACAAACATCTAAGACTTTCTGAGCTTCAGCATCTCTAGCAAGATATTTTAACAACAAGCAACTCAACAGATCCAGAAGTTGGAGAGAGTTAGCTTTAGCTGAGCCAAAGAACATGTGGGATGCTAACCTAGCAAACATTTCAGACTTTTCTCTGTGAATTCTGAGAAATAATTTCCTATTTAATGACAGAGCTACACATCTGAACTCAGTCTCATTAAAACAGACTCTAATTCAGTGTCATCCATCCATATTAAAGTGCAGTTACCCAAAATGTTTGTTGCATGAGCTCCAACAAAACCTGTCCAGGTAGAAGGCCACTTTGACAAACAGGAAGTGGACGGTTCCAAGCAGATTTATAGAAGGGGGAGCCGGACTATACTAAGTGTGGTCCAGTATAGAGGGGTGTTCTGTGGGTTTTTAAGGCTGATAATGATTATTAGTGAGACATTTGGAGTAGATATTCATTAGCAGTCAATGGAAGCATTTAAAATCTTGGAGTTAAACTTAGAAGAACACAAACTCTAACAGAAAACTTTGTTGATACGTTTTTGTTTTGTTGACAGGTGTTAAGTTAAAGGAGTTTTATTCGTGACGTATAACCAATCAAATCACTCCAGAAGACAGAGCGACCACAGGTAGATCAAGGTTCAGAGCCAAAGTAGCGCCATTTTTAAATTTATTTATTACCGTGAATCAGTAAAAAATCAAATACTGATAATCAGTAAATCAGTCAGCCCACAATTACTACAATTCTACAATGTACAGCTCTTTCCTTTCCTTTCCACGCCGTCTACATCGACGGAATGCACTGAAACTTTGCCCCCACTAGCATAGCCTCGCCGTAGCACGCAGCTCAAAGGGACGTGTCCTATCTACTGATTCATATCTATGGACGTGTCCGATCTACTCATTCATATCCATGCACACGAGTACGTCAGAACGCAAGTCCGGACAGTTATGTGCTGAGAAACGGCCGTAGTCTTCTTACCGCAAAGGTCCAAAGCTGCTCGTCTTCTCCTCCGGCATCAGGAAACGTCTTCAAAGCTCCTTCAAGTCCAAACGAAATACAATCAAAAGATCAAACTAACGTCACTGGTGCATTCAGTTGCAGTGGGATAATGAAGTTGCGTTCAGGAGCGTCGGAAATCGGAGTTTCAGTAATGTAAATTTCCAATGAAAAATTTTGAGGGGCACACGGGGTGGCCAATCAGATCGCAGGGGGGGACACTGCCCCCACAGAAGATCCGCCACTGATGTCAGCGTCTCCAAAACGCCAGAAAAAGTCGCTAGATTTGTCTAGTCGCTTTTTACAAATAAAGTTGCCAGGAGGCTTTGGAAAGTCGCCAGATTTAGCTAGAAAGTCGCCAAGTTGGCAGCACTGATTAGAGGAGACCCACATTGCTCCGTGGCCAGACTGCAGATGAATTGCCCAAAGTCGCTGCAGATCCTGTCCTGCTAACAGAGCAGGATGTAAATGAAAATGTTTCTTCACTGTCACACTAAAATAAATCACTGCCTTTACTCTCTAGTTCAGAAACATAGTTTCTCACTTTTTGTCTCTCCTACAACGTTGATTACAATTACATGCAAACGGGAAATTATGCAAATTAGGCAATGGCGTCATTTAGCGACCTCTAGGGACTTTTAGGACAGCCAATAGCTACTTTCCTTACTGAGGAGGTGGCAACACTGATCAAAACATAAACGATGCCTCTTTCCCATCATTGTGAGGTACACAATATGCGACAAGCCCAGTTTTATCAACAGTAGCTGTCTTTCAAGCTGCACAAATAACATTAGTGTCTATGGAGTGAACAGGGACCGTCTGCAAATTGTAAAACCGCTGCAACAGCAAAGAGAGACACAAATATTCAATAAGTTAACTCTTATTTACTGTGGTGTCACCAAAATCACTGCAGCCTTCAACTGGTTCCTGTTGACACCAATGTTATTCCTGCAGCTTGAAAGACAGATACTGTTGATAAAACTAGGCTTGTAGCACATTGTCTACCTTACAATGATGGGAAAGAGGCATCGTTTATAATGAGTTATTGATGCTGGAATTCTGAATCTGTGAATATCTTTCCGATTTTACTGAGCTGTGGCCCCAAGGAGCCGTGGTGGGCGTCCTTTATTTTCATTTCTGAAAGGTGGCAACCCTACACCTGTCACACCACAGGTCATCACTGTACCACAGGTCAGTTACTGAATGTAGTGCTAATATATCTAAAAACAAACAACTACATGTCAAATTTAACATATACATTCATGATACCTGGGCTAATGCTCCATACTAACTTCATACTCATGACCAGATTCACAGCTAACAAATTTAGCATGTAACAAGCTAAATGACGACATGTCAACATGTTTAACATTAGCATATATTAGCAAGTTAGCACTAGTCAAGTCACTGTTATTAATGGAGCATATTTTAAATCACAGATGTTGAGCCAAAGTGCTTTCCAATAGAAAAAAAAATTAAGACAAGTTCTGATATTCAGGTTAAACCCCTACAATACTGTTGTTTGATAAATTTAATGGACTACATACATGCTAAAGAGTAGCTACTGCATGCTAAATAACTGAAGGAAAGGATCCAATAAACAATATGGTAGGATTCCGCAGTATGATAAATGTAAATGAGTTAACACGCTAACTGTAGCATCTTTACAATAAGCATTAACATGCTAGCAAAACAAAAGAACAACTGGTAAATTGGGTGCTATGAAATATATGCCAGTATCTGCACATACGATGACAACTAGAAATCTCAGAACAGTCAAAGCAACATTTATGGAGCAGTTGTTTTTGGTACCTTAGATTGAATTCTTTGTGTCTGCAGAGGGTCGTCTTCCACAGAGTCCATCATGCTGCATCTTTCTGCAGTAGCCCTGGATGGACAAACCCAACGCTGGCTCTAGAGGGAGACTTTCATGGTCACTGTGGGTTTTCCTATAAACCTGGTAAGGAAGGATGAGATGAAGGATGTTCAGCTGCCACTAAATTCTACAGTGCATAAAGAAAACATTTGATGTAGGTTAGATGTCCTTTCGTCTGGCCCTGATCTCCAACCAAAATGTTCATTACCTGATCATCACTGCAACAACGGCAACATTTGTTTTCTGATGCGAGTGTGGAAACGCATTTAACATGTTAGCTTTAAAAGCATTGGATGTACTGCTTTCTATAACGATCATAACTTAAACACTGGAAAAAATGCCCGTCTCAAAACCAGAAAAAAAAAATTATTTCAAGGAACTTTTACCTTGAAATGAGTGAAAAAAATCTGCCAATAGAACAAGTGAAAAATTGCTTGGTAAGATTTCTTTAAATATGATATTTAGAATCTTGAGATCTCAAAATTAGCTGGGAAAACTTATTTTAAGGTCTATTTTACCAGGATTGTCAAGCTTAGGTGTCTTAAAAATAAGCCAGACATGCTATAAAAAAAAATAGCAGTTTTCACTCAAAAATAGATTTTCGCTTTCGCTTTCAACCTCCTAATGTGAGATGTATCAACCCTCCTGTTGTCCTCATTTACGGACACCAAAAAAAATATTGTTTCCTAATCTGAAAAAACTCCAAAAAATCTACAAAAAATTCCCAAATTTCTGAAAATTTGCAAAAACTTCATGAACAAAATTCCAGTAATTCCTTAAAATTTTTCCTTAAAAGTTTTATTAAAAAAAATAAAAAAAATCCCCCAAATTTGGCAAAAAAATTCTTATAAATATTTTCAAAAAATGAGTAAAAATCTTCCAAAAAATCCTAAAAATATCTAAAGTGATTCCAGCAGTTTTACTGATATATAATCAGTAAAACTTCTAATATTTTCTTTAAGAACATTCACATAAAAATCAACCAAAATCCAGTGAAATTCACTGGATTTTGGTTGATTTTTTGTGAATGTTCTTAAGAAACATTTTTAACATTTCTTTTTTTTCCACCAAAAAATGCTCAGAGATTTCCCGAAAATGTTGAAAATGTGGACATCAAATGATTCAATGTGAAAACATGTATTTTTTTCCCACATTTTCAAACTTTAAAACGGGTCAATTTTGACCCACAGTTTTCTTGTAAAATTCAACTCAAAACAAGACAATTTCAAGATTGTTTGACTTCACAAGATATTTAAGATGCATTGTCTTAAAACAAGTCTGCTGAAATGTCTCTTCGGTGAATTTATCATAAATATAGTGGGATGAGACATTGTTGCAGTGACCTGCCATCAGGTGTGGCTGTGTGCTACACCTGGTGCCAGCTGACCCTCCACCTACATGAAAAATCCAAGCAAACAGGCTGAGTGGTTAGTGCTTTGTTTGTGCTGATTTGTGCTGCTAAAATATTCATTTGTGCTGCTATAGTTTTTGAGATATTAAAGATTATTTTTTAGGTCATTCAGGGGTCATCATCCCCCAGCTTGCTCCAAAATGCACCAGACTGGTCTACTTTTTTAGTACTTCGTTTGTGCTGATTTGTGTCGCTAAAATATTCGTTTGTGCTGCTACGGTTTCTGAGATATTACGAGTTTTATTTACAGACGATCACATGACCCAGGTTGATGACGTCTGTGGTCTGCGCCATAGACATCAACACCACCGTCTGTAGCAGTGGCTTTCTATGGCTTTCACCAGCTGCCGCCTGCAAATACCTTGACCCGAATTGATGACGTCTGTGGTCTGCGACGTTTATAATGTGTTAACGTATATAACGTGTATAATAACTAGGGTTGCCACCTTTCAGAAATGAAAATAAAGGACGCCCACCACGGCTCCTTGGGGCCACAGTTCAGTAAAGTTGGAAAGGCATTCACAGATTCGGACTTCCAGCATCAATAACTCTGGATATATGTTGTGAAAACAATGCCTCTTTTCCATCATTATAAGGTACACAATGTGCTACTTGATAAAACTGGGCTTGGAGCACATTGTCTGCCTTACAACGATGGGAAAGAGGCATTGTTTATGCTTTGACAACCTGTATCTAATGAGTTATTGATGCTGGAAGTCTGAATCTGTGAATATCTTTCCAACTTTACTGAACTTGGGGCCACTACCACCTAAGGAGTGATATATTTAATTTTGAAAAAAGCATTTAGCCATACTTAAAGCTTTAAGTGCTTTATTAACATGAAACTAAGAGTTTTGTATTGTTTTATGATCACAGGTTCTGCCTGAACAGAAGTGGCATCATTTTAAACAGTCAAACCAAACTAATAAAATAAAATGTAATGAGCAACCAGTGAGCAATACTGGATTCTGCAAAAACATAAACAACTGAATGCAGAATACTGGACAAAGAAATTCTCTACAGACATTTTTTCCCATCTAAATCTTATCATAACACAGTTAATGTATTAGCTTATTTATGTGCGTATGCATGTATTTACTGATTTATTTAGTGCTGTTAACATATCAGAGTTCTGAGGGAGTTTTTCTTTAGATAGGCAAAGGCCATTTATTGATTACATATTGGCTATTATAAATGTTTATTAAAAACTAAAAGGCATTTAAAAAATACTAAACAACTTAGGCATTTATTGAGTCACTAAAATACTGTAGAGTCTAGGACCACATCAGCATGATTCTAAGCATCCTCTGGTAAATTAACAACCATATACTGATGTCCCTCACCATGTCAGCTTCAGGAGATGGTTAGATGATGATAAACTGTGACCTGCTGGTTGGGTTCTCTCTGTTCTCATGGTTCTTACATGTTGGTTCTCCTGATGCTGCTTTACTTCAGCCAGTCCATGAGCAACAGAAAACACAGTCTTCCTTGTTCCCGTTGCCAGGGGTTCCTCTCTTCCCACTCACGTCGGTAATTCTGCAAACGTTCTTGCTTCTGTGGACGTGGTGGAGTTTCGGGTGTAAACATTTTTAAACACGCGGGGTGCAGCAAAAACACAACTTGTGCTATCTCAGAAACTATAGCAGCAAAAACGAACATTCTAACGGCACAAATCAGCACTAACCTGTTTGCTTGGATTTTTTATGTGGGCGGGGCTTTACCTTCACCGGTGCGTGGCAGCGGACCGCAGGGGAAACGTGTCAGCGGGCGCGCGCTGTGCGCCTCAGCAGGTGAGCGCAATTGAGGCAATCAGCAGCACGCGCCAGGAACTCCAGCAGTATCAGCGGAGAACCAGGCATTCTGGCTGGTGAACGGAGCAACAGCAGCAGGAAACAGGGACAGAAAAGAAAGAAAGCAGGGACTAAAAACGCCTGGAACCAACAGAGGCTGCCGGTAAGCTCATGTCTCACTGGACTCTGTTTAGGTGCTTTCTGGCTGTGATCTTACTGCCTGGTTTGTTAGTTAATATTATTATTTGTGTGGGTAAAAATTCTGCGAAGGTGCAATTTGTGTTATTTTAGAAACCCACTGTTTATCTGGCTTAAAATATTTATTTACATAATTAGATGAAAAGTAGTCCATTGTTTGCTTAAACCTTTGTTTAGAAAATAGTTTATGAATGGCTTTAGTTAAATGAATTTTGCTTGATTTTTAATTCATGGGTAAATACAAAGCGCTAAAAAACTGTTGAAAATACCAATGTAAAATCTGTTTAATGCTTGTAAAATCCGTATAAAATAATTCAGGTAAAAATGAGTTAATTAAAGATGTGGGACTAAATTTATGTTTATTTAAAACCTGATTGAGTATTATGGGTTTAATTAATGATTATGTTTATACAAAATATACTTACTTTACTAAGTTGGGGAAAGCATATGTATTTATATTTGTTTTATTTTTGTCTTTTAAAGGTTTTCCACCTTCCTCCTTCTTCACTGCTTAAAATAAAGAAGAGATCTGAGTGAAATCCTGTCGCAAGTCCAGTCCTTCCTTTTCAAGTGTGGGAAGCCATAGCGTTGAAATAATGAATAAGACAAATAAACTTAGTAAGGTTTAGAGTTTTTGCCGTGAAGAGCCCATATAATGACCATTTACAGATTTTTAATTTTGAAGTCTACTAGAATATGTTTACATCAAAAAAACATCACTGTTCTCATCTTGTGTCTGAAAGGCTTCATTTTAGCTCCTGTCGTTTTAAAAACTGTCTCTGATTGATCAGCATTGGTTCCACACTAACTATAGACTATATATAAAAAGATGGATGTAGCATCTGGGCCTGAAAAGTAAAAATGGATCAATAAGTGAATTAAACCTGCATTATTTCCAACATCCAGCAGGGGGCAACTCCTCTGGGTGCTAAAAAGTCATTTTGATTGAAGATTATGAGAAAATGACCCTGTTTCTTCCTTTATTTATGACTTCAGTAGACATTTTCCTCATGTGTTTTATGGTCTCAATTGTTAGTTTCAGTTTTCCTTTATACAGCATGATCATTGGGCCCGTTTAGAGTAAAACAGATGATAAAGGAGGTTATGTTTCAGGGTGGGGCTACGTAGGAGTGGTCCTCACCTTGTCAGTCACATCAACTCCTTACTTGGTTTCAAAAAATGGCAACAATCCAACGCCAAACTTGAGGCTTTGAAGCGGACGTCGACAAACCAACGGTGACTACATCCAGATTTCATATCCAGTCTATGAATGTAACCCCAGCAGAAGGTGAGGAGAAAATGGAGGAAGCTCAAATCATGCAGGTGTTATATGACATAGATAAGTGGGTCAGTATATATAATTGAGGGATTTTTTGTAACATAGTCGATGTTTTAGGAGTTTTCAGGCCTAAAATCAACTAGAACCAAACAGCACATGGCATTTTTACACAAAGATTCTTCTAAATATAACTACAACCGAATAAAATTGAAAGTTATTTCTAAAGATATTGTAGTAAACCTGTTGACTACTTTATATTAAATAACTCAGAAAGCCTTGGAGTCTGGCCAGTCTTTTCTTCAGGAGGAAATGACATCATGTGGAGCAGGTCATGTGATCTGGAATTAACACATTTCCTGGAGAGGTGTTTTTGTAATGGGGAACTTAGTGGAAAGTGATTTCTCAGACACAGATACAATCTGTTAAGTTCCATATAAAATTTGATATATTGCCAAAAAAGAAATATCTGTCATGATTATCTCAACTTAATAAAAAACACAATCAAAACTATTTCTGAATCAGCTCATTTTATTATTGTTTAGCTCATTAGAAGGTGGTTGGTATTAAATTTGGATAGTTATTTAGTTGACATTTTAATGATATCCAGTCATTTTTTATTAAGTGATTGTTTCCAAATTAAAAAATGATGACATTTGTAAAGACATGATCATAATGAACATTAAAAAAACATTAGTTTTTTCTACTTTTAATAAAAATGTATGCAGATATGTCCCATAGACTTCAAAAGTCCCCCAGTTATAGATTGACCCAAGTAACAGGAGAAAAGCTGGACTATAAATAAGGTGTTTGTGGGACAAAATAACTCTCTTTGTTATGGACTCTGGGCGTTTTGTAAGTTTGCAGTCACACAGTTACATTTAAAGAAGCTACACCACAACAAATAAAAGAAAAAAAACCCAAAAGCATAATGATGGGCTGTTGGGTTTTCCTTCAGATCACAGTTGTTCATCTGTTGAAGGAAAGTTTAACTCCATCCCACCACATCCTGAAAATTTCACCCAGTGGCTATAAAACCAAACACACCTCTCACATCCAACCCAGTGCACCATCACCTGACCCAGTGCTGCGTAACTCCATACATACTGCTGCAGATGTCTCCAACCGAAGGCTAATGCTGCCATCAAGTGGTTCAGCTCACCTAGGATCCCAATCAGATCTGCAGAGGAGAGCTGGAAGCATCCGGGAACATCACAAGAAAAACAACTTACGCTCAGGTTTTCATTAAAGTGTATATTTAAAGATGGCTGAACAGAACAACAATGTAAAAATGTAAACTTTGAAGGTGAGCAGACACGAGTCGGGAGGGATCGCATCGAACAAAAACGGACAGACGGCGAGGAGCTAAACAAGTAAACTTAGAAGGAACCGGTTCGCTGTTCCTGATTTAAAAAAAAAAAAAGAAGCACAAAATGGAACAGAATTAAGAGGGCAACAAACTGTACATCACATTAAGGCTTCGTCTGAACTCCGTCCTCTCTGGACAAACGAGAAATCAACACAGTTTAGGCGTCGTCGTTTAGCGGAGTAACAAGGTCTGGGATGGCGACAGTTTCAGACGAGATCAAAAGCAAAGAGAACAAAGTGAGACAATTTTGTAAAGGAAAGCAAAAAACAAACAGTTATTAAGAGTCACTTTCTGTGAGATGTCACCAAACGAGTACAGCCGTGTGATGTGTTAGTCTTTTGATGTGTCACTTATTTCATAAAAAATAAAGTTGCTGAAGCGTGCACGTACAGAAACTCCTTTAGTTTTTCCACATGGTGTCTGGAGGCCTCCGAACAGAGAACAGTGCAGCGCCCGTAGAAACAGAAGACGAAGGTTAGCGCTCTGCAGAGCCCAGTCCCAGCTGCATACTGCATTCAAGAGCTCAATAAAACTACACAGAAAACCATTTATTAACTGTTTAACCCTGCTGTTGTCCTCATTTACAGGCACCAACAAATACTGTTTCCTTGTCTGAAAAAAAATCCAAAAATTCAGCAAAAAAATTCCCCAAATTTCTGAAAATTTGCAAAACCTTCAGGAAGAAAATTCCAATAATTCCTTAAAAGTTGTTTTTTAAAAAAATCCCCCAAATTTGGCAAGAAAATTCTTGTAAATATTTTTTAAAAATGAGTGAAAATCTTCCAAAAAAATTCTAAAAATATCTAAAGTGATTCTACATATAGCAGTAAAACTTCTAATATTTTCTTTATGAACATTCACAGAAAAATCAGCCGAAATCCAGCGAAATTTGCTGGATTTTGGTTGATATTTTTTGTGAATGTTCTTAAGAAACATGTTTAACATTTCTTTTTTCCCACCAAAAAATTTTCAAAGATTTCCCAAAAATGTTGAAAATGTGGACATCAGAAGTTTCACTGTGAAAATAGATTTTTTTTCGCCACATTTTCAAACTTTAAAACGGGTCAATTTGACCCACAGGACGACACGAGGGTTAACAGTTTAACACATGATTAATAACTGGAGTCATTTTTCAAGTAAAAATGACAAAAATTCACTGCTTGCATCACCACAAACGCTTTTCTAAAACTAAATATAACAAGTTTTTGCACAAAACGAGAACAAGAATTTTCTTGCCAAATTAAGGGGATTTTTTTAAATAAAACTTTTAGGGAATTATTGGAATTTTCTTCCTGAAGGTTTTGCAAATCTTCAGAAATTTGGGGAAGTTTTTCAGACAAGGAAACAATTTTTTTGGCGCCGGTAAAGAAGACAACAGGAGGGTTAAATCACTGTAAACTGAATGCTATTGGACTGTTGACCAACAAAGAAGGCGTTTTACAGACACGATTCACTATGAATTTAACATCTGAATCACTTTCAAGCATTAAAATGCAGAATATTTGCCTGTTTCAACGTCTCCTTAGTGTAAAGAGTTGCTAGTTTTCTCTGTTTACATGCACAGAAATCGATGAATCTGCGGTTGTGGACTGTTACTGGGGCATTTAAAGACACCGCAAAAGGCTAAAGAGCGTGTTGTTTTTTACATTTTACAGGTAAAACTCACAAGTGGAAGATTATTTGTTGCCGTCCTACTGCTTAAAAACACGAGGACTGCTGATATGTGCAGCAGCAGACTGAGCATACAGTATAGAGTTGGGACGCAGCTCAGAGCGCTAAAGACTTTCTGTTAGCTTGTCCGTCTGAAGGTCCAGACAGAGACGGAAGTCCGTTCCTGACCTCAGTGCCTGTATTCTAACTACCCCCGTCACAGTTCATCAGTCTTATTTCCAGACATTTAGACAATTTCCAGTTTCCCATACCTCAGTCCGGTGGAAGCAGGCGACCCGCCGTTACAAGACGAACCAAAACAGTCCCAAATGAAACTCATGGCGGCCAGCGATGAGGCACTAGGCTTTTTGCTCACTCAGACCAGAGAGCTCCCCCTGCAGGGCGGGAGGCCTAATTTATTATCACTACTTTTTACACACAGTTTGCTTCTTGCTTCCGTCTTTAAAACCCTAGCAGCAGAAATGTACAATCTACGCAATTTATGAAAAAAAGGGGGGGAGGAGTGTAAAAATTCACATTCAGAATCATTCTTTCAACAAAATCTTCAAGCCCCTCTGTACAAGAATTATTGCATTCACTGTTCTATTTGCTGTCATACATAAAATAACAAAAACGATCACGTAAAGGAAATTAAGAGGAAAAAAAATCAAAAGACTGCATATTTAAGTCACCACAATAATCCAATATATTATCATCCTTTTAGACATTTTCTTTACATCACATATTTACACAATAGGCCAATTTTCTTTCCTAAAGAATCTGTGGAAAAAGAAGGGTCAGGGAGCCAGGCAGACAGAAAGGATATGATGATGATGATGATGATGATAAAAAGGTAAATATTACAGGTGGGCCGGCGTTCCTCCATACCGCATACGCTCCTCTGTACACGAGTCAGGAACAGTCGTCAGCGTTCACGCCTCCCTCGCTCTCAGTAATGAGTTCAACAATGTGCCGTGGAGCAAGGTCGATGGGTCTTTGGTGCAAATGTTCCTCTCTCGTTCCCCCCTGCACTGAGAAGCAGTTAATTAACAAACCAGGAAAATGAATCGAACCGAGTAGAGCAGCCCTATGCCTTGTCACACATTCAAGTAAAAAAAAAACAAACAAACAAAACCCAAACAAAACAAAAAACCGGAAAGAAAGAACGAACAAAGCAAGACGAACGTCCTCAGGATAAAACGGACAACGGTTCTGGAGCGAGCCAGATATGACACTTCCTCAACACATGAGGGCGCTCTAACGAGACCAAGTGCCGGGTGAACGGCCCCAGTGTTCTTCTTCATTGGTTGTTAGAGGTTTCTTCGCGTTTTGTTTCTTTTCCTAGAGTTCGTCATCGCCGTTATTTTTTTTGGAGCTTCTTGCCCTTCTTCAGGACCAGTTTGTTCTTGATGTGTCCTCGCTTCCTCTTGGCGGTCTGGACAGAAAAACAGACCAAAAAATAAATAAATCAAATAAAAAAACATTCTGGAACTAAAATCATTTTCCTCCTAAACTTATGAGATGTAATTTGATTTAAACGACTTACATCAAACGGCATCTATTCACAGCTTATCATAGAATGTGATGGTTTTAAAGTTTCAGAGGATTTGTCGACTGTCAGGCTTTAATATGTTAATTATAGAAAAACTGACATTAAACTGAAACACATTAGAAATATTCATAAAAGAAAAACTGATAATATGACGGTTTTTGACTTTTTCCAAAACAATGGAATGCAAATAAATAACTATGATAGACTATAGATATGTGTGCTTTTTGTCTATATTTTTATACATTTTCCATGTTTATATATATTTATGTCAGTCTGTTTTTGTATATAAGGCGAGTAGTCAAGTATACTTTCAATATCCATTGTATAACGACAAAAAAACTGATTCTGATTCTTCTGATAAACCAAAGAAAATATCTGTGACATGTCCAATAAAAGGCAGCTTCAATGTGTCCACCCCAAACCCAAACATGTCCGCTCAGAAATCCACTGCCAACAGGATGGAGATGATATGTTATAATAGACAAACATGTGAACGGCTCAGAGTAAATTTACATCCTCTGCCCTGTTGTGTCCTTCTCAAAGTCTGCTGAAGCTGCTCTAAGCTGAGGTTCAATCCCAGCTTCCACCCTGACAGCTAAACCACTCACAGGATGGAGTGGTTGAGATGGTGAGAGCTGGAAATGGAAATGGACACGATATCATGACAGCACGGGCTGATGGGAAACAATGAAATGCTATTTCTAAAAGAGTGACTTGTGTTTTATTCAGTTTGATTAGCTGTTCAGATGATGGTTTGTGACATTACAGCGTCCACACATTTAACCCTCATGTCGTCCTGCAGGTCAAAATTGACCCGTTTTCAAGTTTGAAAATGTGGAAAAAAAAACTTTTCACAGTGAAACTTCTGATGTCCACATTTTCAACATTTCTGGGAAATCTTTGAACATTTTTTGGTGGAAAAAAAGAAATGTTTAAAAAAAAATGTTTCTTTAAAGTCCAGCAAAATTTGCTGGATTTTGGTTGATTTTTTTGTGAATGTTCTTAAAGAAAATATTAGAAGTTTTACTGATATATATGGAATCACTTTAATATTTTTTTTTTTGGAAGATTTTTACTCATTTTTAAAAAATTATTGACAAGAACTTTTTTGCCAAATTTGGGGGATTTTTTTTTTTTTTTAAATAAAACTTTTAAGGGAAACTTTTAAGGAATTATTGGAATTTTCTTCCTGAAGGTTTTGCAAATTTTCAGAAATTTGGGGAATTTTTTTTGCTGAATTGTTGGATTTTCTTTCAGACAAGGAAACCAGATTTTTTGGTGCCTGTAAGTGAGGACAACAGGAGGGTTAAACAAAGTATGAAAGGTCAGGAAAACTACATTTGACTTCACATACAAATAACTATGCAAATGTGCAATAAATAACTCCAACTGCGACCAGCGACAGATAAACCATCCACTCTTTGCTCCATATCAGCCAACATGCTCTTTGTAAAGGGAAGTAAAATGCTCTTTTGTGTGCAACTACAATAAACATTTGAATATTTCTAGAACTGGCAGACAAAGTGAGTCATCCTCCATCTGTGGTGCAACAGAAATGAACCAGGGTGCTTCTCGGTACCTTCTTGGAGGTGTACTTCTGTTTGGGCACGACGCTGCGCAGCTTGTGGTCCAGCGGCTCTCTGTTGTCCAGATTCTTCACCTTGTAGATCCTGACCAGCCAGTGCTCTGAAGTGAACGCCTCCTCCAGGTGCTTGAACTTGATGTCCTTGTTGCCGATCTCAGCGTTGCGCGTCCGGTCGAAGCCCGGCGGCGTCCTGAAGTCCAGCTGAGAGAGCAGCAAGGGGTTGTTATTTGACAGACTTTCTAGCAGCTGGCTTGGTTGAAAAAAAGAACAGTTTGAAATATTTCCACTGAATGAAGGCGTTGCTACAGCCAGAAGAAAACAAAATGCATCCATCAGCACCTCTAAAGTCTCTCTGATTAACTCTCTGAACTTCAAACACTTTCTGGATGTTTTTAGCTTCCATCATATTTTTCCCGTCACTGTGGGCTCATTTTTAGTCCTGCATCTCCATGGTAACGGTACAACCGTGGCTAGAAGTACGGACAACTCAAAAATATTAGATTGTTCATTGTTCTTTTGTCATTTTGTGTCTCATTTTTGTAATATTTTGTCTTGTTTTTGTTGTCTTTTTTTGGTTTGACTTCTGTCGTTTGTCTCATGTTTGTCATTTTGTTTCTCGATTTTTGTTGTTTCGTGTTTCCTGTTTGTCTCGCTTGTGCTTTTTGTCTATTTTTTTGCTGTTTTGTTCTTTTTTTGTCATTTTTTAAAATCTCATTTTTTTTGTTCAATTTTTTTCTCTTTTTCTGTTTTGTTTCGTGTCATTCGTCTCATTTTTGTCATTTTGTGTGTCATTTTTGCAATACTTTGTCTTGTTTTTGTTTTTTGTCTGATGTTATTTGTCTCATGTTTTTGTCGCTTTGTGTTTCCTTTTTGTCTTGCTTGTGTTTTTGTCTTATTTTTGTAATTTTGTGTTTTGCTTTATTGGTTGTTTTGTGTCGTTTTTGTCGTTTTGTGTTTCCTTTTTGTCTTGCTTGTGTTTTTTGTCTATTTTTTGTTGGTTTATTTCTCGCTTTGGTCATTTTTAATCTCATTTGTGTTGATTTTTTTTGTCTCTGCAATTTTTTTGTCGAATCTTTTGCTTCGCGTCATTTGTCATCTTTTGTCTCATTTTTGTAATATTGTTTTTGTTGGTTTTTTGTCTTACTTTTGACATTTGTCTCATGCTTTTGTTGATCTGTTTCTTGTTTTTGTCATTTTGTGTTTCCTTTTTTCGTTATTTTTTCGCTCTGTTTCTTTTATGTCTCGTTTGTATTTTGTCTATTTCTTTGTCGTTTTGTTCCTTTTATTGTCATTTGTTGTCTTGTTTGTGTAACCTGTAGTGCAGTACAGCAAAGTTATAATACCATGAAAGTTAAAGTGTTTTAAATAGAATACAATAGATGATTTTCCCAAGCGCCCACAGCTGCTACTAATCCTTAAATGGTGGCTCCACATGCTAAAGATATTTTACTCCCACTGGCTTATTTTTTTTTTCCAATCTTCTCTGGAAACCAACCTCCAGTTCAGATGAAAAGTCTCTGAATTTGTGTCGCATTACTGTTTGCTGCAACTGAATCACTGATAGCTTCAAGGTTGTGTTTAAACAGCATCTGGTGAGAGCAAACACTGAATCTCCGGTGCTTTTTATTCTTAATTTTTTAAATATGACGTGGAGCATTAAGTGATTCTGTTGAAATATCATCATTCTACGCTTAGATTTGGTTTCTCAACTAAATGACACATCACAGACATCTGACAGTTCTCTAAATGATGCAACTCCTGCGATTCTGCAGAGACAACACGCCTTTCAAACGAGCCAGCCGGTTTCTGGGTTCAAAGGATTAACATCTTGTATCGTGTCTGTTTGATGTGTGCCAGAGCTAGGCTAGCTTTCCTTTGTAAATGTCTGCTGCTCGTCACTTTGCATTTACTGTACAGACACGAGTGGTTTTAATATTCCTCTCTAGGTCTGCAAATTTCCCTAATGAAGCAAAAAACAAAAAATAAATGTTGCAATATGAAAACTGTCCTCATAAGACAATTTAAACCCAATTATAAAAGACAAAGAGTAGGTCTGATGGCGCTTTGATTACACTACAGTGTCGACACTCTGGCAACGATTCCATTTCCTCATACGCCCTCCTGTCGCTGTTGTTCTGCTGTAAAAAGACCTTGATTACTCATCCTTCAGACTCCGCCGCTGTGTCCTTCACACCTTCGTCACCTCTCTTCTCACAGCTACAGTCTCCATCCACCTGCCCTCCATTGTGTTTTTCTCAAATTTCCTCCTTTCTTTTCCACCTCTGGCCTTTGTGAGCCTCGCTGCCATCTCCAGTATCCCTCAGGCTTCTTCAGAGGACCAAGCGTATGACATTTTAATACCAGCCACAGAACTTTGGTCTATTTTTGTGGAATAACTAATGCGGTTCTACTTGTCATTTAAATGTAAAGAATGTAAATGAGTTGGAGAGATCAAAGCATGGAGTCCACTGACGGATTCTGTACTGCAGGGGTGTCCAACATGTGGCCCGTGGGCCAAAAGCGGTCCTCCAGAGGGTCCAATCCGGTCCTCAAAGTGTAAAAATTACAGAGAAGACATTAACTGCAGATTGTAAATTAGTAAAACTATAAATTTAAAATCATTTCTAGACCATGACAAGTTGTTTTGATCAAAAAGTAAAATACTAGATTGTTCATTGTTCTTTTGTCATTTTCTGTCTCATTTTTCTAATATTTTGTCTTGTTTTTGTAGTTTTTTTGTCTTTTTTTGGTCTGACTTTTGTCGTTTGTCTCATGTTTTTGTCGTTTTGTTTCTCGTGTTTCCTGTTTGTCTCGATTGTTTTTTGTCGTCTTTTTAGTTGTTTTGTTCCTTTTTTGACATTTTTTTGTCTCATTTGTGTCCATTTTTTGTCGCTGTGCAACTTTTTTGTCTATTTTTGGTGATTTTGTTTCTGGTTTTTGTCATTTTGTGTTTCATTTTTCTAATATTTTGTCTTGTTTTTGTTGTTTTTTTGTCTGTTTTTGTCTGACTTTTGTCACGTTGATAATAAAGTAAAATACTACATTATTCAGTTCCAGATGACTAAATGTTGTGTTCCTTTGTCGACACTCTGGATCTGATCTGGAAGCTATAATGTGGAAATGATAAACTGAGGCTGAATATTGTTGACATTTAACTTATTTTTCTGAAGAAATTTCAGGTTGTTCATAATGTTTAATAAAAAGATAATTCATTAAATGGGAATATTTTCAGAATGTACTTTTTTGCACTAAAACAAAGGAAACATTAGGAGTTATTTATAGGTTATTATGGTCTGATTTTACTGGTCCGGTCCACTGGAGATCAAACTGAGCTGAATGTGGTCCTGAACTAAGATGAGTTTGACTCCCCTGCTGTACTGTATTCTCCATTATATCACAGTTTAACCTTGCAAACTGCATTTTCAACCATCCTCCACCGCGGTTCCCCTCATTGTCTCCCTCCTGGTGTCCTCGAAGCCTCACTTTCTCAGTGTCACATCTTGTTTCCATAAACCTAATCTCTAACTCTTTCTTTCTTCCCTCGCCAGCCTCGCTCCATCCCGTCCTCCGTCGCCTTCTGTGCCTCGGTCTCTTCATCTCTCCACCCAGAAACGACGCCTCCAGCTACTCACAGCTCTGGCTTTCTGTCTGCGGACGGCGGCTGCATCGATTGTGCCGTCTCTGCTGAGCCGCTGGCCGGGCCACATCTACAGCAGGGATGTAAGCACCTGGCAGGAAGCATCCCTCTCATCTCTCCTCTGCTCCCTAACAGAAGTAGCCGTGGCACATTTCAAAGCTTCCACCAATCCTTCATATTTCCTGCTACAGCCTTTCGTCTCTACTCCCCCTACCGCCAATATCCCCTCTCCAAATTTCAGGAGCTCCCCAAGGCACCTTCTTAAAATGTCTTTCTGCTCGTCTGTCAGCCGGCTCTACTTTTAAGATACAGTAGCAGGAAGTTTTGCACCTTTGGAGGTGGCAGATGCTCGTTATTCTCCGGTGAAGCTGCATAAAATACACGACTTCTTGTTGCAGCTGCTTGTTACTTTCTGATCTTGACACTGAGGTGGAACTCAATATTTGTAGCTACAAAGTGGATTATAAACCCAGAAAACCTCTTCAGCGGAAAGTCGTTCTCCAGCCTTGACCTGCTCTCTAACAGGGGAGGAAATGATCAAAGACGAGCAGCCAGAGTTGGAGTTTTCAGTGGTGCTACACGGCCACAAACATGTTAACAATGTTTGTGTGGCACTTCTGCTTCCCCTCACCTGCATTTCACCAAATCGATAATAGGACATCTTGTACATGAGGCAGTTGAGCAGAGTTGGTGAACCGGCCTTGTCCACTCTGAATTCTCCCTGAGGAGTGAAGTAGTCGCTCTCCTGAAGAAAAGAAGCAGTGAGGTGTAAGAAAACAGAGTCCAAAAAGGGAGCAGACTGTAAAAACATTCAGCAACACCAATTAAAAAAACTCTGGCAATGGTACGAGCTGCCTGAAACAAATAAAAAAGATGTGAAAAGCCTGTTTGCGATTGGGGACCTGAGCCACTTTCAGGCTATTTAATGAATTTCAGGAAAACTATAGTCCTGAAAAATAAAAACCCGATGTTAAAAAAAAAACCTTGAGCGCTTAAATAAACATATAAAAGATTCAGATGCGAAAACATAGAAGTTCATTTATCCTGAAGGAAACTCTGGTGCCAAACGTTGTGTAACAGAAAAGCAATGAGACAAATTATTAAAAATAAAAATAAGTAAACTTAAATGAGAATAGACCAGAAAAATAAGAAGTAATACTAGCAAGGAGAATGAAACATACTGGGGACCAGTTTAAAGAGAATTAAACCTACTGCCAACCAGTTACAGAAGCTGAAACATACTGGGAACCAGTTTAAAGAAGCTGAAACATACTGGGAACCAGCTTAAAGAGAATTAAACATACTGGGAACCAGTTTAAAGAAGCTGAAACATACTGGGAACCAGCTTAAAGAGAATTAAACATACTGGGAACCAGTTTAAAGAAGCTGAAACATACTGGGAACCAGCTTAAAGAGAATTAAACATACTGGGAACCAATTTAAAGAAGCTGAAACATACTGGGAACCAGCTTAAAGAGAACTAAACATACTGGGAACCAATTTAAAGAAGCTGAAACATACTGGGAACCAGCTTAAAGAGGTTATAACATAGTTTCATTATCACATGACACAAGATAATGAAACACTGCACGTGAATTTTAAATATTAGAATATTATGAAACTGGCATTGCACAAACTAATTAAGAAACTAATATTCTAATTATATTATTCCACACCAGTTGAAATGCTAATAATCTCACTGCTTAAAGTATTTAACATTAAATCTGTCACACACAAAAGCAACTTGCTGTAATTAAGGCTCTGGTGTTTTTTTCTAACCGCTCCTTTTACGCCCAACCTGTTTGGTTTGGTTCAAACTAAGCATGGTTTAATGCAAATCACTTGGTATCCATGGTAACACCCAAGTGCGAGTGCAGGGATTTGTTCCCCCCTGACACGTCGCCAAGTGAAAATGTGATTAAAACAGAAGTGTGTGGAGTTTACGTCCTGCTTTGTGTATTCTATTTTGCAGTTTGTCATTAAAAAGTAAGCAGGTAATATTCAGCCTGTTTCTACGCGGCTGTCATTAGTCAGAAAATTAGGCTGCAGAGATGCAGTCTCGGCTAATAATGTAGTTTTTTTTCCTTGTGAGCCGTCGATGTCGCTTCATCTACCTGCACGGATACAAACAATGTGAATAAAATGTCAGAAATACCTGTGGGTGTAATGCTAAACAAAAACTGAACTCCGTAACTGCCATGACTGTGGGATTTATAGCTGAAATGTTGAATTAGTTTGAGCTAAAAATATCTAATAAACTGGTAGCTAAGTGTCAGGCACTGGAATTTGATTTTTCCACCTGGAGTGATATACTGGTAATGATGCAGGACGTCTTAACTGAAGTTACCCATCAGTACGACTCATGTTAACGCCTCTTTGTATAAATTTACAAGGCAACAATTCACTTTATTTCCTTAATTCCTGTGAATTTTTACCAACTTCTAAAGCAGTTCATGGTGGAAACACTAAATTCAGGCAACAATTAAAGTCATAAATGCGGCAAACCTCTTACAAATTCAATGTTTTTTCAAATATCTGTACTCTTGCAGATCAACTCTCCTCATTTAATACTATCCCTGCTGATTTAACACACATGTAGGCTCACGCCGGTTATTATTCTGTCCTCTTTTGTGTGTTTCGTTCCGGGGACTAACCTCGTTAAATGTGCATGTGGCACCTTTCCACATGAATAATAAATGAATCAATAAACCCCTGGACTTTAACAGCTTAGATGTGTTTTTTCACCTTTTGAACTCCACACATCAGTGCTTTAGGGCGGTTTTTAGGAATCATATACGTCTGACCTGTTATTTAAGCCAACCAAAAACAAGAATGTTACACATTCTGGCCATTCATCAGACCTGTCAGAGGCACTGTCGCCTCTTTCTTGTTTTTATATGTAAAGTTTTGCCTTCAGTTTGAACCAAATGAGCCAAACAACAGCAACAGTGAAAATGACCTAAAGCCAGCTACCAACCAACATCCCCCAGCTGCAGCACACTGAGAATTCAAGCCTGGCAAAATAAATGATTCTACAACACGAACACGGCGACTTCTTGCTTCAAAAAGCTGCTGCTCACAAAGAGCCTCCAAGTCATGAATAACAGACCTTGTCAGTGCTTCCAGGGTTCATCATCCCAGCTACAGCGTCTCGTCTTTTCCTTGAGCATCGTTATAATGTGAAAGAGGGCATGTTTTAAAGAGGAAACACTGATTTCACAGCTGTGCGAGTGTCTGCTGCATGTTTTTCCTGCAGAATATTGTGGCTCACATTTCCAGATAGCTGCCGTTTGTTTTCCACTCACCCTGATGTCCTTCGGGTGCTCTCCCTCCGCTATCCTCACCATCCACAGGAACTTGTTTATGTCGTCGCCCGAGTAGCCGATCACGCCTCCGAAGATGATCAGAACGTAATCCACGTCCAGCGACCTCATGATTTTGTACGCTGCGCTCTCATTGGACGACATGGCTTTCCCCACCTAAAGACAGGGATGGAAAATGACAAGTCATGTTTTAATTGGAGCCAGGGATGAAACGATTCCCTGAGCCGGACCGGTAAAATCACAGCATAATAACCTATAAATAACCACAACTTTTCCTTTGTTTTCGTGCACAAAAGCACATTCTGAGAATGTTCCCATTTAATGAATTATCTTTTTATTAAACATCATGAACAAACTGAAATTTCATCAGAAAAAATAAGTGAAATTTTGACAACATTCAGCCTCAGTTTATCATTTACACATTACAACTTCCACTTCACAGAGTGTCGACAAAGGAACACAACATTTAGTCATCTGGAACTGAACGATATAGTATTTTACTTTATGATCAAAACGACCAAAGTCTGACAAAAAAAAGATAAAAACACAACAAAAAAAAAGACAAAATTTGGACAAAAAAATGGACAAGCGACAAAAACGTGACAAAAAATTACACAAAACGACAAAAATGAATAAAGCAAAACACAAAATGACAAAAAGAAGACAAAAAACGCAAGCGAAAGAAAAGGGAAGCAATAAGTCAGACAAGAAAACAGCAAAAACAAGACAAAATATGACAAAAATGAGACACAAAATGACAAAAGAACAATGAACAATCTAGTATTTTACTTTCTGATCTAAACAACTTGTCAAGGTCTAGAAATGATTTTAAATTTATAGTTTTATTAATTTCCAATCTGCAGTTAATGTCACTTTATAAAGTCGTCCCGTGTTTGACACCCCTGTCCTATACGGACCCGGACATATATACATAAAATCTGACAGGATGCAGCGCAGCTTTTCTAGTGTTTACGGCGTTTATCAGATCCGAGGCTGAACTATGAAGACAGTTTAACAGTCAGAATTTCTCTGTGTGAGTCGACCAAAACTAAACCCTCAGTCAGAGTTAACAGGTATGAAGGTGATTCTCAACTTTCTTTATTAACTCAGATTTTCTGCTTCAAACTCGTCACACAAACAGGAGAGTTTAACCATCATTTGACTCGTTTTCCACAAAATGAACCGATGGTGAACAGGTTATTTTAACCCTCGTGTCGTCCTGCGGGTCAAACTGACCTGTTTTAAAGTTTCAAAATGTGGAAAAAAAAAAATATTTTCACAGTGAAAACTTCCACATTTTCCAATCAAATCAGATCAAAGTGAAACTAAAGTTACTGACTGAATGTTCTCTGTAATCAATACTAATAAACTGATCAGTTTTATTATCTGTGTTCTATCAGCTGCAGTACCTGCAGTTTAAACAGACCAAACATAAAAACATATTTATGGGATTTTTGCATCAACTAAACACATATAGGGTTCCTGTGGCTTCAGTTTTAGTCACCAGATAGAACACTTGATTACTAAAATAATGGATAGCTGCAGCCCTGATTGGAGCTTCCCTCTTCAGAAGGCAGGGCGGCTTCAACGCAGCGGCGGTAAAAAAGGGGAATTATTAAACAGAGATCGTCACGCATTCTCTGTAATTACATTTCCTGTGGACAGATGCTGAGGAGGCGACAGGTGGGAAAGAGAGAGAATAAGGAAGCTAGAGACCTTCAACAGATTCAGCCAAGAAACAAAAACAGTCATTTGCATTTGGCAGCAGAGAGAGAGGAGAAAGTATATGAAACCCGCTGAATCTGAACAATGAACTGACAGTGACGATTAAATGAAAAACCTTTAAGCAAATACGATTATCTGGCTTGTAGCAAGGAGCAGTTTTATACAGTGTGGTGGAATGTAGAGCTTGTTAATCATTCAGTGGAAGTAGAACTAATTTTTTGATTATTATTTTGGGGATTTTTGAAAGAAAACAACAAAAAGCAGTGAATAAGTTGCTCAAAAAGGAGTGGGAAGAAGCCGAAGCTCATCTAATCTCACCCCTTCTCCTCCCACAATGATTCTAGATCTATTCATTCTGCTTCTTCAAAATACTACCGTTTATAAACAATAATAACATCAATAATAATAATACTGAACATGATTTAGAATAAATATACACCAATACATCCATTTGCATTTATGCAAAAGGACCTAGCAGTAGCAAAACACAACAGAAAGAAAAGACAACTAAAAATATGCATAAATAAATAAAGAAAACAAATCATTAAAGAAATAGATAATGATCAACAGTAACCTGAGCAAACTCCCACTTCATCCCTGTATCCTGTGAAAACATGATCTTTGCATTTAGTTGTAAACTGTTGCATGTCTGGACGTTGTTTTATCCGATTACCCAGACTGTTCCAGAGTTTTATGCCACAGAATGAAACGCAGAATATTTTTCCTGTTTGTACAGATTTTGTTTAGTCGCTTGTGTGTCCACGAGTAAAACGGAGCAAAGAGACGAGGTCTTACCAGCGCTATGTGGCTGTTGTTCCACGTGTTGTTGTCTACCAGCGTGGTCCTGTTGGCCATGCCGGCTATTTGGTAGCCGTAATCCCACCACGACATGACGCGTGCGTGCTCGTCTGTGTTCTGTCTCAGCCAGTAGTAGGCCTCCCTGAAGTCATCCAGGATGTTGCGCGTCCTAACGAGGGAAATAAGGTTGACAGGTAAGCGCGTTGACAGGCATATGGCTGCCGAGGCTATTAATATTTCAGTTAAGCCTTTGAATCAGAAGGGCAACAACAGCTGAAAATAGAGCATCCATGCATAATAAACCGAGGGTTAAAAAACACCTCGACGTTCACGTCCTAAATTTACCTCGAGCGGAGGGAGCAGACAGAAAGCCAGGCAACCAATTAACAAGAGGGATGGTAATCATATTATATTAGCGTCTGCGTTCGTGTGCGAGTGTGTGGGTGTATAAGTGCAGGAGGTTCCCGGTAGCACGGTTCAACCATTGTCTGAGAACTACTGTAGTATCATTAATAAATGCATGAGGACTCGCATCTACCATTTAGTCTTGGTCTTCAATATTTCCTCCCAAATGCTTGAGTAGAATAATTATGCCTGTAAAGAAACTCAGAGAGAATAATAAATCGGCTTTTTGCAGATTCAGAGATGGTCCACAGATGTTTCCTGCGACCCAGAAAAACCGAGCTAAACAATCACATTAAAGCTTACAGGTTCACTTATCAATATTTCCACAAACTTCTTATGAAATATACATGCGCCCACTCCGTGCGCTCCTCCGTGCACTGACACGTGTGCTGATTTGCATGCGAGGTGGAGGAATCCATCCGTCTGCATTATGGACTATTACTGGGGACGCTGCTCTTTCCCTTGCAGTAATTTGACATCCATCAAAGCGGCGAGCGTGCACGTGTCCGGCTCTTACCCGTCGTGGTTGTACGAGGCGAGCACCACGCTGGGGCTGGAGTAGGCGTTGCTGGTGACCCAGGTGCAGTGGACGGCAAACATCATGAGCAGCATCAGCATCAGCATGGTCACTATGGACTTGATGTTGGGACCCAGACCCTCCTCTGCCTTCTCCTGCTCTGACACATGTTTACGCACCTTTCCAGCCTGCAGGGGGAGACAAACACTACTCTGACACGTGGCAAAGTGAAGCGTTCCACAAATATGAATTATTGAGTGGCGTAAATTATTGAATAAACTAATTGAGGAAAGTATTTTAGAGCATCTTCAGTTGTTTTTTTTTTTTTGTACTGCGTGAAGATGCATCACTGAGAATTGTGAGATGAACCCTGTGATAAGTTAATATTATTTTACAGCTGCACAAAATGACAGAAACAACTCTGCTGAGGAGGAACTTGGCAAAATATTAACACCTCCAGTTACTTCCTCTGACACCTCAACTGCCTGCTGAAAGTCAGGAATAACAGATGCACACGAGGAGGAAATATGAGATTTCTGCCAATAATGACATCTGAAACGCCTTCATAAACAGAAGTAGAGAACACTTCATTATTAGAGCTGCAAAACAAGCCCACTGAGGAACTATAGAGTTATATTTGTGAGCATTCTTAGTAACATATTTTTATATTTATTAGTGTGTGATTACTGGTGGTCGTCGATCATGTAGGTTTGTATCCAGGCAGCCTTATGCTAAACTAAATCCGTGGGGAGAGAAGTGAATCAGATGGTGGATCGGGGTTATGCCCTGAAAGATCGTGATGATCTTTTGGGAGCTGTTCCTAAAGGTCTCCGCTGAGCAGAGTTCAGAGAGGAAGAACATGAAATATTGAAGGTGTCCAGAGGGTTTTTACAGTCAGCTGACGATCTGCACTTTGATTTCTGGTCGTGATTCTTCTCCTTCATCGGTCTGAATCCTGACTTCTGCATAAATCACAAATCATGTTTCAGGGCAGAATCGCAATCCATGACCTGATTCACAGCTCTCCCTGCAGATTTACCTGAACTCACGTGATCAGTTGTGCATACGACTTCAGAAATCACCCAGGTTGTGCTATGATTTCATTCTGGCTGGAAGCATTGATTCATATCTTAGCTGCTTGATGCTTCTTTTCAGATTTCACTCGCTGCTGGTTACCCACGGCCCGCCCCGTCTCCTGTTTCTGCACCTGGAGATCAGATTGGCCAGGTCGCAGCTGTGGCGGTCCTCGGTGTCATTTAGCTGCAGCTCCAGCGATTCTCTCATCCTGCACATGGACAGACTTCACCATCTTGGACTGCAGGGATGAGAGACTCACTGGAGAGGCAGCTGAAGGCAACAGCAGGTACAGAAACATGGGACGGGTTGGGCCAGGTCCAGCTGGTTAGCAGCGACTCAACTGTCACATACTTACATACAGCATCCTTAATGATGCAACATTCAACAACATAAAATAACAAAAAGGGCAGGTTAGCAACATGTTAATAATGTTAAGGACATGTCTTAAGGTGGGATACTCCGTTTAAAATTTCTAGCTAGAATAGTCATTTACCCTATTAACAATGTCTAGACTGGATTTGAGATCACTTTAACCCTCCTGCTGTTCTCATTTATGAGCACCAAAAAATATTGCTCCCTTGTCTGAAAAAAATCCAAAAATTCAGCAAAAAAATCCCCCAAATTTCTGAAAATTTGCAAAACCTTCAGGAAGAAAATTCCCAAAATTCCTCTAAAGATTCCCTTAAAAGTTTTATTTATTTATTTATTTTTAAAAAAAAATCCCCCAAATTTGGCAAGAAAATTCTTGTAAATATTTTAAAAAAAAATAGTAAAAATCTTCCAAAAAATCCGAAAAATATCTCAAGTTATTACATATATATCAGTAAAACTTGTAATATTTTACTTAAGAACATTTATAAAAAAAAAAAATAATCCACCAAAAAATGTTCAAAGATTTCCCAAAAATGTTGAAAATGTGGACATCAGAAGTTTCACTGTGAATTTTTTTTTTTCACATTTTCAGACTTTAAAACGGGTCAATTTTGACCCACAGGACGACACGAGGGTTAATGTAATCTATGTTTTAAAAAATTGCTTTTCTTTAAAAATTAAGGACATTTATAAGTACCCCAAACTTTTCAACAGTAGTTTTTTGACTCACAGATTTCTCTTGTAAAGAAGGCTGTGATTTCAATTAAACTTCCTGAATAAATAAAGCTAATTGAAGCAGCTACCCAAATAATTAACCAAATGTAACCACAACTAATTCAGAGCAACAACTGATTAGCAAAGACGGGCTTTAATTCCATACATCCCCATAACCACGGCTGTTTGATGACACTGGATAAACTGTTTGATAAAACGTTACTTTAGTGTCTGTCTAAACAGAGTTTTCATTTCAAACAGTGCATAAGATGATTATATTCAGCGTCATTCTATGAAGCGTTTAAACTCAACGCTGTGTGTATTTATGGCTCCATGACATTTGAGGTATTTGTAATTTTACAAGCATACATTTGTTTTATGAGATATGTCCCTTGAGCTGACATTTTCTTTCAGAAATAGAAGGATATTTGAAATAGAAAGATATTTGAGGGCAGCAGTCAGAAAGACGGGATTACGAGGTGCACTGGAGCTGACAGCGTGAGCAGTGACGGTAGCACTTAGCTCAAAATTCAGCAAAGCGAGACGGCTAAAATTATGGTAACAGTTGGGGCTGAATCACGGTTGAATCACAGTTTACCCAAACTGCTGGGGAGTGAGGAGGGAAGCTGACAAATACACTACTGACACATCCACACCATGAAAGGGGCTATAAAAGTGTGCAATTTAGAAAAACGTGTCAGTGGCGGCTCTTTTAGCACACTTTTAAGCTTTTCCATGTTATTAAATGTCGGACAGTCACATTTAAAACAGCATGTCCTCGTAAAGCCACAGGAAAATGAGAGAAGACATCATTTTAGGGGGGAAATCAGTACAGTAAATGGGCCTGTCAAAATTAATGCAGATTAATCCATCATCATGATTAATTTGATGAAAAATTTGAATGCAATTAACCCATCTGCAGCGCAGAATGACTCAAAATCCTTGAAACGTCTCTGGCAACGCATTTCTGGCAGTTTGTCCAAGTAGACTTACTGCTGCACATGCCGCCGCAGAGCAGTGGCAGAACCAAGCAACTCGAAATGGAAGACGCTAAACAGCACATTATACAACGGGTCCTCGACTTACATCAGAGTTCCATTCCTACAGACGGACGTAAGATGATTTTTGCCGTAAGTTGGAACTCCGGAGAAAATGTAAACAAAATCATTACGTGCATCATGATATCGATCAATTCTTTGTAAAAGTCATGAATACCAACAACTTTCATGGAAGTATGGGCCGTTTTTCAAGAAGATAACAGAATATGTTGACCTGTTTTTACAACTTGTTCGTCGATGTTTCGCCCTGTTCCTAGTGTTTCATCAAATCTAATTGCACTTCCATGGTGTATTTGCCTTAAGGCAGGATTATCAATGCACTTTTATTTTGAAAAAGCCTTTATTTTGAAGCTGTCTGTTGAAAGTTGTCACTTCCTGTTTGCTATTTTGATGTTTAGCTATACAGTTTTTTTTGTTGTAGTTCTCACTCTGTAATGTGTATCAACAGCCACGGTAAAGAAGTCAAGTTTGCTGCGACTCACGATTCATTATGAAAGCACGAGTGTAACTAGTCGGACAGCTGCAGCTTTACGTTGCAGTGAAGACAGCACACATGGAGATGTCTTTCCTTTTCTTCGAAGCACTGCCATCAGAAGAGTCCGACTTAGACTTGAAAGCCATAATGAAGGGCAAAAAATGAGCAAATGTAGCACAATCCAAGGTGGTGTACAACAAAGCTATCTGTAGTCTATCGTCTATCTATCTATAGTCTATCTGTCTATAGTCTATCTATAGTCTATCTATCTATAGTCTATCTGTCTATAGTCTATCTATAGTCTATCTATCTATAGTCTATCTGTCTATAGTCTATCTATAGTCTATCTATCTGTCTATAGTCTATCTATCTATAGTCTATCGTCTATCTAGTCTATCTGTAGTCTATCTGTCTATAATCTATCTATCTATCTATCTATCTGTCTGTCTGTCTGTCTGTCTGTCTGTCTGTCTGTCTGTCTGTCTGTCTGTCTGTCTATCTATCTATTTCCTTCTTTCTTGAGTTTGTTCACTCATGCAAAATGAAACACGATTAATATAGATCAAAATATGAAATCATGATTAATCTAAATTAATCCACTGCAACCCTGTGATTAATCTGATTACAAATGTTCCTTGTTTGACAGCGCTACCAGTAACACATTGTTACTGCTGTAGATTAGTGTCAGTGCAGCAGATATTCTACCACATCCTAACCTTGTCGTAGAGATTCCCAGAATTCCTCTTGTCGTCCTCATCGCTGCTGTCTTCAGCTGGAGGTTTCTCCCTCTTGGTGTCGTCTCCCATGTAATGCTCAAAGACACTGGAGAAAGCCACAGCCGAGAGCATGCACACCACCGGAGTCAGTGTCAGCATCAGACGCACCATCACGCCGGCGAAGTATACCGCACTGATGGCATACAGGGCCACTGGAAGGCAAGAGATAAAAAAAAAAACATACGGCGGTGGGTGAGAGGTGTTGAAGTGGAGAATAAAGAAGGGAAAACAAAGCAGACAAAGGTCAGACAAGGAGAAAGGCGGCGTGAGTGCAAAGGAGAGACAAGAAACGACTCTGAGAGTGCTGGGAGCAGATAAAGACATGAAAAAGAGAAATTGAGTTGTTAGAATAACACGGCATAATCAGTCTATGTTAGCTGAGAACGGAGAGAACACCGGCTGCTCTGCGTCCTTGAAAAGTGCCGACCCGGCTCAACAGGTGCACGGCTAATCAATAACTGTAATTGGCTGATTATGTCCCAGGGAGAAACAGACTGCTGAAGGGCTGCCTTTCTAACACTCAAAGGTTCTCCGTCCTTGATCCTGGCCGTCTCACTCTATAAGCAAAAGTTTTGTTTAAAAGGAGGTTCAGTCTCATTCAATGTCTTTCACGTTGTTTGAAAGCTGTGAGCGCGTCACACTATTGACAGCAGCAGATGCTGCATCAATGTGTCTTTATTTGAACCCAGAGGCAGAAGAATCACAACGCTCTACCTGGGCATGTTTAGACAGAATAGAATAAATCTTTATTGAACCTTTACAGGAAATTACTTTGTGACAGTAGCATGTGAACTTTATATACTTTTTTTTTTTTTTTTACAAATCTTTTGACAAATGAACAAATAATGAAGCGACATTTCAGGAACCTCTGAATGGTCCTATTTATTTTCTCCATGAACAATACCAGGTGAGCGACAGCTGGATCATTTCCAAGCCTTGAATGGACAAGAAACTCCCAAGGCTGAAGTATAAGGCAAAAAGATTGAATTCGGATCTCTAAATAAATATCCGGATACCACTGTCACGACCGAATATTCAGATATTTGGGTCCAGCCCTAGTCCGTTTTTGAGTATTGTTGTGCAGATGGAAGGACAAACATACGCATTCCTTGGCGGAGTAAAAATATATTCGGGTCCAGCCCTGATTTAAGCCACAAATACGAACCTCAAGGCATCGATTAAAGAGCCCGTATTATGCACATTTACAGGTTAATCATTTTATTTTTGGAGTCTGCTAGAATGTATTTACATGCTTTAACATCACTCAATAAACACATTATTTTTCTGATATTGAACATTACTGCTTCACCGCTTCCCACTCTCTGTGTGAAACATTCAGTTTTAGCTCCAGCATCTTTAAGATCAGCGTCCTGAAAATGCCGGTCTGTTCTAATTGTTACAGTGGTTGCCTCCTGTAAACCAGCTCTGTGAGTCTAAGGATGGAGCAGAAGTTATGTGGATATAATAGCGACTACATGGAAGCTGCTCATTGTTTTGTGTTTTGTGGGTGTGCCAAACTAGCTGCTAGGCAGGATCATGCAAATGTGTTACATGGCGACATATCTGGACTCCTAATGAGGCAACTCAGGCAGGTAAGACACAGTGTTTTAAGCTGGAGAGAATAACTCCCATTTGTAGACCAGGGGTATTTAACTGAAATTCAGAGAGGTCCAGTCAGAGAAAATGTATTAACCCTTGTGTTTCCTGCTGGTCAAATCGACCCGTTTTAAAGTTTGAAAACGTGGAAAAAAAATATATTTTCACAGTGAAACTTCTGATGGCCACGTTTTCAGGAAATCTTTGAACATTTTTTGGTGGAAAAAAACAAATGTAAAAAAAAAATGCTTCTTCAAGAACATTCAGAAAGAAATCAACCAAAATCCAGCAAAATTCACTGGATTTTGGTTGATTTTTAAAATATTACAAGTTTTACTGATATATATGGAATCACTTTAGATATTTTTAGGATTTTTTTTTTGAAGATTTTTACCCATTTTTTTGAAAATATTTACAAGAATTTTCTTGCCAATTATTATTATTATTATTTTTTTTTTAAATAAAATTTTTAAGGGAAACTTTATTGGAATTTTCTTTCAGAAGGCTTTGCAAATTTTCAGAAATTTGGGGAATTCTTTTGCTAAATTTTTGGATTTTTTTCAGACATGGAAACAATATTTTTTGGTGCCCGTAAATGAGGACAACAGGAGGGTTAAAGCAAAGGTCCAGAACATCATAATGTCTAATTTAATAAAGAACATCTAATATAACTGTACATCTTAAAATAAAGTGCAGAATTTGAAAAAATAATGACTGAACAACCTGAACCAACTTCTATACATCTTTAACAACACCTAAACCTCCTCCTCCTTTTTCCCTGTCTTATATCACTCCCCCTACATCCCTGCTGCTTAATGGGAGAACTGAGCTGCAGCTTGTCCTGCCAGTATTCTGAATCGAGGTCTGAATGGTGTCAGGGTCATTCTCAAGCACATCTGGGGCTCATTGGTGAGTCTGGAATGATATCGGGTCCCAAAACATTTGACATCATTTCATCACCTAATAATTTGTTTGCTCTTTTTGCTCAGACAAGTGTAATCGTTTTTATTTTTCTGCTTTCAGGAACAGACATGCCGTTCACTGTAACAGAAAAGGCATCCTGTGTACTGAAGTACGCCCAGACTCAGTCAAAAGTGAATGCGTAACATGAATTTGTTAGAAGATTTCATAAACAAGCACCAACAGGAAAGCAGATTTGGACGTGGCATGAGAATCTTCAAGCCTAAAATGTGTCCAAATGTCCAAAACTTAAAAGGCATCATTTCTCCTGACCATGTAGTCACTCTGATGTGGACATCTAAAATGATGTCATTTTTTTTGGGACACCCTGTATTTAGTTTTGATTATGTTTATAGTTGAGAAAGCTTCTTCCTGTTGTCTTCGTATCGTTTTTTTGTCTGTCGTCCTCTCGTCTGTCCCTCGCCTCTCAACTGTTTTCTGAGCTGCGATGGAATGCAGAGACTTCATTGGCTGAGTAGCATCACGCTGGACAGCTGAACTCGTATGTAATTGGTCTGTGTTTTTCCTGTGGTAATAAACCAGTGCTGTAAACACTGGAAAAGCTGCGCCAGTAAAAATAGAAGCGACCCGTCAAATTTAAAGTCCTGTTACAATTTACTGATTACAGGTCCGGATCTGTACCGCAGTCCACCATTTACTGACCCCTGTTGGAGACCTTTCACACACACAAAAAGCTACACAACACAGTAAAGGAAGGGAAAAACACAAAAAGCATAATATGGCCTCTAAATAAATAATGAAATGCCAGGAGTGCATTAAAGTCTACATCCTCTGGGCTCTCATATCAATCCATCCACTAGACTTTTGAAATAATTTAACAAAAATGTTTGAATGGCTAAAAACAAAGCTAAAATTCCTAAAATTGTTGGTAAAATCATGGACTCACAGGATCATGATATGATCTGGACGACTCCTCTACTGACTACCACCAAGGACATCTCACTCTGCCGCTCTACACCGCAGTGGAAATGGGGTTTTCATGCACGAACTGTATAAATATTTCACAAGCCGTTCCCTACCGAACACACGTTCATCATTGATGTTCTTGATGCAGAACCACAGGCCTGCTGGGAAGGTGCAGACCAGGATGTGGAGGTCAAAGAAGAAGGACACCCATGTCGTCGGCTGGTGCTCTGAAACAGACGCTATGATGGGGATGTGGATCTTAGCGTAGCTGTGGAGGGAGGAGGGAGACAGACAGGATGTAATTCATGCTGAGTCGAGCGCTTTGGGAGTGTTGAGACAAATTATACAATTGATCTTCCTGATTAACTCCAGAATTATGAGGGAAAAAGATAATTTAGCTCCCCCACATGCTTTCTGGTGAAACGTGAACAAATGTAGCCCTGCTGATGAGTAATGTTATTTTACTGCTGTTAGTTTCTGATCCGTGTGTTCCCTCTTTACTCATAATGGGGCTTTAACGCAGCAGTTTCTATACAATCTTAAATATTTCTCCCTCAAGTGTTTTGTGATTACAGCTGGGAAGGAGAAAACAGACAGCACGTTCAGGAATTAGCATCAACCTGCAAAGGAAAAGGGGCGGAAAAAAACATCCCATACTGCTTCAGTCAGCAAAGCGAGGTAGGGGAGTTGGAGAGGACTGATTGGATGTGCACAAATATCAAACACAGTGCAGCGTATTTGGAGAACACAGGGTGCTCGGTGCTGTTTGGAAGTAAGACAAAAGTTCAACACCTCCTGTGCTGCTCTGTTTTCCCCTCTGGGATGTTGCAGGGGGGGTTTTATACCCGTCTCAGAAAACACACACATGCACTCAATTGAACAAGTGTTCCATCGACGGAGAGAGCGTGAAGGTCAGCAGAGCTTACCCGGTGTCCCAGAGAGAGTAGAAACGACCACTCCACGGAGCGATGTATCCTAGAGACAGGGAAAACAATCAATAAGCAGAGGCTCGTCTTTTAACACTTTCCATTTAGGCATGGAACACAAGGACTGCTGGTGGGAAGATTCCCGAGTCGCATTAATGCAAAAACGAGCGAGATGAAGCTTGTTAGTCGCAGAAAAACACAATAAAGTACTTCTTAAAGCCTCTAATTTGGCTGTCTTTTGCTGCAACAAAATGTAATTATTTAGATGGCAAACTCAACTGAACTGTGAAGCTTTGAATAAATAACAGAGAAAATACGATCTGACCTACAGGCCAGGAAAAACATGTAGCAGAGATTGCCTGAGGACAATACAGCGGATGTCTAGAGTATGTTGCTATTCAATGTGTGAGGGGGAAAGAAATACAGCACATAAACAGAATGTGGGAAGGCAGCTATCGAATCATATGTCTTGCCCTCCAACAATTAATATTAATGACTAAATAAATAACAGTGGAAAGGAACCCTGTGGAGGTTTTGAAGACTAGAAGTATTGTAAAATAACACTTTAATGGTTGGATTGTATTTTGTTTGTTTTGAAATGACCAAAACACACTTCAACAGAATATCTCAATGATCCATAAACCTCTGAATACAAAAAAGCTTACAAGAGATGAAAAGGGGACATGAGCTTTTTATTTAAGTTGAAATCATTCACAAGCACAGCTTTATAAACATTCATGGTCCACAGCGGTGGATTTGTAGTAGGATCACAATCATGTGATCGTCAGCAGGCAGCTGATGTAGCGTTCCCTTGTTGTCATGGTTACAGTGATGCCATGCTGCTATCTGGCAATGATAAAGAAATCTTTAACAAATCCGTGGATCCAGACTATAAGCTGCATCACTGCTAAAATCTGATCACTTGGTCCTTGTGTCATTTCTGACCTTCCCTGAAAATTTCATCCAAATCCGTTAGTCCGTTTCTGAGTAATGTTGTGCAGACGGAAGGACAAACATACGCATTTCTTGGCGGAGTAAAAATAACAACAATTACTGGAACTTTGACAATTAAATCATGGGTGACTGTGTAACTTATTTATCTTGTATGTTAAAAAGGGAGAAAGTCATTGTACATGGTGTACAAAGATAATAAAGCTTTCTTATATCTTATCTTAAAAAGACAGTTAATTAAATGTGAACATTTTCAGAACACACTTTGTGCAGTAAAACAAAGGGAAAAATCTGGAGTTGTCATTATTAAGAGGTTATTATGCTGTGATTTTACTGGTCTGGGCCACTGGAGATCAAACTGGGCTCAGTGTGGAACCTGGACTAAAATGAGTTTGACACCCCTACTGATAAAAAAGGTCTGTTTAAGGGCCATATCAGTAAACTCAGTGATATTATCCCGTTGTACTGTTTGTCCAATTCCGTGAATATGTCCGTGAGGTCCACTAGCTATCCATTCTTTGTAAATGGGAAAACAGAGTGGCTTGGATGGGGGGAAAAGAAACGGAAGACTCGGTTAATTTGACATTTTCTATCTGAATATACTAACAACAATTTTTCTCCAGAACTGCAGACTCCACCCCCCAAAAAAACCTCAGTGGAGAACATGTCAATGCTGAAAATGTGTTCTATTGATGCTACTTAATTACTGGAATTGACTTGTTTATAAATGTAACTGAAACCACTTAAGCTGCAAATTAGACTGCAAGGGGCATTTTATGTGCGCATACAAATGTCTTATTTTGGTTAAGCTTTGATCTGGAATACATTTCAGGCTCTGAACTGTTGCCTTGGGGCTCTCAGAGCAGCTCAACAACACAACCAAAGTCTTACTTCCATATTTACATTTTATGATGTGCCTGCATCAACGTATAGCTCCATCGTGTCCTTTCCTGCTCACAAAGGGGAATGTGACTAATGTAGCGCTTTCTAAATAACTTATAATAACCCTAAACCACAACAGGCAAAGAAAAAAAAAGCTAAATTAGTGGGATGGAGATATTTTGAGAGGTGATTTAAAGCATAACACTGATTTTCCCAATCAATACTTGGCTGTGTTTTAAAAGACGCTGAGGAAATCCATCCGGCTGCTGTGCTGCTGAGGCTTAGAGATGAAAAACGCTTACAGACTGTAGCGAGACATGCGCAGTCTCCCTGCAAAAACTGGCAAATCAACAGACAGCCGTCGACTCCCACGGCTCCATTCAGATGGCTGACAGATCTCAACGTTTACCAGATGAAGCCGGTAACCTCCAGAGATCGGGCTTCTGCGTCCACACGAGTGGCCAGGCAGGCGACCAATCTAAAAACGCCGACATTACTGTGGATGCAATGTGCCACCGTCTCCATGCACCGGGGAAACGCCTGGCCGCAGCGTTTACATCGTCTGGAGCGACACATTGCTGGATGTTTGGTTAAATAATGTGCAGCAGCAGTCGCATACTTTATTAAGTTGATGCTCATCACACGCTGCAGAAAAGGTGTGCATTAAATACCGAAGGGGACGTCAGCTCTTTTCCACACGACTGTCTTACTATAGAAGATTTCAGCTAGATCAGGGGTGTCCAACATGAGGCCCGCGGGCCTCCAGAAGGTCCAATCCGGCCCTCAAAAGGTAAAAATTGTTGTTTTCATCATAAAGTACAATACTAGATTGCTCATTGTTCTTTTGTCATTTTGTCAAAAGACAAATTTTGTAATGTGTCTTGTTTTTTTGTCTTTTTTTTGTCTGATTTTTGTCTTTTGTCTCATGTTTTTGTCGTTTTGTGTTTCCTTTTTGTCTCGCTTGTGTTTTTTGTCTGGTTTTTTATCGTTGTGTTCCTTTTGTCATTTTTTTGTCTTCTTTTTGTTAATTTTTTCTGCTTTATAACTTTTTTATCTCTTTTTTGCTTTGTGTCATTTGTCTGGTTTTTGTCATTTTGTGGCTCATTTTTTTGTAATATTTTGTCTTGTTTTTGTTGTTTTTTGTCTAATTTTTGTCGTTCATCTCATGCTTTTGTCACTTTGTTTCTCATTTTTGTTGTTTTCTGTTTCCTTTTTGTCTCGCTTGTGTTTTTTGTCTTCTTTTTGTCATTTTCTGTTTTGCTTTGCTTGACGTTTTGCGTTATGTTGTCTTGCTTGTGTCGTTACTCTACTTTTTTGTCGTTTTGTTCCTCACTTCTGTCATTTTTGGTCTTGTGTCATTTGTGTCATTTTTTTTGTCTTGTTTTTGTCGTTTGTCCATTTCTTTGTTGCTTTGTAACTAATTTTTTGTCTCTTTTGTATTTTGTTTTGTGTCGTTAGTCTCATTTTTTGTCGTTTTGTGTCTCATTTTTGTCATTTTGAGTCTGACTATAATATTTTGTCTTGTTTTTGGTGTTTTTTTTGTCTTTTTTTGTCTGACTTTTGTCATTTTGATCATAAAGTAAAATACTGTTATACTACAAAACTATTCAGTTCCAGATGTCTGTGACTAAATGTTTTGTTCCTTTGTAGAAACACTGATCTGGAAGTTGAAATGTGTAAATGATAAACTGAAGCATAATGTTGCCAGGTTGTTCATGTTTTGTAAAAAGATATTTCCTTAAATGTGAACATTTTCAGAATGTACTCCTTTGCACGAAAACAAAGGAAACGTTTGGAATTGTGGTTATTTATAGGTTAATATGCTGTGATTTTACTGGTCACTGGAGATCAGAGTGGACTGAATGTGGAACCTGAACTAGAATGAGTTTGATACTTCTGCACTACATAAAGGAAGCAAAGCAAGATGATGCAAAAAGGTTGTTAAAAATGGCCTCTGCAGGAGAATGTGGATTTTCTTGCACCACATTCCCCATGTCTTTCACAATAAGATGGAAGAGCTTGGCGGCGCATCCTTTAAATAAGTCAACACTTCAGCAGGAGACAAATAAAATCAATAAACAGCAAGGGTCTGGTCTGAAACCTTGAGTCCTGCCCTGTGGCCACAAACTCAAACTGAAAATAATGGAGAAAAACATTAACAAGGACAAAGTTCAACCAGCTGGATGCACACGCCAGGGTTCATCCAGGCCGGTCAAAAAACAACACAAACTCGCTCACAAAAAGGCACTTGGTCGAGCTCATTCCTCCGCCAACGCTAGCTGCGGCATCCATATCGGCCTGTATTTATTTATGGTTTGCATTCCAGGTTTAATTTCTGCTGATCAGCAGCCCACTGGGGAAGCCTGCGGGTCAGACGTTCAGGGGATAGCACTCGACTACGCTGGAAGTTTTGGCTAAATAAAGGAAACAAAATGGCTGAAATCCCAGATCTGGACCACCATCAAAATATAATCAACTGATCGTTACACAAAAGGCGAGCTGTGGACCACATTCCAGCCAAACTGAAGCCAGTTTCTGCATATTGTGCTGCAGACGAGGGTGAAAACATGACCATCCCGGTCTGTATCTGCACCAACTCTACCAGAGAACAGCAGCGACAGCTGAATCTGACTCAGTGTGTTGACATTTGCTGCATTCTGGAGACTCTAATAGTGTATTTCTTGGTTTGGGCAGACATATTTCTGTAACCTACAGCAGTTTAATTATGTGAAAATGGAATTGTACCACTGATAGTATATTATGTGTGTCGTCACGGGTGATGATGAGAAATTAAGACAGCCAGTTAAATACGATAAAATCTTGATGACCTTATTAGTAGATTTTATTAAATGCGAGACATATGGCATTAGAACAGGAATTAGCACGGAATTGTAATTTATTTTCAAATTAAAATGTTGTTTTTTCCAGATCACGGCTGTAGATGAATTATCTGTTTACTATTTGTAATAGAAATATACATTGATTAATGAGGTGTTTGTATTTGCCTAGTCACGATTCTGACTAATGACTGCTTTCTAATGTTTGTTTTTCTAATCTAAATGAATCTACTGAGATTTCTTTTCAATTCATTTACCTTATTAATTGTAATTTAAAAAAAAGTCTGATACAACTCTAGAGCAAAATGAAACTTTAAAAATTCTCAAATGGAAAAATCAAGATCTGGACCTGGTATATTAGGAGTCTTTATCTCAGCATATAGGGCAGATGCAGGCCTCAGAACAATCTCCAAATTACACAAGGGTCTCCTAGAGTTAAATGGGGTGAAAACATGCATCATAAAAGAAAAATGGGGAAGAGAGGGACACGTTATCATGTCATTGGAGGACTGGGAAGATCTGAATGACTAGCAATGGAAAACAACCCGTTCACTGTCTAGAGAGAGTTTAACTGGAAAATATGGGCAGATTCTTTATAACACCAGCTCAGAAACTATTCAGGGAGAGGCAGGGAAGTTTGTAAAACTATAAATTTAAAATTATTTCTAGACCATGACAAGTTGTTTTGATGATAAAGTAAAACACTAGATCGTTCGTTGTTCTTTTGTCGTTTTGTGTCTCATTTTTGTCTCACTTGTGTTTTTTGTCTTGCTTTATTTGTTGTGTTGTTTATCGTTTTGGTCGCTTTGTGTTTTTTTTGTTTCGCTTGTCTTCTTTGTCTACTTTTTTGTAATTTTGCCTCTTGCTTTTTGTCATTTTTTGCCTCGTTTGTGTCATTTGCATAATTATTTTGTCTCACTTTTGTCGTTTGTCCATTTTTGTTGAATTTTTAGTCTCTCTTCTGTTTCGTTTTGTCTCATTTTTTGTCTTTTTTTCTCGCTTTTGTCATTTTGTCGCATTTTTCTCATTTTGTGTTTTGCTTTATTTGTTGTTTTGTGCATAATTTTTGTCGTTTTGTGGTTTTTTGTCTCGCTTATGTTGTTTGTCCATTTTTTTGTCACTTGTAGTCTAGTTTTTTGTCTCTTTTTTGTTTTGTTTCGTGTCTTTTGTCTCATATTTTGTCTTTTTTTCTTGCTTTGTGTCTTGTTTTTGGTGGAGGTTTGTCTTTTTTTGTCTGATTTTGTCGTTCTGGTTATAAAGTAAAATACTATATTGTTCAGTTCTAGATACCTGCGAGTAAAATTCGGATTTGTGGTTCTTTATAGGTTATTGTGCTGTGATTTTACTGGTCACTTGAGATCACATTGGGCTGAATGTGGAACCTGAACTAAAATGAGTTTGACACTCCTGCCCTAAGATATACTTGTCTAGAATTCTGCTGGTTGCCAGAAAAAAAGCCATTACAAAAAAATGGCTGTCAGGACCCGCCGTCGATAGAAGACAATGTGGTGCATGATATTTATGTAATGGAGAAACTAACATTTGCTCTGAGACTCAAAACAGATATGTTTGAGAAATGTTGGAATGGTTGTATTGAGTTTATCAGCCCATATAGATCAGACTTTAAATGACAATATAAGTTGTAACACAACACCCTGCTTCTCTGCTACACAGGGCTTTTTTTTGTTTTGTCTGTTTGTCTCTTTTCCTGGTATGTATGTATGTGTTCTATTTTTTATTATTCTTATAAACTCGTTCCGTATGTCTGTTCCCTTACAAAACTGAAAAACAGTTTGCAATGTACGTTTGTAAGAAACTGTGTATCTGCTGACTTCTTCATGGAACAAAAAGGGAATTTCAAAAGAAAAAAAATTCTCAAATGAAAGCTGAAATCTAAAAAAAACAGCGTGATAATTCTATTAATTAAATATTCAAACTGCTGTTGAAAACAATAGAACAATAACAGGGTCTCCCACTGCATGGATGTACAGACCTGTGTAGGTGAGATAGATCACCGTGAGGAAGACTATGCAGGCGGCTAGAGAGACGCCGAGGAAGAAAAGCGTCTGGAACTCTTGTCTGGTCAGCCTGTCCTTCAGGTACTGCAGGAACGCATAGGCCTGGAGAAGTGCAAACACACCTGAGAAAAAGACAGACAGAGAGAAGGGAATGAGCAAGCACAGGAAGGAAACTCGCACTGAATATCTGAGGAGGCCCTGATTGATGGCGCCTCCTGCAGGGTACAAAGCGGGTTTACGTGGTTAAGAAGCAGCGTTGTCGTTTTGGCAGAATCCTCGACAAAGCAGTCTGCGATGGCCCCTTTGGCTGTTCATGCAGATGTGAAAGACAAACACTGCAGGACAACATGTTTCAAATGCAGACAGATTCCTGTAAATAAGCCTCTCTCTTTGCCTTGCCTCATCTTTCTCTCGCAGCCCCTTCGGTCACACTTCTTTCCCTCCGTTCCACTTTCTCAGAGCGTTTTCTCCAGCTCTGTCTCTGTCTGTCTGCCGAATTCGGTGCAGAAATTGCAAAGAGAAACGAGGTCTGGTTTCTCTCTTTTTCGTCACCTAGCATCCTTTGACAAACCCCGTGTGAGATCTCAATGCTCCTCTGCTGGCCCACGGCCGCCCACGGCGGGTCTCACCCACTTCCAAGGTTAAGGCCTGCCTGTCTCCTGGAGAGCCGCCATGGTGCTAACATGCTGGTGACTATATCCCTCTCTGCTTTTCCTGCCTCAGGGGCTGACATCTCAACGGTACCGACAGGTCCGTGGCTCTGTCGCTCTCTTCCCGTCTCCCGCTGCGCCCCGTGAACGTCGCCGCCAGATGTTCTGAACAGCTGCTACTCCGCCGACATAAAAACACACTTGCTCTTTGAGAGAGTGGAGAGCCAATAACGGAGAGAGGCAGGGCTGATTTCTGGTGGTGCATCCTTCAAAGCCTCTCATAATGCTGTTTGTGTTGCAGACACTCAGGAAAGCAGGAACACTTCAACGTACACCTGCTGCAGTGTTAACCGAATTCTGCACAATCGCTGCCAACAACCGCAAACGAACGCGAGTCATGCACGTACGTGCACACCCATCCGTGATGCCAGGCAGCAGATGGGCCCACTCTGGAGAGGCGAAACTCAACAAGCTTTAATAAACTACACACAACGCCAAAATGCAAAGTACTTAAAATGCTAAACCCATATGGGTGACAAACATGCGGCCCTCCAGAGGGTCCGATCCGGTCCTCCAGAGGGTCCGATCCGGTCCTCCAGAGGGTCCGATCCGGCCCTCCAGAGGGTCCGATCCGGCCCTCCAGAGGGTCCGATCCGGTCCTCCAGAGGGTCCGATCCGGCCCTCCAGAGGGTCCGATCCGGCCCTCCAGAGGGTCCGATCCGGTCCTCAAAGTGTAAAAATTCCAGAGAAGACATTAACTGCAGATTGTAAATTAGTAAAACTATAAATTTAAAATCATTTCTAGACCATGACAAGTTGTTTGGATCAGAAAGTAAAATACTACATTGCTCATTGTTCTTTTGTCATTTTGTGTTTCGTTTGTGTAATATTTTGTCTTGTTTTGTCTTTTTTGTCTGACTTTTGACGTCTGTCTCATGTTTTTGTCTGTGTTTCCTTTTTGTCTCGCTTGTGTTTTGTCTTTTTTGTCGTGTTCCTTTTGTCATTTTTTGTCTTGTTTTTGTCCATTTTTGTCACTTTGTAACCTTTTTGTCTCTTTGTTTTGTCGTTTGTCTGGTAATATTTTGTCGTTTTTGTTGTTTTTTGGTCTTACTTTTGATGTTTGTCTCATGTTTTTGTTGTTTTTGTCGTGTTCCCTTTTTGTCTTGCTTGTCTTTTTTGTCTTATTTTTGTCATTTTTGTGTTTTGCTTTATTCATTATTTTGTGGATCGTTTGTGTCGTTTTGTGTTTTTTTTGTCTTGCTTGTGTTTGTCTTTTTTTGTCACTTTGTTTCTCGCTTTTGTCATTTTTAGTCAAGTTTGTCCATTTTTTTGGTGCTTTGTAACTTTTTTGTCTAATATTTTGTCTCATTTTTTTTGTTTTGTGTCGTTTGTCTCTTTTTTTGTAAAATTTTGTCTTGTTTTGTATTTTTTTTCTCGTTTTGATCATAAAGTAAAATACTAAATCATTCAGTTCCAGATATCTGAGATTAAATGTTGTGTTTCTTCGTAGACACTCTGTGATCTGGAAGTTGTAGTGAGTAAATGATAAACTAAGGAAAAATGCTGTTGAAACTACCCTTATTTTCTTCATAAATTTCAGGTTGTTCGTGATGTTCTGTAAAAAAATAACTCCTTAAAGGTGAACATTTTTACACTAATGCAAAGACACAAAGTAAAGACTTGGAGTTGTCATTATTTATAGGTTATCATGTTGTGATTTTACTGGTCCGACCCACTTCAGATGAAATTGAGCTGAATGTGGATCCTGAACTAAGGTGAGTTTGACTCCCCTGTGCTAAATCCATATGGGTGGCATGCGACGCGGCTTGCTTATTTCTATTTTGTAGATATATCCTAGATCAGTGTTCTCCTACAGGCAGAGCGTGACTAACACCGTCAGCACAAGGGGATTCAATTCCTCTGGCAGGTGCGTTGGATATCAAGCAGGTTGGTGGAGCTACACCTTCGATAGATGAATGAATGACTCCCACCGACTGTGCTGTTATTGGGAGGGTCAGGGCAGGCTGGAAATTGACGTGACAGCTCTAAAATACAATTTGTGCACTGCATCAGTGTGTCCTTGAGCAAAACCCAGACAGTCGGTCTCCTCAATTATTTTATGTAAAAACAGTGTTCCATACACTGTTAAATCATTTCATTGTAATTCATGACAAGAAAGGGTTGTATTTTAGTTGAGAAAAAAAATTACTTCAAACCTGCATTAACAGGTTTTTGGCCACATGACAGAGGAATATTACCATTTGTTCACTCATGTAAAAATATTAATTAAAGCAGCTACCCTCTGAGCTCCAAGCAGTGTTTTGTTTTTTGCTCCCGTCACATTTTTATTCACTGCAGGCTCATTTTTCACTGCAACATAAAGTCCTACTTCTCTATAGAAACAGCACAGCCACAGCTAGAAGTAGAGAGAACTCACAATGTCTTTTTTTGAAGTATGACAAAGCTATAATGCCATAAATCATAAAACTGTATAAACCAAAGTTGAATTTCTTTCATGATTTATTTTACAGTAATTTTTTTTAAAAAAGGAATCAACATATGCAACATTTGTTAAAGTGCCCACGACTTTTACCAACACTGGAACACTGTTATATTTAAAAAGCTGATTAACTAGGCCTAGTCTCACAGTACTCTGTGAATCAGCTCTAAAAGACATTTCATCATGCTGACTAGATCTTCCAACAACCTGCTGACTACTTGCTCCTCTGTATATTATTTTGGAGCCACGCTGCATTTACTAAATTGATCAAGTAGGTTTAATTTTTTACACAATCTTTTCTGGCATCTCCTTTCTGCTCTGAGCAAACAGCCTGCAGATATACGGAATATTAGTTTCTCAGTTGGGCTAAGCTCAGGATTTTCATTCTTTACCACATCTGGTCACTGCAAATGGTTTATTTCTGGCAAAAATTCTGAATGAGACATGTATGAGAACGTCTTCAGATCCTCAGGTGGATCCTGCTGGTCGTTCCAGAGTCCAAGCTTAAATCTTAATGTCTTCTCTGGAATTTTTACACTTTACAAAGTCTTTCCACGGGTCCGATTGGACCCTCTGGAGGGCCAGTTTTGGCCCAAGGGCCGCATGTTTGACACCCCTGCAATAATTCATTCTTTTTTTTTTGTTGACAGGCTCTTATGATAAACAGTGCAATTGTTGGGATTTAAAAAAAACTCACACAAAACATGCCTTTCAAACCAGCTGCCAGGTTTTGGGGTTCAGCACAAACAACTTCTTGTGACTGCTTCAGGTGTAACGAGGAGAAACGTGGTTATGCATTCATATCTGTTCGTCACATTTGGTTATGATTCACTCCTAACACTTCTTTCCTCGTCAGACAGTGTGACATTCATGGCTGATTTTCTAGGAGGAGAAACTGTTGTTTCCGGAAAATGCAGTATTAGTCACTCTGCAGGTGGAGAGGGTGGGACTTACCAGCAGCAGCCATGTGCTCGCTGGTCCTGATTGGCTGGAAGCCGACGAAGGGAATCTGCATCGACAACACGAGCCCCACGATGTAGAAAGTGCTGTAAGCTGTGTAGAGAGAAGAAATATGAAAACAGGAAGGTGAAACAGGGACAGAAAGGATAGACGGGGTGAGAATTCAAACTATGAAAATAAAGTGCAGCTTTTCTTCTATTGCTGCACTCCAGCTTGGGCCCCACTGAGGGAAATAAACCTCAATAGAGGTATTTAAAGTCTATTGATTTTCACTGTCATACCTCAGAGGGAGTAAATACAAAATACCTAATCTAATGTCATTTACTGAGAAAATGGGAGCTGGCTCGGTGCAGTGTGGCGGCGAGGCCTGGAGTCAGACGACGGTGCTGAGAACAGTGCAACTCCCACCTTTGTAGCTTGAGGGAACCGATTCGCAGACGCACCAGCTTAATTAAGATTTCATACTCTTCCTGAAGAGTGTGCCTCTTTTTTGAAGTAGTTGTGACCGCCCTCAGCAATCTCTTTTTCACACATCTGCTATTGACTCAAGACAGAGAGAGATGAATTGTGAGGGAACATAGACTGCGAGGCATTTTATTAAAGCAGGATTTTCATTTTTTCTTCTTTTTTTTGCAGATTCTGTCACTGTGACTGAGGCACCTGGCTCTGAAAAGAATAACTGGGCTATAAAGCCAGTAGGTAAGGTAAAGAATAGAGCAAGTGCTTGAGGACCTAATGTCTTTTCTGACATCAGAACATTTCCACAAATGCATTTCTCCTGCTTCCATTAGTGAGTAAAAGGTGCATGAGGTTAGTGGATGATGGTCAGGCTGCAGATATGAAGGAAATTTTCCACCTCATCTAACAGCCCCGACTCGTCAAGTAGAATTTGATTGTTCAAGAACCATTTGGAGACGGAGCGGAGGTAGGTCAGAGCCCTCTCACAGTGAAGAGGCCGTCATTTATTATGAAGCTCTCAAAGACCAGCAAGCAGCGACGGCGAGTGAAAATTATAATCATGCATAAATGATACTTGACACGGTATCGTTTATCTTGACCACAACAGGAGTGGATGCGGCGAGCTCCGAGCTAAGCTGACGATGGATGTTGGGGCGGATGCAGGGTTCTGAAGGATTGAGCTCAAGTTCTCTGAGCCAACGGAGCCACACTGTGCTCCCTCTGACTGGGATGTACCACGGGATAACAAGCCGAGCCTCTTCACCGCCTCTCTGCCTTCAGTATTCGCACAAAAAAATAAATATATAAAGAGGATCAGGTGGCAGGTGGTTGCATTTACTGTTAAGTGGTGTGTGGGTGAGTGGATGTCTGCGCTGCTGATGATGGAATGCTTGCGGTTGTGAGAGATGAGCACAAGCGTGACTGGGCATTTGCGCTTGTTTCAGGGTCAAACGCTCGGGCAGCAGCGTTGGAAGACACATATTCTAATGAAAAAGAGAACAGGAGGATCTGAAAGCGTGGTCAGTTTACATTTCGGCTGCCGCATGTGGGGGAGTTTCAAGTGTCAAGTCACACGGAGAAAGTTGCAGTGTGGTTTAACTGCTTGTGTGATATGCCAGGGTTTCTGCACAAATCAGCCAGTCAAATTTAATGCTTTTTAATGCCACTTTAATGCTATACTGTAAAAATTTTAATGCCATGACCATTAAGAAAAACTGCACAGGTTTGTGTTTTTGTAAAAGATGATTTTTATATATGAAAACTGTCCCGACATTTTACTATTTCTGAACGCGGACCACTGCCTGGAACAATTCAGAAATGCTTTCCTTGGATGTGCATGAGTGGTGCTGCACAGCAGTGTTCAGTCACCAGAGCAACTCCGCCTGCAGCGTTGCATTCGACCCAAAACATGCCCGAAGTCTGCTTGATTTTCTGACAGTAGCGGTGGTCACTACAGCTGCAGTTGTGCCGTTTGTGGAGGTCGGAGTAGATGCTGAAGACGTTACGCTGTTGGTCACAAGAACAGAAACCAGCTAGAGCCTCTCACAGCAGATTTATGGCCGTCGGACTGCATGTGACATTTCATGGCGCTGACACCCGTTGCACCAAGCTTCATTTGTTGTTTTTTTTCACAAGCACTAAGAAATCCTTCTCCGTCTTGACCACCAATGGGCTGTGGTCTTTCTCTCAATTCCACGTTTTCTAGCCATTTTTGCTCGAATTTGAATTTCCCAGCTCTACTCCACCTGGTCCAGCCTGCCAGCCACGTTCCAAACATCCAGTTTTACGGCAATTGTACCCGTCTGATAGGAACAATTATCACAATGGTTCTGCATGTTTACGTGGAGGTACATATCTGGCGAATCGCAGTCTTTAATTATATATTACTATTATATACTGTCAAATATTTTTCTTGAAAACTGCAGAAAGAATTTTTAATGCCGCTGAGAATCAAACTCGATGCTTTTTAATGCCCTGCAGAAACCCTGTATGCATCTGTGTGCACCACCTTACCGATGTAGACTCTTCTGCTGTAGCGTTGCATCAGCAGCAGCACAAACACATGCAGAGGAATCAGGTTGATAATAAACACATATCCTCCCCATGCCGACACCTAGAACACACACAGAGAGAGAAAAAGACGTCAGTAAATGCAGCGCAGACACTGAAAGGCCTATGTGATCAATTTTTTGAGCTCCCCCCTGCTGAGCGGAAGCTTTCCTGTTAAAATGCAATAAATTAGCTCTGCAGGAAAGATGTCAGGTTTGCCTTATTGGAGGAGCCGAATCGAAACCAAGCCTAGTTGGGCCACAAAGCTGAACGATGAACAGCGTCAATACGGAGAATATATCTAGCCATCAAACCTGTTTGTTTTTACTTGTTAAAGGTCTGTGTGGAAACAGAATAAAAACTCTGCCACATTTATGTCAGATTGTAAGCTACTGTAGCCGGTGATTGCGGTGCTTTTTGTAGCCCGCTGCTCCTACAGGGGTCGACCGGCACAATCAATTTTTGACCTCTGTCAGCTCCGAGTATGTGTACTGGAAACAGGCTGTTTCTAATTCAACCACTTAATTTCAAATTTCTCACTGACCTCAAAAAACAGAAGCCATACCTGCCGCTGAAGCATTTTTTTTATGATCAATTATTGTGCCAGTCACGTTGTCAAATAATCAACTAATTGCTTCGTCTACAAAAGCCAAACAACAGCGGCAAAGAGCCTCCTGCAGTTTCTCAGACTGTGGGAAAACATTTCCAAAAAAATCAACTCCCGTACTGTAAACAGACTCATCCAATCGATGCGAAGACATCCGACTGCCTCCGCGCTATTAGACAAAAGCACACAGCGATAAAACCAGACGTATATAGAATCTATAAATATGAAGCAATCATATTTTACATGTTAGATGTAAAATGTGAGACGCACCAATAACTTCAAAAGCTCCACTAAAATTATACCTCAACCAATTTTTGAGGTCTGGAAAGTATCAAAGCGCTGGATGTGGGGGCCATAAAACGACTCCACAAAAACATCACTGACAAGTTTTCAATTGCCTCTACTCGTCTGCAGCAAAGGGCAAATGGAAAGTGTGAGAGCACTCGACAGAAAAACAGAAGAGGATGGAGAAAAAGTGAAAGAATACAGACAAAGCGTGGTATAGAGAGAGAGAGAGAGGAGACAAAGGAAAAGTGAAGCAGATTTGTGCTCAAATGTAAAACCTAGAAAGAGGTGGAAACGGCAGAGAGGCAGAGTGAATTAAACAGCAAAGGGGAATACATCGAGGCAAATTGTTTGATCGTTTATTCACAACAGCTTGTCAGAAAGAGCCCCACTGCACCTGTTAAGTAGGATGAAAAGAGCAATCATTACACTTTTTGCAATGGCAGGAAAACGGGCAAGTCACGTCTAATTGATAAAAAAACATTAATATCCCACGTTAAGGCAGAAAAGTGAAAGAAAATGTTATAAGTAAGTTCCTTGCCGGTGCAATTATCTTTTGGCAGTCACTTGCATCTGCTCCCTCAGACGGTGGCAGCCAATTAGAAACATGTGAACCGTAACTTGACTGAATACCAGAGATGACTTCAATTTAAGACTCATTTTCAGTGTTGACACAGGGATGGCTGATCCAGACTCTGTTGCTGACTCGTGGGGAACTAATTGAAAACAAAATAGTGGAAACACAGCGATGGACGCTACCAGCTGCACAACTTTAGGAAATACACCATGTTCATGTTTGTAAGCATGCATGATGCAAAACAGAGGCGGTGTGGAGGAAGGCTTGAGAAACTAATGAAAATTCACCCTCAATTTGACCAAAATTTATTGCCACCCACTGAAAACATTAAAAATATTGTGTCTACAACAGAAACTGAAAATTGACTGCTTATTTCGACTCATGATATGTCCTCCAGCATATTAAAAAAATACAGTACGGACATGTTAACAAGGAGATTTGCACCAGAGGGGTCTTTCATTCATTAAAGCTATGCAAACTACACCATTTTTCCTCGAGGCAAACCCCAATAAAACAGGCTCTTTAAAATATTGATCCTTCTGAGTTAGAATCCCTGACATTAGTGAGATGCATTATTGACTTCTACTATTGTGAGTCAAAGTTAGTCAACACTTTTTCTGAGGCTTGTTTATCCCTTTGGACATAAAAGAGCGAGAGGCTCGATGCCACGTTAGTGGGATGGAAGATGGAGATTGGAAAAATTCCCAAGGCTGGCAATGGCACAAAGCAAATAAAAATGGAGAATTGAAGCATCTTAAACAGCTGTGACTGACAAACTGTATGAATAGTTATTGTTGTATTACTTATAGAATAGGCAAAGAGTAGGAAAATGGGTTTTAAAAAATAGAGTTTACGCACCAAATCATGGCTTTAAAATAAGGCTTAATAGTGTGGCATGCAGCCAACAATGGACTTCATGTTTGGCATTCTGGGCTGTTAGCAACATGAGTCTACAGCCATGCTAGCAGCTCTCTATGACCACACATAGGCAAAGCTGTGGTTTGAACTAAATGCTACCCAGATAAAACACTCACAGTGCCAATACTAACATGCTGCTATTGAGCAGGTAAAAGTTACCATTGGCACCATCTTTTGTTTCATGAGCCAACATGATAACATTTATGAACAAGAAACGCAAACAGAGAGCACAGGACGCCGCCAAGGCTGCTCAATCGTATCATTTCTGATGGCTAAAGTCTTGAAAAATTTTGTGGCAGTTTTTGAGGTGAGGCGAAGCACAACGTCTTGCTGGGACAGGCCATCGCCGTTGGGGACTGCTGTTGCCATGGAGAGGGTTGTGCTTAGACTGGAACAATGTTTAGGTGGGTGGTACGTGTCAATGTAACATATAGATGTTTAGTGAGAACTTAGGGTTCCCAGCAGAACACTTAAATAAAACAAAATTATGTTATTTATTTTACCTGTCAGTTGGGGTGGGGGGGGGAAATTTCTGATTTTCAGATGCATCGTGATTCGGACGTGGAAGAATCTAAATCAATTCACAAACGTCCAGCTTTCGATTATTTATATCTGTTGATTAAAGTAATACAGAAGGTTGTAAATAATGTGGAACTAAGAAGTGCGGTACGCGTCATCTCCACTTTGGGATGCGCACAGAGGAAAACAAACATGGCTGACCGCCACCCACCTCGCTGTGAGATCCAAACAGCTGCTGAGAAGCCACGTAACTCGATCCCACCTGACGGAGACGTCGGGGAGACGGCAGGCTGTTGTTGCCGTGGCTACCAGTGGCGCTACCGACCAGAGAACAATCGAGGAAGCAATTAGAAAGCTGCCACCCTCGTCGGAAAAGGCGAAGTGAATTACGAAGGCCATCGCGTCATTTATTGTCAAGGATTTGTGTCCTTATTCCGTTGTGGAAAAAACAGGGATTTCGTGCACTGCTGCATACAATGGCGTTTTTAAAATTTGCAAATGATGAAAGCTTACGCAGTGGGACAAAAAGAAATGCGTGTTGTGAAAAAGTGCATCAATATACATAAATTTAAGAAGCATCAATAATTGTTTTATAGTCAAATCGTCGCCCCTGAATCGTGAGGTGCCCAAAGATCCCCATCTCTGCCTGTCAGTGGTTTTAATATTGTGGTAGGTCTGTGTTTTCGCTTCACATCAGTAATCAGTTCAGTATTTTCTGAGTTATTTCAGTGTGGATCAAAGCGGTGGAACAACCGGCAGCAACATTTCCATCACTAGTGCATTACATACAGCATGGCTAAAAAAAAAAAATCACAGAGTTAATTACCATTTAGGTCTTTCTCTGCACAGTATTCACCAGTCAGAGATTGAAAAATGCAGCAACATCGACATGACTGTCTGGTAATTACCATCCGGGCATCGCAACTTGATTGCAGTTTCACCTCTTGAGTCTTGAGGGACAATCACTTTGAGGGAAAAACGAATGGGGGAAAATGGCCTTCTGCTCACATTAGAGGACCATGCGAAGACGAATGCCCGTGACACAATCCAACGCTGTGTGTGTCTGTGCATGAGCACGAACAAGCTCCGTTTGAAATTACAGCTCTAACATCCAGCCCCCTGCCCGAGCCACAGGGTAACAGCCGAGGGCAGGAATCAGAAAATGTTTGGAGCCAAGCCTTTTAGCCGTTATCACTCTCTGCATTTCATAGCGGGCTTATCTGATGACCACAGGGCCACGCAGAAGAGGATGGAGAGAACACAGCATGCAACAGAGAGAAGGCTTTCACTCTGTTTGTGTGTATGTGTGTGGATGCATATGCATTTGTGTGTACAAGTGTTTCCAGCCCAATGCTCTTGTTAAACGTTGCTCTGAGTATTTAGGGGAATGAAAATGAATGTTGTTCTGTTTATGTGTGTAACTACTTGTTAGCTGTGCCCTTTCTAACAGCAGCACTGACTTTCTGGGTCATTAAGACTTTAAGGTGGCGCAGAAGTCTTCAGGTCTTCTGTGTGAATCTGGATCATACTGTTACATACATATTTATCTATATACAAGTTTGTCTAAGATGCAAAACCTCGTGACTGCGAACATGCATTTATCCTCAGCCCCTCCATGGAAATTGAGTCGAAGCTCAGTTCTGTATAAAATCGTGGGGTCTGAACCTTGTTCTTCCAGTCAGTCCAGTAAATTTGCATGGATGTCGAATGGTCTAAACTTTAACATTTAAATTTTTCAAGTAAATATGCAGAAAATTGTAGGGTCTCTGAACCTTGTTCTTTAAGTTAATCCAGGATATTTGTAGAAATATTGTAGGGTCTGAGCCTTAATATTTGCATTAATCCATTAATAATGCGTAATATTATGGGGTCTTAACCATAATATTGATGTAAGTCAAGTAAATTTGTATAATATTGTAGGGTCTGAACCCTAATATTTAAATTAGTCAAATTTGTATAAAATTGTAGGGTCTGAACCATGTTATTTAAGTTAGTCCAGGGAATTTGTCAAAACATTGTTGAAAATTAATATTTAAATTAGTCAGGTAAATATGTAAATTATAGTCGAGTCTGACCTCTAATATCTACGATAGTCCAGTAAATTTGTATAATATTGTAGGGTCTGACCCTTAATATTTAAATTGGTCAGATAAATATGCATAATACTTTAGGATCTGAAGCATAACATTTAAATTAGTTAGGTAAATTTATGTAACATACTATTGTAGGGTCTGATCCTTAATATTTATATTGAGCCTTAGGTTTATCTCTTCAGGCTAAGGCTTGGGCAAAAGCCAAACTACTGCTTGCTTTTTACTCTTCATCAACATCACAATGATGTCTGTTCTAGTGGGGAGCAGAAATCATGACACAATGCTAGTCCAACAGACAGCTGCTGATATATTAGTGCTATTAAAAAGTCAAATTAAATGGCATCTTTTACACAATCGCCTGAGGAAACTTGTGTTCAGAACATTTAATCAATACTTCTAAGTTTGTGACATGCCCTGATGTTAAGGGCTACTCTGCCAGAGGAGACCGTGGAGAGTTTAGACACCGGAAGGAGTCAAAGCGTTGGGAAGGAACATCAGTGCAGCTGATTCTTGCATCTTCTTTTGCTCTGTCCTGCTTTTCCCCTTCACCTCGCCCTCGCCCACTCTGCTCTCTTGAAAGGAGGACGCTGCACAGCTTCCAGAAAGTTCCGCTGGCCCCCGTCCATCAGTGGGTCCAACTCCTCTGATCCTCTTCTTAATCTCATCCTTCTCTGTCCTCTCTCTGCTCTGATTATACCAATGTCCAGGCAGGAGATCTCGCCCTCTGCCTCACAAATGTCCAATCCAATCGAGCCCCACAGGAAAACTCAGTCTTGGCTATATCCTAATTAAACTGACGGCATAAGGTGGTAGGATGGTAAATAAATATTAGGACAGGCCAACCAGTGTACGCAGACCAATAGTAGATGGTGGAGGTTGAACCTGGCGGCGTCGATAGAGACATACAAGCCTAGTTTGTTGCTCTCTGCAGAGGTGGGTGGGCTGCAGATAGAGTACAGAGGAACATCACATCACTGAGGAGAGGGAGAGAGTGAGTGTGAAGGAGAGGAAGTAGTAATAAGGAGAAAGAAGCATGGAGACTCAATGTTCCCACTGCTTCCAAATAGGACAGTGTGGAAGTTACACATCACAGTATATTCCCTCCCCTGTCCTATTTGGCGTTCCTCACCATCTCTCTGTCCCCTCTATCCTTCATTCATTGCCTCTCTATTCCTTTGTCTCCGTCTGTCTGCTGTCTCTGGTTCGTCTCCTGCTCCATTCATCTTTCAACCACTCCTCTGTCCTCTCCTTTTCTCTTGACTCTACAGTCCTCTCTGAACCCCCTTTGGATGCGGCGTGATCGATGAAGCTGGATTTCGGTAATCTGTTTCATTGCCGGCCACAGAGATTAAGGCTGGAATGAGCAAGGAGCCGGAGATGTTCGTAGGCGCTCACGCTCCCTATCACACACAAACAAACAATCCGTCGCCGAGGCAGTGTGCCTGGACCCTCTTTTTATCTTATCTCTCTCACCAACCCTCTGACGAGCTTGTGGCCGAATTCATAAATAATACCAGAACCGCTGGCGACGCTGCCCCTCCCGGCTTCCATCCTGTGCCATGTCACAGCTGGACAGAACACAGCCGCCCCAACAGAACCATCTCAGGGGCCGGGCTTATTATCACGACCCAGTTCTGAATTGGAGCGAGCTGCTCACAGAACAAAGAAAAATGCCGCTCAGTTCCATCACCTAAAGGTAAATTCCGAACCTTCTATGCTTTAGTCAGTTCGAGTAGATATAAAGCTTTAAAATATGGTCTTATAGTGTTGCAGAAATGGCAAGTTAGCAATTTACAGAAGACAGCTTAAATGAAAGGAAATGAATGGTGCAAGCCTGAATAACACGACGAAGTGTTTCCTGCAGAAAATGCTGCATTTTAGTATGAACTCAGAATCAGCTACTAGCAGTTCAAGACTAATGTAAAATAGTTTGGTTTTTAAAAGAAAAAACATTTATTTTATTTTCAGTTTACATTTCCACCATTAAAAAAAGCTAATTTATATCAACTGTGCATGATATGGAATAATCAAAAATAAAATAGAAAAAAATAGAAAAAAAATGTTTTTCTAAGAACCACAATCAATAAACAGGGACCAGAACTGTCAAAAACGCAAATAACCTTATGCTACAACTGCCATTATTTTCCTTATTGATTCATCTGTTCAATATTTTCTCAGTTAATCATCTGGTCTGAAATACAGAAAAATGCTGATTAGAAAATATGCAGTAAAGGTGACATCTTCACGTTTTGTTGTGCTTGTTTACGTGCAAAAGATTTTCAGTTTAAAATGATATAACGAAGAGAAAAGCGTAAATATCTGTAAACTTTTAACCAAGCTTATTCATTAATGGGGATTCGGAGGTCTAAATTATGCACAAGTCTTCTCTGTGGAGCTTAATCAATGAATAAATCCGTTTGTCAGGCAGCGTGAAGAAGCCCATAGTTTGTGTGTTTGTGTCAGTGTTTGCAAACTGTTCTTACCATGTAAAAATAGGACAGACAGCAGCCAATGGTCCAGAATACGGAGCCCGTCTTCACCGATTTCACCTGAGAAGAGACACAGACGGCAGAAAATGATTCCAGAGTCACCGCAGTCTGCCGGCCACATATACTTCAACGTCAAATTGAATATTCAAACCCACAGCTTGTGTTTCAGGGACACTAGAAACTAAAGTAACCAAGGCCGTACATTTTTTGTCACAGCGACGCAGTTCTTCTTTGACTACACCAGAAAACCCTGAGAGCTTGACTGAAAACAAACTGTAACTTGCTAATTTGTTCTGCTGCATGTTTAGCCGTGACGCTCTTCGAAAGAAGATTCTTCTTAATGAGCCTTTTATTTAGTTAAACCTCATGTTGTATTAAGATCCTGTACACTCCTCTTGTCCTCAGGGTCAGAAAGGACCTGCCTCCACAGAGCCTCAAAAATAGAGCAGCTTCGTTGAATTTTCAACCAAAAATCTAATTTTACAGGAAGAAACAACCTGTCATGCATCACAGCTTTTGTGAATGTCTGGATTTTCCCTCTCCAGAAGGCAGAAAGACCGTGTTTAATCATGGACACCACTCGTTTTTATTACATCACACATGTTATAAATGTTTTCTTTTCTAAAGTAGAGGTTTATTATCACTATTATTGCTGCTAAAGGTACTGCATAGGTGTTTGTTTAGCAAGAGATAGTACTTCTATATCTTAAGAAAGTACCAGAAATGTACAGAGAAGTATAAAGCATGGAAAAGTCATCGAATTTCAAGTTGACAGAAGGTCATTTAGGGGTTTCTCTATGCTATTAAATATAGCGACCAGGAAATTCTTGACCTGAAGACAACACGAGGGTTAAATTCAAATAAAAATTCTCTTTGCTTCATTCACTCCTGAATCAATGCAGTTGTATTTAAAACTGGCAGTGTGTAAAACAATCAAATTTACACTTAATATGGTTAAAAGTGTTGAAAATGCACACGTTTGGGATCTTTAACGGTCGTTTAATGATCACAGTTTAACGATGGCAGCAGATAAAAAGCAGCCGGCTGCGACGAGCCAGACGAGATCGGTTCAGACTAGACCACCGGCAACATCTTGTAAACAAGCTCCCCTTCCGAGCTACAGGCCGATAAAGCAATAAAGTGTACACATTAACATTTAAAAACACACTCCCATGCGCGCACAAACACAACAGAACACACACTTATCGGTGACCTTTCAAATTATCAAACTGGGGAAACCAGTGAGAATGTGGGTAAAGAGACGCTGTCAGGAAGCTTTATTGCACCCAACAATGCGTAAGATTTGCTGAGGAGGGGAAATCAATGATTGCTGGACCAAGGTGGTCTCATCCCACCACAAGATCCGGCCACAGACAGACCCTCGGATCAGCCGATCAATCACCTGCACACATCAATACTGCTTCGTACTTAGAATGCATACCAAAATACGCTTCCCTATTCGCTAAAGTAGGCCACAGGAAGGGCACCTGTGGTGATGTGATTATCTTTCTCCCCCATTAGAAGTTCAAACTTAACTTTTGTTTGTGAAAAAGCAAATGACAATAACTCAGGGCCCTGTGGGTCTGCTTGACAGGACTATTATGTCCCATTTAGATGAAATATTGCGCTCTAGGGGAGATGGGGTGGTTTTAATATTACATGCCCTGATCATTGATTTTAATCCTGGCCAGACGGCGTACGTCTGTTTCTTTACCCCATGCTCCGGTAATAATTACAGCCCCAATTACATCCTGCTTTTAGGGAAGATCAGAGTCTGTAATTTCAGTCTAGTCAGGAGAGACGCTTTTGCTTTGTAAGTGTTTCAGAGTTTTCATTTTAGTTTCATTTAGGAAGTTCTGAGTTTTATTGACTCCACGCACAGTGGGGCAAATAAAACTGTAGAAAAGGATTTTGTTAGCGTAAAAAAAAATCATTCATACAGTGACTTCAATGAGGAATCAATTATTAAGTTAACCACAGAAAAAGTACAGATCGACTCTATGAGACAAAGACTCAGTGAGCTCATGAATGGGTTGGTGTGAATCCCTAGACATAGACTGCAGGTAGAAGCTGTCATTGAGGACTTTCATGTCGTTTCATGCAGCATTTTTCTCCTATTGCCCTATCTGCATGCTACTTTTTGCAAATCCTCTTTGCTATGGGAAACAACAGCCTCCTTGCAGCAAACTACACGCTGAAAATGTCAAGTTTTGACAAAGATGTAGGCTTGGTTCTTTCAGTGAATGGCTGAAAAGATCTACAAAGAATATGTTTACAACGTCTGCTGACTAACAGGGACATTGTTGCAGGCTTACCCAACTGTTGTGGAAAAAGTTTTTTGTTTTTTTTAAAGCATAGTCCACCAAAAACAAATAGAAACCATCCAGAGTGTTTCTCCCCTTAAGCAGAACAACAATAAGGTGCAGGACTCTGCTGTGGAGATGAGTCTAATTCTACAAAGGTGACTTTCTTTGGTACAGCAGACTTCATGTGCGGTAAAAGTAGTTAAATGTATTGAACCCTGCGAAACCTTCTGCGGGGTTTAAAATGCAAGTCATCTTTTTTTAAACATTACACCATTTATCAGAGCTAGAAACTGTGCAAACAAACAAAGAAAAGAACTTTGAACTTTAAAATTATGTCATTCAAAAATTCACCAACAGTAAAACGTTTACTCTAATCAGATTAAATAAAAAAAATGAAAAATTCTGAGCTCTTCAGGGAAAAAAAAAAAGCCATGAGTGAAACATTTGCAACCCTTGTGGCTGAACTGGGCTGAACTACAGGTTGTGTTTACACAGAGCAGAGAAAAACATGGAAACCAATTAATGTGAGTGGTAAAATATTCATAGTATGTAGACTCACTGCTTTTTCCACTATCTGTAACACATCTGGGGATAAATGTTATTACAATTCCTTTTAAAGAATAATCAAATTCAACATTTCTTTTTTTTATGATTTATGACACTGCATCTCTGTAAAACTCCTCAAAAGATAATATTTAGTTCTCTCTACTTCTAGCTACACTTCTGCTGTTTCCATGGAGGTGCAGAACTTTATATTGTAGTGAAAATGACCCCACAGTGAGTAAAGATGTTGCAGGGTTCAGCACCATTCTTACTGTAAACGCACAGCTTTATCAACATTCAGAAGAAAGGAACTTACAGGTTAGAAAGCTAAATTATAGCTAAATGATTTGTGGTAAATACTACTACGCTCTACAATACCACTGATATTAATGAGATGGACAAATGATCTGTCAGTAAAATGTAATACAGCTTAACAACACTTTAAACTACAGCCTTTAAAAAGAACATACGGGTCACTATATAATTGCGGGACTTTTTGTAAAATAGTTGACATCTTTGCTGTTTTCAGGCATAAAATCAACATGGTCGCCTATAACCAAACACCACATGGCATTTTTACACAAACATTCTTCTAAATATTATGTAAACAACTGAGTAAAATTGAAACTGAAAGCTATTTATAAAGATATTGTAGTAAACCTGTTGACATGTGATAAATCCACACTTGAAAGTGATTTCTTGGACACGCATTTTCCATACAAAATTTGACACATTACCAAAAAAGAAATATCGGTCATAATTATCTCAACGTAACAAAAGAACACAATCAAAACTATTTCTGAATCAGCTCATTTTATTATAGTTTAGCTAATTAGAAGGTGGTTGTTATTAAATTGGGACGGTTCTTTAGTTGACATTTTAGTTATGTCCAGTCATTTTTTATTAATAAGTGATTGTTTCCATAATAAATAATTATGGAATTTGTAAAGACGTGATCATAATGAACATAAAAAACATCAGTTTTTTTTTTACTTTCAATAAAAATGTATGCAAGATATATCCCATGGACTTCAAAAGTCACTCAGTTACATATTAACCCATACAGTTAGAGCAAGTCATCGCTCTGTTTTCCAAAAGAACTTCAACAAAAACTGAACATTTCAACCTTTAACAAAGTAAGACTTACTGGAGACTGTTCTATTAAATTGCAGAGGTTCTAGAAACATTTATCTTATATTCTGACAATGTAGCGCACACTGCCAAAGTCAGAGCTACCAAAACGCTTTTCCCATGAATGGCTCCTTGCCGAGTTTTTCTATCTATTGTTTAAGAGTGAAAACAAGCATTACGACAGAACAGGATGACAATAGTTACTGCACAGTCTGCTGTGTTCTCCTCGCACTAAATTTCCACTGAAACTGGGCCAAAGCTAGCATGCAGCCTTGGGTTGTCCATTCAGTGCATGCACACACTGTTCAACTGGTGCCTCGGCCTCCTTTCCCAACTGCCCTCGCAGCCGCCGGTCCCTTTTGTGGAGACACAGAAGTCACACAGTGCGATACCAGCCCGGCTAATTAAATGTGAGCCGAGAAAAAGAGTGGAATTACTGTTACAACAATGCAGGGATGGTGCACGGGGTTAGAGCAAGAGAGGGAGGCTGCGCGAGCGTTTGTGTGAGTTTGTGAGTGCGTGTGCGCACGTGTTCCTCTTACGAAGAGTTGTGGTGTTAAAAAGAGCAGCTCTCCTGTGTGTGAGAGGATTCAATTATAGATTATGGGAGAGTGTGTGAGTGTAGGCAGGGGGGATAAACACAGAGATTAAGCGAGTGGAGTTGAATGGGTTATTAGCGGATAAAATGAAGGAGACGGATAATGAAGATTGGGCTGAGACTTGAGAGAACGTCTCTGTGCGTATTTGCCATGTGGAGGAGAGGATGGGTAAAGAGACATGGAAGAGAGTGGATGAATGGAATGAGGAATAATAAGATGAAGGAAGAGGAAGTAAGGTGGGAAGAACAAGAGGGAGAGGGGGCTGGAAAGTAGGAACACAGGCAAGAGCTGCACAACATCAGGGACAAAGGAAGACAAAGACAATTAAACAGAGACACGATGGAAGAAAAGAGCGAGAGGAGGAAAGGAAAATGCAAAGACAAATGTGGGTAAATGAGACTGATAATGGGAAGCAGTGGTGCATGGCCGGGATGATTGTTTTTCAGGGCCCCTGCCAAATAGAATGGAGGACGTGAGTGGTGCTAGGTGAGTGGAGGGGGATCTTTTTTCTTTCTTTTTTTTCCGATGGCACTGCTCCGCTGATGACACATCGCATGAAGAGGCGGTGATGGCTGCCGCGAGGAACACCTGCCGCACTTGGAGATGTATTGTCGATACACGCAAGATGACAAGGGGCCATTAGAATGCTGCAGAAACAAACAGATGTCCCTAACACACCCTAATACACATGCTGAGGTGAGACGAATGGTTACGCCACAGTTTGTGGATGAGTCCTAAAAAGTTTGACGGTGAAGCCACGACCTGATGGATCATCATCGACTCCTTTTTGTCGGCGTCGTTCATTTTCTGACTGTTTAATTCGGGACAAAACTCAAATGTGAGTAATCTTTTTAAAAAGTGACTGAAAACAGCAGGACAGGAGAGAGTATTATGCCATAACGCAGTTCAGTCACAGCTCACCTTACGTTCACCTCTTTGAGAAGTCACTGGACTGCAGCTCTCTGCTGAGTTTGCAGTCCTTCTCGCCCAACTTTTCACATCTAAAATTTGTGATTTTTCTTTGCTTCTTTGCTTTTTCTGTGCACCTTTCGCTATAGATGAACCAGTTCTTCTATTTTAATAAAGTTTGGTATCAGGCACCTGAGTGACTCCGCTTCAAGATCTAATCACTGTCTGTTATTTGATGTATTGAGCTTCGTTTCCACGTCAATATTGATGATGAGTTCCTTTCTAACCTTCAAGAATGAAAATCTATGTTGGCGTTAGCTGGTTTCACATGTAAGGCCTTGGGTCCTTCTGAATAATACAGTGCCTTTTACTAGAATAAATTGAACAGATAATATGCTTTTCTTGAGGCATAAGTCAAAATAAATCATAGTAAGAAACTGCAATGAATTGAATGAATTGAACTGAATTGAAATGTACAGCCACCATTTTTCCCTAGTAACACCTGTGGGAACTATGAAAAATGTTGTACATGTCTTGACATTTCTTGAATTGTAAAATGGATAATCACAGAAATGTAATCTTTATTTATTTTCATAAATTATAACACTAACTTTGTTGTGCTGCACAAGACATTTATCAGTCCTCTGGACTTTTAGCCACGGCTGGGTTGTTTTCAGGTTTCAAGGATTTATATTGCAGTGGAAAGTGAGCCTATAGTGAGTGAAAATGTTGACAGGAGCAAAAAACACAGAAACTGCTGGGGATTCAGAGTTAAAAACTTCTGCAGTGCCGTTCCAGTAACGCAGGCGTCACACCGGACCGCTGTGGTGAGGAGGAAGCTGAGTAGGAAGGCAAAGCTCTTGATCTACTGCTGGGTTTATATTCCAACTCTCACCTATAGTCGTAAGCTCCATGTAGTGACCGAAACAATGAGATTGCAGAAAAAGTGGCTGAAATGGGTTTCCTCTGTAGAGTGGCTGGGCTCAGAGATAGAGTGAGGAGCTTAGACATCCAGAGGGAGTAGAGTCACTGCTGCCTCACATCGAAGAGAGGTAGTACAGGAATCTTACTAGGATACCTCCAGGGCTCGACACCCTGGGGTAGATTCAGAACTGGCTAGAGAGATTACGTACCTCATGTGGCCTGGGAACACGTTGGGATCCTACAGGAGAAACTGGAAAAACTTGTTGGGTAGAAAGACATCTGGAATGACCTCTAACCACAACTAGACTGGAAGGAAATGCAATGCTATCCCTAAATCCATATTCTGCATACACTGTATGTTTCTGTATATATATCTACATGCAAAAGCTTGCGTACACATGCATGCACACATTTCCTAAGTATGTTTGGCTTACAGATTTGCGCTGTGTGTTTGAGGATGTCTGCTCTCCCAGTGAGTGGAACTATCAGTAGTTGGGTTTCACCCCTCTGAGCCAGCACACAGACACAGAGCCAGCGGTGTTGTATCGGGACTTAAAATGTGGACACACCAGGCGTGCTCAGGCAGCCACCTGGACACTAAACTGTAGCTCGATGCCAGATCAGTGACAGTGAGTGAGTTCAAAAAAGGGCCACAGAGCTGTCTGCGAGCTCACTCTAGCACAGTGACTCACACTACCTTGAAACCACATGAAGAGATGCATTCATGCATGATTTGACAAAGTGACATAAACTGGGCTGGCTGAATCCTTGGACGGACAAAAGGTCCTTTCCAAGCCGGGGGCAACTGTACTGCCAAGCTTGTTGCACTGTGACAAACTGCACTGAGGCATGCTGTGATAAAATACCTGCATCTCTGCTGCTACCTGATGAAAGCCTTCACTGTGCAGCATGACTTTATGCTCCAGTATAAAGGAATATCTGTGCCTCAAAGTAAAATAAAAATTGGACAAATATCCTGTGAGCTACTATTACCACTCAAGACAGCTTGTGGCATGCATAATGAAAGTTCTCTTCTGTTCACTTGCTGAACTGCCCTTGGATGAGGACAGTAAAGAGGACCAGTTTTGCAGCTAATCGGCCTTTCCAACACTGGGCAGCTCTGTTCTTCAGCAGATAAATCATATGAAGGTAATTTGTGTCTCTCCTGGACATTTCCATTAAAAACTAGGCTTAGACACTGATCGTATTTTTACAGCTCAAAATGAGTAATAGCATAAATTTGACTTAAAATTGAAGCTTAAATTTAAAAAAGTGAAGACAAAGACCTGAACAAAACAAAATGTTAATAGTGCTAGACTTGTCTTGTCTCTTTGTAAATGCAAATTTCATTTAGCAATCACCAAGCACTATGTATATGAGGCTGCAGTCCCAAAACAACTGTATGTTTCATTTAAAGTCTTGTATAAAGAGGCGTCTTTATGCAGGCACGAGCGATGAGAGAACATCAAATGACAACCTCAGTTTCCCATGTTTACTAATTAAACATCTGCGATGATCAGGAAAACATGTCTTTGCATTTATTGTGTGGATAGTTTAGGCTTAAGAGTAGCCTGAATTTGTTACCGAGTGCCGCGCAGTAACCGACTCACCCAACAATGAGCTGAGACGAAACATTTATCCTGAATGCTGATGAGGAGTGCTGTACGGCCTCCAAATACACGTCTGCACAACTGTGTGACTCCATGTTAAGCAGTCAAAGTAATTTTAAATCACCTGCATGTGGTCACATTTAAACACCACTGGCATCCTGGGAAAAAACAGGGCTTTACAAATAAATAGGTTATTTGTATGCTATATGTCTAAGCCTCTGGAACACTGGATGTGAACCAGCCACGAATTATGCCTTCCTACAACCGCACAGCTCCAATCAGGACATAATAGACATGCAGCTTATATGCATCAGTCTTCTCTGGCTCCAACAGGATTGTGGCATTCTATCATGTAGTAATCTTTTCTAGCTAATACCAAAGCTTCAAGGATAAAAAATGTCATTTGCCAAAGTAAATTGAGCAGCAGTAAACCAATGACAGCAACAGACATTTAGTATTCAAATTTCTTTTATCATTTCTCTTCTTACCATTTGTCTAGTGTCATTTAAAGCCAAAGATAACGGCTAATGACAGTGTTGATTATGTAGCATCAAAACTGAAGGACAAACAAAATGATGCTTATGTTCACAACAGGGCTTTAAAGGGGGAGTCTGTGATTGTGGAGAAAAACTGTTGCTATATGGTTAGTTAGCGCATTAGCATTGTTCCAGATTTACAGATTCTCTCGCTCCCACTACCCCCTTTATCTTCTTTATCTTCTCAGTACGCACTGCAGCTGCCCTTACAAAGTACTGCAGTATATGCAGACAAGCTATTTCATCAGAACATCGCATCTGAAGTTGTGACCGTCTTGCTCGTATATCCGTCTCAGTCTGTAGTCTGAAATGAGCTGATCTCTCCAAACACAGTGACTCCTGCAAGCATGCAAGCTTGCACATTGCAAAATGCAACCAGAAGCAAGAGGAAATCCTTTTGTTTGGTTTTTTTTTTTGCATAATGCATTTCACATAACATGTATTGGGACACAGTAGATCTTCTGGCATACTACATCGTACGGCGCTGTATGTGTTGGAATTCATCCTTTGCTGTTCATTACAGAGCCACCGCTGTGTACAAATACCAGGGTTTTTTTCCCGCCTACACAGAACATGAGGAGGTATTCATTCAATGTGGCAAAAGGAAGGGAAGAGAAATGATATTACACTGTGCAGGTATTGTTTTACCTCTGCATGCATGTTTGGGATGGCGCCTTACAAGTGAAAAGTGAAAGCAGCTTGCTCATGCAGACTCAGTTTTAATAAATAAGGTCTGAGAAAGTCGCTATTCACAAATAATCTCTATACAATGATGAGGAAAATAGCACATCTTTTGCGACAGATACTTTCTAGTGTCACTCCTTCATTACATTTCCCACAATTCTTTCATCTTACCTTTTGTTGTCTGCTAGACCTCTTGATTCATCCGCATTTTGTTCTTTGTTGTCTTACCCTCTGTTACTAATTAGCATCCATACACAAATGAACCACTATTGACCCTTGTATTTACATCCGGCCCCCCTCCCTAGTCTCTGACCATCCCTATAAAATGTGGACTCTGCAAATGTTCTCGGTCCTCTTACCTTCACAGACTCATGCTCTGTGTTGGTCAGCCCACCGTATGCCGGAATACTAATAAACACACTACACAACTACAGCAAACTTCGAAGGACTAAGAGCGAAATTTCTTCAACAACAATCAATTTCAACTTCAGCTTGATCTATTTTACATTGACAAAATTTACAATATTAAATCTGTCCTCCCTAGAATCTCGCCATGTTCGCTGGACAGCTGCTCCAGGGCAGGTGTGGAAACTGCTTCACTGTAACTTGCTGCCTTTATATTCTGTAACAGCAGTCAACAGGAGGATGATGCAGGTTTATTAATGAAAAATCATGTCATGGATTACATGGGAGGACAGAATACTGTATGAATAGGAAGCGTGTCCATTGTGCTCTAAAGACAGCTGGTGCTATTAATACATTTAGTGAGCTCTGACAGAGTAATTAACACCAAACCCAGATAAGTTCAGTGCACAGCATTGTGCTCACGCTGCAACGTTAAAACAGTGAGCAGCAAGATACAGACAAGGGCTACCATTACTTCTATTATTTTTTCCATCTCGAGTCCCACTGGTAGATCACAGTGCACAGAACAGACTAAAGCTGGGGGACCAAGGCAGCTCCCAAGCAGGAATTAACATTTACACATGATTATATTGCAAATATCTCTTCTGTACTATTCGCATAGGATTAATATTACCTGTGGATCTCTGGTAATTTGTGAATTATCCCAGGACGTCTGTGCTTCTTTAAGTGCATTCGCATGGGATAAGCGAAGTCTGTATTTTACTCGAATTTAGTGACCTTACAGCCCGGATGTGACGTCAAATCTGTGCAGGTCGCATCATCCGCTGTTGTCATGTCCATGTGCAAAGTGGTCGGCTGCTACACGCAAAAAAACACAGACAACGGTCGCGCGAATAAACTTTTAAAACATTAAAAACCTATGCTGTAACGACGCTATTGTTAGGGTGTCGTTAGGTTTAGGCACAAAACGGAAAGCTTGTGGTTCGCTTTAAAATGAACACTTTTAACGTGGTATATAGTCGTCATGGCAACAGTAAATATGTCAAAGCAGCAACGTGACTTGAGAACAGTGGGCAGCGCTGTCAGGATAATAGGCTGTCAGGGCGTTTGGATTCAGCCTGTTGAAAGATATGCTTACTGTATGCTGCTACGCATGTCATCATCTCTATATCCTCCCAAATCTCCCTCTTCTTGTTGATCTGATGTTGCCGTTTCTGTGAATGGTCCACAGGTCTGTTGTGTATCGGCCTACTCCTGCATTTGCACCTAAACTGCCGTCAATAATTTCCACCGCAGCCTCCATAATTTAACAGAGAAAGACGTAGAAAAAGACATGTAATAAAAAACAACTAAAATACCCCCCAATCACCGAGATGCAGATTCGCACGCATTATACATTATACTTACCCCTCTGTCACTATAACGTAAGATTCCACTACATTTATCCCTCTGACACTATTACACATAATTGTATTGCACATTTCCCATTGTCACTATTGCACCTGATAACATTGCTCTTAATCACTGTTGCACATATCCCTGTCTACATTACACATAATTACCCTAAACATGTTGTTTTTAACACTACTGCACAATAAATATTATATTATTGTTCCCCCCACATTTTTTAGTCTCTTTTATAAATAAGGATTGAAAATGAGCTGAAAAAGTTAAATAATAGAATTACCACGGTGTCTGTATAGCCTCTTTTCTGAAAACTGCATTACTGCATAACTCAGAAATGCTCAGACAAGGCTAATGTGATTCTACCCAAATATGTAATTTAAAAATATTGCTGTGTTTTCTTTCAGACTAATTTGGTTGTGGATGTCCATATTTGGTACACTTATAAGGCACTTGGATTGTTTTGGAAGCCGTGACTTGGATATGACTACAATTAAATTCCATATTTTTCCATTCCATTATTGCATGGGAACCCTGTGGTTTAACAGAAAGCGCTGATTACTTCCATTTACATTAAAGGCATTCGGCGAAGTCAGCGATTTAAATCCAACACATTATTTGTTAACGGCAAAACAAACAAGAATGGCTCAGACTGATTCTGTGTCCGAAGCATGTTTCTGTTTGTGCACAAGACGGGGTGTGAGCAGATGGGATGCAAGGGGAAGTGGGAGCAAGAAAAATGGTAATTTGGCACCTGCTAACTATCCAATTATGCTCACTAGTTAAATATCAACATCTTTCTCCAGAATCACATATTCCATCTTTTAGCTGGTCGTCAGCAAATACTGAGATTTCTCTCTCTCTCTCAGGTTGAGATTAAGGAAAAAAATCAATGTTAAATTGAACAGATACAGCTAAGTAGAAAATGAAAGAAATCCTCAATACTAGTCAAGGTCACCTCCAATAACAAGGATGAGGGGGTGCCGATCAAACTGTTTGCAAAGCAGAGCTCTTGGATTTTACACAAACAAACAGACACAACATACATTCATAAGAAGATAGCTGTGGGGCAGTAAGGCAGCTGCTGATGCAACTGAAAAGGGTGGACAGACTGAAGTAAAGTGAAAAGTCTGTTTCAGATATCTTTCAGCTCGAAAAAAAAAAAAACTTCTTCCACCTACTGTGCAACATCATTTCAGAAATGTGCTGCAGTGTTGCTCCTGCAAATATCCAAGCTGTATTCACAAATGACCTTTTCTCATCATCTGTGGAATTGGTTTGTTTGTTCAAAGTTTGCCTTGCAGCACAAGGACAACCACAGCAAACAGGTTTTAACAACTGAATAATCAAAACAATCTAATACAAAAAACAAATACGAATCTGCTGAATTCAGCAATACTCCAGATTAAACAGGGTCAGCTGCTTTGGAGTGTAGAATACAACCTGCTGTGTTGTTGGCATGGTCACTTCATGTGTTTTAGGACAGGAAGGTAAACTGGGAGGGGGGCTATTCAACCTTTAACTTGAGATATTTTCAATTCTATTCTTAAAGGTCATCTTATTGTGAAGGCTTTACGGTGCTGCATGTCGTTTTCTGAGCTACACGTGGTCCGCAAAGATGCCCGGCGTGCCTTTCAAGGATGGGCATAAATAATTCAACGTTCGTCCGAGGCAAGTAAGATCTGAAAGTAGGGGATACTTTTCCGGCTACATAAATCCTGTCCCCTGTAAACTAAGGACTCGCACGCTCATCTAGGGCTGTAAGCTTCAGCGGACATAAAACCCGCCCAAGAGCGAGCCTGTTAGGACACAAATGGCAAGTTTAAACTGTCGTTTCATTATGATGGCAATGAATGTGTCCAGTCACATTACAATTTAACTCAAGTGTCCAGTGTACGTACCCAGAGGTAGTAGGTGAACTGCAGGGCGAAGATAGCGATGCCCTCATTGTCGAAAGAGCCAGCGACGGATCGCGAGATATAGCCAGGAACGATGGCAATGAAGCAGGCCGCCAGCAGCCCTGCACCCTGGTTCCACAGCTCCCGTGTCAGCAGGAAGGTGGAGATGGCGGTCAGACCGCTGAACACCGGCGCCAGAAAGACGCACACGTCACGGATGTGGACGGTGATGTGAAGCAGGTTGAGCACGTAGTGGATAAGGCCCGCAGTCACCATTAGCCCTGGGTATACCTGAGAGGATGGGGAAAAAAAAAAAAGACAGAGAGGGAGAGAGGCTGTGAGTACCAGCAACATAAAGGCAGGAGAGACCGTGCATCAGTCATGAGCAGTGGTACATGAATAAAACGGACAGTGTAAGAGAGAAGCAGCACGGAAGAGGAGAAAGGGCAGAGCTACTTTCATCCACGGCACCAACATGCTCCGTCTGTTCAACACTTTGGTTTATTCATGCATGGATGAATTTTCTTAAAGCATGTACTCCACAAGATGAATTTTAGGACTAATCATCTGCATTTTTGATATTTTATCATTACCAGAGGTTGCTGCTCAAAATATCTTATTCAGAAGAATATTCATGAAGTGCATTTTTGACTGCACTACCCTTAATACGAAGCCACCTTGTGTACAGTCATCTTATGTCTGTGTCTTTGAGGAGACCAATATATACACTAAATTCATCATCAAATCAAATGAGAAACAGAGAAGATATAGCAACAAAACAGCTGGAAAAAAAAACAAGAAACACGAAGGGAGTGTCTTCAGATTTAAAGGGAAAAACGGTGAGCTAATACAGCCTTAATAATATAACAATAATGGGAGATCTTCATGTAACTTTAAAAACCCCCACTGATAAAATTCAAATATTTTTTACCTAGTTAACATGTCCAAATGGTGTTTTTTATATTCCAGAGGACATATCATGAACAGAAAAGGCAGTCAATGCCATGGTTGAGTATTACCACCTTTCAAGCTTCACATAGCCAGGGTTATAAACATTAAATGACTTGCAGGATGGGGCTTTCTGTATCTTTATTCTTCTTCAGAATTGGTTTCTATATGAAAAATTATGGCTAAAATATTGCAATAATCTAATTTGCCCTATGTGTTTTAAAGTGTCTGAGCTGTAGGTGAGCTGGTGTGCTCGAGCTGCTGTGAGAACTGGATGGGTGAATGGAGAAAAATACAAAGGCTTCAAAGATCCACCCATTTTAAATGAGAAGCATAAAGCAATACTGTAGCCATTTTAAGTCATGAGGGGATCTTTTTCACGGAAAAGAAACTCTAAATATGTAATTTTGACACAGAGATGAGTTTTTAAGAATGAATGAATGCCTGGAGAGGGACATTAATGTTTCTTTTGGTTGGATAATGTTTCTTTAATGTTGCTATTCAGGTTTAATTGAATGTCATTCTATTCAAACTGTCCTGTGGATGTTCGCTAAAGAAACATCAGTCATTGTATTCATTTCCTCCATATAAACCCGGACACTGAACAGGACTGTAATGAACAAGTGAGTGAATCATTCTCTGAATGAGTTGCTGCTCTTTGTTAATGACATTGTTAACTGGATTTACGGAGGAGAGTCCATCTGTTGTATTACTGCTGAGCAGAGGGACAGGAACCATCTTCTCCACTGACCTCGTGATAGATGAGAATGACACCAGTAACCATGGCGCCCAAACACAAAGATAGCCACAGCTGTTACAACAACAGGCTTATGAAATATTAAGTAGAAAATGCAAATATGCGACTAAAAGTGTCAGACAAAATCTAGGATAAATTGTTTGAAAATTTTGACGGAAATTAATGCACATGTTCATCAAAAGACTAAGATTGAAAACAATCTTAGGTGCCGCAATTAACACGAGATCCAATCACCTCGAAGGCCCCTGTTCGACCAACAAGGTTCCAGTGCTAGTTCGGAGCCAGTGCCTGACTTAGCACCAGTTCTTTGTGTTTCCACCACCTAAGCAGGGGTCTAACTTTGGTTGGTCATCAATTACTCCTGGGTGGAGGGACTGAACAGAGGTTCTAAGGGGACCCTCTCCCCTCCTCCTCCCGGAGAGTCTCCCTTGTCATGGGAATTCTCCCTGTCTCTGCGAGAGTTGCTAATTCTCTGAAGAATTAAAGCCCGTGTGGCGAATCAACTAATCTAATATGTTCATTTCCCACACTCTCTCGCTAATTAAGCAACGCACGCAAGAAACCCAGTTCTGCTGTGTTTGTGCTCAGACAAAGTCAATAACAAATTAAACAGAATTCAAGAATGATTTTAAGTCACTTGTAAAAGACTTTAAAGATCTGAAGATGCAACTTGGTGAACACACACACACTACGTTGTGCAGCTGGATGCTATGGATGCTGTGGCTTTAGTGAGCAGGCATTTGCAGAACTGACTAACAGGGTTTTATCAGATTGCAGCATACAATTGTCAGGTGGAAATGAGATTGCAAATGGACCGGTCTCCAATTATGGAGCAGAGTCACTTGTACAGATTAGTAGTGATTATTCCTTAACGTTGGCAAGGAAGGAAGAAAAAAAATAGATGGGCAATCATGTAATCAGGAGTCGATGGGTTAAGCAATCAGTATCAGCCTATTGTCAGAACATCTGGTCCAATCATTTTCTCTTGAGATTCAACTGTAATCACATTGGAGATCCTTAACTTTCCCTCTGTGGTCACCATCAGGTCAACATTTTAATGAGATGAAAAATTTCTAAAACTTTCCGAGTTAAAAACAAGTGTGTCGATATAGCTCAAAACTTAATCCTATTTTTCAATATAGCTTTATAATCATAGCTGTTGAACATTTATAATGACCTGTTTTAATAAAGAAGAGGATGAAGATTATTTACTTAGAATTTAACAACCTTACTTTGAATTTAATCACTTTTTCTGATTTATCAAGGTGCACATGCAGAGTTTTAATCTTAACACTGAAAACACTGACACTGGAGAAAACACTGACAAATAAATACATGTACACACAAAAAAACACAATAAAGAATGAAAAAGAAGAATAAAGGAATTGTCTGTGAAGCTGATGTTAAGGTTCAGAGTAGCGGCTAGGACCGGGTGCTGGAAAACCTGACAGCCCTCGGACCTGGCTGCCGGTAGATTGTGTTTCTAAGCAGGCAGGGAACAACTTAAATATTACTACAATTAATCAATAAGTCAGTTGGTCAAGAGAAGTGTGAAAAATGCCAATTATTATCTTTCAAAGTGATTATTTATTTATATAGCACATTTTAAAAACAACCAAGGTTGACCAAAGTGCTTTACAGATCAAAAATAGAAAACAAGACATAATCTGTAAGGAAATATACATAGCAAGATGAACAATGACATATATCAGCTATAACTGAAAGCCAGGGAGTACATGTGTGTCTTCAGTAGGAACTTGAACGTATCAAGAAACCAAACGGTTCTAATCTGGACAGGTAAACGGTTCCACACACTGGGTGCAACTGCAGAAAAGGTTCAGTCACCTCCGTTTCTGAGCCTGGAACCAGGAACTTTAAGGACCATCTGATTAGCTGCCCTCAGCGATAAAACTGGACCATGTACAGTTAAAAGCTGAGAAGAAAGGAAGGTGCCAACCCATTTAACACCTTAAAAACAAGCAATAAAATCTTAAAAACAATTCGAAAATGTCTGATGTCTAATGTCTGAACAACAGTCAAGCCCCACGCAAGTAATTCCTCACATCTGAGAATGTGGAACCAGCAAATGTTTGATACTTATTTTACTTTGATAAAGGATGAATCTATTATTAAAAAATGCTGCCAAACAGAACGTTATAATTAAAAGCAGCTGAATCGAAGCTGGGGCCGGAGTAGGTGAGGCCTCGTGCCCCTGTCTCACAGATACATGAGAGCAGATCCAATTAAGGCCTGGTGCAGCACACTGTGGTTGTCTGAAGAAAAATAAAAAAGGCAAAGTTATGTTTGACGTGTGAGTGATCCCTAATGCGTATTCACTGTAGCTACAGTCTATACATTACTGCTAATAAACTCCGGTCTTCACATCTCTAATTAGCCAGTGCCTAAGAGACCTAAGCCTCACCAAACAATCTACTTCAATGAAAATCAACTATGTCTGGCCTCTTGGCTCTGAGGATTGGACTCTGTCTAATGGAGTTGTATCCTGCCATTTACAACGCTAGTCTTGTAATTATTAGCCATTTTGAACTCTGTTCTGCAGCCAGGGTCCCGGAAATGTTACGGATACCACTGAGACTGTTGGCGTGGCTGAATGAAAATCTTTATACGTCATTTTTCAACACTTTTCTCTGAAATTGTATTCAAGAATATATTACATAGTTTGCTCATTATGCAAATATCATCAGCTATAAAACTGACAAAAGCTGTTACCAAAAATGCTCTGGAGTCATTGTCCTTCCTGCAACAAAGAGTGGTTTATTGGCTTGACAGGCCGCTGTTGTTATAGACTGTCACATTAGAGAAGCCTTCCTTCCTTATCTGTGGCTCGGGAGAAAGAGCATCTGACAGTTGTCCTCTGGGGAGTGGAAGGTGGGTGGGAGTGGAAAGGAAATAATACGGGAGAGGGCAGCTGGACTGGCCTAAGCAGAAAGGCACTCAACTGTCACATTAAGTGATATCGGCTCATCTGTCTTCCAAATGGTATGACCCATCTGAGTGCTTAGAGACTTAATGCTATCATACACAATTAATGAGGACTGTCAGGGTCATCTGTCTGGTTTAGAATTTTTAAAAAATGGAGAGAAATGGGGTAAAGAAAAGGGTAAAGAAAGGAGGCAAAGATATGATGAAAAACAAAGAGGCAAACCGGTTCGACAGAAACTGGAAGAAAAGTGAACTATAGGTGTTGAAAGGAGAGACAGGTTGTGTTAAACAAAGAGCAGACAGGTAAAAGGTTGAATGCCGCAGACATGAATCTAGTCACAGCTGCAAAGCTGGTTTCATGAATTCTACCGGGTGCCAGTGAGGTTACAGACCATCACTCCACACGTAGAAGAAGAAGGACATTGTTCAAATGTCAGGTCCACGCAGGTTTCTGAAAATGAGGAGAGGTTCTAACTCTGTAACTCATAAACCACCAAGTTTTCTAAACAAAGGCCACGCAATGCAACTGCATTATGGGCAGACTGCACCAGTCTGGGATGAAGCCAGCACTTGTCCACATCCCTGCATGTTTTAAAAGCATAGGTGTGATGCAAATGAGAGCTCTCACACATTTACTTTATGATTTCAAAAGCAGTGTAGGAGTAAAGTTAATGCCCTCCTTCCCTGATACCTGTCTATGTTCAGAAAATTGCAGAGCTCACTCATGCAAACAAGTGGGACTTTCACAATTAGCCTCCATCATAGGTGGCTATGATAGAAAGGTGTCACAACAGACAGTGCTTTGTAGGTTGCTGCATATTGGCGATGCGAAGCTGCAAACTGGTCCATGCCGACCCCTGTCCTCTGCCAAAAATATCTACAATAGACACCTGAGCATCAGTACTGGACCATGGAGTAATGGAAGAAGGTAACCTGCTGCGACGAATCAGTTTTCTTTCATAAAACGTGAACAACTGTGAAAGACATGGCAGCAGGATGCACTATGGAAAGAGGGCAAGCCAGCTCTGGTCAATATTCTGATGGGAAAATTGGGCTCTGGCATTCATGTGGATGTTACTTTGACCAACACCACCTACCTAAACACTGCTGCAGACCACGTACACCCCATTGTAGTAACTGTGTTCCCTAATGGCAATGGCTCCTTTCAGCTAAATAATACTGAACCTGGCCACACTGAAAAAAAAAAGTTCAGTAAAGGTTTGTGGAACACGACACACAGTTCAAGGTGTTTACTTTGGCTCTCAATTCCCCAGATCTGCCTTTGTCAGATCTCTTTTATGCGTCATCTCAATGATTTTACTCTATTTTGCATAGATTTGCATGTTATAGGGACACATTTGCATTTAGTTTGGCCACCAGAAAGACCCTTCCACCTGCTATCAAAGCCCTATAAGGCCAAATACTTACCATCTGGTACAAAACATCTTCCAAATTCATTATTGATTATCGCATAGCTTTTGGTTCAGACTGAAAATCTATCCATTATCTACACATCCCTTAATCCTCTGTTGGGTCGTGGAGGGGCTGGAGTCAATTACAGCCGACTGAGGGTGAAGGCAGTGGACACCTGGACAGGTTGCCAGTCTATCGCAGGGCCATACATAGAGACAAACAACCAAGTACAGGGGTCCTCGGTTTACGACGTCATGGACCTACGCCACTTCGTCGTTAGGTCAGAACTGGTTATGTGGAACTAGTTGACGAGTGGAGCGGACAAATACGTCGTCATGGCGCTATCAGACGGCTTTGTTTACATTCTCTGGTTGTACTCCACCTTGGATTGTGCTACATTCACTAACTTTTTACCCTTCATTATGGCTCACAAGCCTAAGTCAGACTCTTCTGATGGCAGAGCTTTGAAGAAAAGGAAAGCTGTCTCCATGGAAGTGAAATTAAGCACTCGGAACAGGGCGAAACACCAACCAACATGGGTCAAGTTGTAAAAACAGGTCAACATATTGTAGCGACCCTCTGTGGTGAATGAGTGAGACTTTATCTGGTTCTCTGCTGGTTTATTGAACCTTCATACAGGCTAATGTGGACTGTAGCCAACGCCAGAATAACTAGAAAAACCCCATAACTTAGCTCCAGAATTAGCCGCCGTTCCCAGCTCTCTGTCTTGCTCAACATACACACACTTAACCTCAGCATGTTTTTGGACTGTGGGATGAACCCGGGCAACCCAGTGAGAGCCCACGCTGCACAGGGAGAACATGCAAATTCCACAGAGAAAGATCCCAGGCTGGGACGTGAACCGGGGATGTTCCAGCTGTGCAGCGATGGTGCTAACAACCAACTCAGACTGAAAATATGTAATAAAAAAAAGAGCAGTCACAAATATATAGTTTCATTTTTAACAGCCTCAGTAACACCCCCCAAGATAATGGGCACTGTTGTTTTTTGGCAAACATTACTCAGGGGTAAACATTGCATTTGTTGGAGACTATTTTCAGCTACACATTAATACGCATTTTGTGAGCTCGAGAATGTGTGCAGGAGTAAGGCAGTGCATTGGAGACGGATTCAAAATAAACCACAGTGCTAATGTTCCTGGTAAAGCTGGAACATGTCAGCTAGTGCTACAGTGTGGCTCACTGGCAATGACAGTTAGGGGCAAAAATTGAGCTCAATTGCACAGAAAATAAGCTATAGCAAGGTTTGGCTTCTCACAGAGTACACGCTAGTAGGATCAAGTTAATTTTTGCTGTTTTTATGGGATTTGTGGACAAAAAGAAGAAAAAATCTCCAGCCCTGTTCTCTAATGTTACTGCCATTCTGCTACAGTGGATCTTTCTTTGGAATAGTCAGATTACTCCCATAAGGTTAGTAAAACAACTTAAAGAGCAACACATTGGTCCTAGGAAACAGTATGAGAATTGATTTCAAGTGTGTAAGTATCACCCCTTGGTATACAGAGTGGGGCACTTTCAAAATGTCAAATAAAAAGATATATAGCAAATTGTTTTAGTGGCAATGGTGCAGAAACAGTCCTCTGTCAACAATGTTGAAAATAATAACGTTGCAAGGACAATATGACCTCTGTAATTGCTCTGTAATTGCTGAGAGACAGTGTAAAGATATACCTTAGGGCCAGGAGAAACACTCCACAAATTATACCCACAGAAACAGCTCCAGTCACACTCCTCATAAGTACACAGCTCAACACTTCCAAGACAAGGACATCACAAATCACATGAGGCAAGTTCTAAACCTACTTTACTGTTTCAACCAGTTCTCCTTTTATAGGGTATTTAGGTAAGTGTACATTTTCTACTGCAGTTTTTTAAAGCCATGTTTGGTATTGGTTGATTTCAGGTTTAATAAAGCTGTTATAAATCAAAGCATATTTCCCGGCCTGACTGATCATAAAGTTTAATCTGATTGGGACATAAATGTTAGCATTTTTATGACAGGGAATAGAAGTTCAACTCAACAACCTTCATTTTAATAAAGAGAAATGATGAACAGATAGAAGCCAATTATCCTACAGAGGAAGTTAGACATTACTCATAATGACACCTCAGCTCCGATTCAGCAGAAGCTCTAGTATGTTCTCTGTTTGCAGATTGGTTTAGCTTGAGGGCAGCCTGTTGAGGACATTAAAATATTTAAAGTAATGTTCAACTAGAAAATGAAATGACTTA